>CANSNZ010000089.1:8037500-8637500 GCA_947646795.1 Beta lomatogona
TATGTGTATATATATATGTATATATATGTATATATGTATGTATATATATATGTATGTATATATGTATATATATATATGTATGTATGTATATATATATGTATGTATATATGTATGTATATATGTATATATATGTATGTATATATATATGTATATATATGTATGTATATGTATGTATATATGTATATATATGTATGTATATATGTATGTATATATGTATATATATGTATATATATGTATGTATATATGTATGTATATATGTATATATATGTATGTATATGTATGTATATATATGTATGTATATGTATGTATATATATATATAATTGAGTTCAGGTGATAATGATGTTTTACATGAGAAGTGAGAAAAAATACCAGCCCTTAGATCGTGGTTGATTCAATGGCCTAGATTAAAAAAAGTAAAAGAAACTAATTCCCCAAAACAATCTCCCATCCTCACGCATAAACATTCTCTCTCTCTCCTCACCCCTCAGATTCTTTCTCTTTCCTCTCGTTTCTTCATTCCCTTTTTTTCCGTCAAATTAAGTATTTGAATTTCGACACTGAAATTCAGGGTTCTTCAGCACTCAAGAACGGCAGAATAAGGTTAGTAGTTGGGAATTTTTTCGAATTTTTTCGAATTTTGATTCAAGTTTACATCTGAATTTCATTAATAAATGGATTTGATTCGAAATTGTTGTGATGATATTTAATCAATCATCTGAATTTCATTAAGAAACGAATTTGGTTCCCGCATTTTCATGTCAACTTATTGTAGGAGGAGGTATGAATAATGCTAGAAAATTGGAAAGCCAATTGTAGAGAAACTAAGGCATCAAATGCACTATAGATGCGTCCGCAGTACTTGATATATCTTTCATAGTTCAAATACTTGGTCATATCTTCTGCTGTGACTGAGGCTTTGGGGCAAAGGAAACTTTATCCAAAGACCCAAAGTACAGGGCAACAAAAGAAGGCATATGGGTTGAGATTTTAATTTGAACTGGAGGATGTGCAAGTGAATAGATTCTCTGCTTTTCTTTGGAGAGGAAAATGGATAAGGAAAACATACAAGAAACAAAAAAAGAGAACAGATGGTGAAATAGACTAATAGTTTTCTACTTACTTTGAACATGTACTAATTTGATTTTCTAGTCAATGTAAAATTAAAGACATGTTTGTTCAAATATTTGTAATGTGAACCTATTCTTTTGCATATCTGCAGATTTCATACTTAAATTCCAACTCTTTGTTTGTATATTGCTAATTTATGTTATGTTTTGTACCTCAAAGTTACAATCTGATGATATGTTTGTCTATTCTTAGGAGTTTGAGAAGGCCCTCCAATGTTCATTTATAAGTTACAATGAGGTATTTTCTATTGCCTTTTTTTCATGTAATAATTTGATTCATGAGCAGTTGAATTTTGAACTATATACTGGCATGCCAATTCTAAATAAAAACCAATAC
Organism: Beta lomatogona; assembly: GCA_947646795.1. Classification (NCBI taxonomy): domain Eukaryota; kingdom Viridiplantae; phylum Streptophyta; class Magnoliopsida; order Caryophyllales; family Amaranthaceae; genus Beta; species Beta lomatogona. The sequence continues at coordinate 8,038,966 of CANSNZ010000089.1, forward strand.
TGTAAATTTATAGAAATATCTCTTGGAGCCTTATGGAAAGGGAAACCTGAATTTAGATGAGGTACAACTTATGACTTATGAACTATCGTTCTGTTAGCTTTCTTCACTAGAAGGCCAACAACAGTCATCTTATAATCTGCAACTTAACTTGACAAATTTTACTTGAACCTTCCTCTGGAGAAGAACTCATCGCTGATCAGGATATTCTACTTGAATGGTCTAATTCCTTGCTCGCTGAATTATGTAAAAGCAATGACTCGACTCTCATCCTAGTTTGCAAGACTGAACAATATATAGTTTTTTTTAGATATTGTTGGACTCAATCTTGTGTACATCTTTTGGTGTATTTCTCGAAAAATACAGATCTTTTGGCTTTGAGTAAAAGTTCGTATGTGAATAGGTTAGGGAACAATCAGATAACCATAGGATTTCAGAGAGTCATCAAGAAGCTAAGTTTATTAGTTTCATTTTCTCTTCCTAGATGTTTTTATGACAATGTATTCATATGGAAGTGAAACATATCTGTTCTTCATTTGTTAGCAAGTCTATCAACATGTTCAGTATAGGAACGAGGAACCATTGAGATTATGTTCAAACACCCTAAAACCTATTAGCTCAAATGGAAGAGCATTGTGCTATGCACAAGATGTGGGTTCGATTCCCACATAGGTTATGATGACTCTTGTTAAAAGTTAGAATCCTAAACAAGAACAAAACGTTCAATACAATTGCACTCATATAAGTTTTAGGTAGACTTGAACTTTTGTTATTGTGACTCAAGCTAGTGTACTTTATTTCTTCTATTACCAACTCATTAGGTAAGGTGAAAAATTACATCCTAAAAGTTGATCAAGGCCGTTAAAAAAAGCATATCAAATGATAAAAGCCTATGTGGGAGTCGAACCCACACTTTTGTGTGTTTGCACACACACACACACACTCACCAATTGAGATAACAGGCTATCAAGTTGCAAAATCTGATTAAAGGTATACAAACAAGTAGTTAGAGTTATGACAACATTTAATTAGAGTCATAGGAAATAAAATTTAGAGTTACGCAAGCATTTGATTAGAGTTACAGGAAGTAGAATTTAGAGTTATGCCAAGATTTAATTAGAGTTATAGGAAGTCAAAGCTAGAGTTACACCAACATTTGACTAGAGTTACATGAACTAGTATTTAATAGTTACGCGAATATTTGATAAGAGTTGTATAAACTAGTAGTTAGAGTTATGCCAACATTTAATTAGAGTTTTATGAATTATAGTAGTTAGAGTTATATGAACTAATCATTACTTCCTATAAACAAGTGTCTTTATTTTCATAACTCTAATTACTATTGCATATAACTCTAAACAAGAGTTGGTGTAACTCTAGTAAGTATCTTCTACAACTCTAGAGAATTGCTGCCATAACTCTAATTACTCCTTCCTATAGGCTATAACTCTAAACAAGTACTGCCATAACTCTAATTACTAATTCATGTAACTCTAAACAAGTGATGCCATAACTTTATTTGTTATAACTCTAATAAGTACCTTTTATAACTTTTGACAAAATCATGCATTAACCAACATTATTCACTTTAAAACATGGAGAATTAAACAAAACAGAAAGAAGTGAAATATGATCTCAAAATCAAATACAATTTGTGAAAAGTGAATAAAGTTCAAGTTATGATTTATCAAATGACCTGAAACTAGTGCTCACAAACCAAACGATTGTGTTATTGACAAAATAACTTGTAAATTATATCACACTGATTTCTTCACTATCTACCCAAAATAACGAAGAAATACGAAAAGCAAAGCCATCATAAGAGGAAAATCCAGTTCTAAATTCTTATATTTTGTATTGCTTAATCAAATAAATTTTCGGAATTCAGAGTGAATTTGAATCAATATTCTACAAAACAAATTTGAAACTTTTTCCAAATACTAAGCTATATTGAATGAGTGGCTATATCTTTTTTTTTCTAAACAAGATTGCTAAGATCATCGATTTGCATGTACTAAGCGTGATTGATCAATTGAATGAAAATCCCAATTTGTCTTGCGTGGAAGATGGAGATAATGGTGGGGATAACCAGTGAATTTGAAAGAGAGAATAGAATCTGGTGCGCTTACCCGTATAACATGGTCAAATCTTAACCGTGAATTTGGTTAAATCTAATGGTCTATATTATTTCTCACTTCTCATTTATATATCATTCTCACCTGATCTTGCCTCTATATATGAGAACCACCCTTATGGTGAGAACCGCTCATTTTTCCTCATTCTACGAAGATTTTGCTCATTTCACAACATTTTTCCTCATTTTATGTTTTGGTTATATTATATTTTTGCGCATTAAACATTTTTATGCTTATTTTACAACGTTTTTGCTCATTTTACGTTTGCTCATTTTACGTTTTTGCTTATTTTAAGTGGTTCTCACCATAAGAGGGTTCTCACTAGAACCCAACCCTATCTCTCTCTCTCTCTCTCTCTCTATATATATATATATGTATATATATATATATGTATATTTTTAATTTTAAAAAATTACTATATTCTTTAATGCGAAATTTTAGGTAATATCATTAAATTGATTGATAAACAAATTTTGTTAAATGATTTGAACAATTAAGAATATTTAAATCAATATAATCCCCCTATTCCTTATTGATGTTACTACTTGAAATCTTGGCGCTATTTAGAATTACATAGTATCTTCTATATTGTTCCTAATACATAGCAAGAAAACATAGTCATGTTAGGTTTTACTTGATTCATATCAATGAGTATCTTAATAATATCTAATTTTTCTAATTTTTTACTAATACGTAATTGCATATATATTAATAGTCACGATGTGCATATGCAAATATGCAAGTCAAACTAGCTAAGAATATCAATAAACTAAGTAACAGAGGGATTGAGTATTCAAATTCAGATTTATAACATTCAGTCCTTGCGATATAGCTAGATTACCAATATGTTTGACAAGTTTTTCGATTCATAGAAAACACTTTTAATTGATCATTTAGACCTTGGTGTAACAATATTTGGTTGTTTATAGCTCAGCTCGACATATCTTACAAAATATTAGAAAGTGTCCAACATATTCTATGCATATATATTAACATGTTATTTCAATAGGAACAATACAAGAGGTGGTGAATTGTATTGAAGGAAACAATGAGTAACTTTCGCGGAATTTAAACAATAATGAAAAGCGAAGACACAAGAGATTATACGAGGAAAACCTTCCTAGGCCATATAAGGAGTAAAAACCTCGGCTCCGATCCCAGAGTTCCAGGGATCGAGTCTCACCCCTTGCAAGGAGGGATCCCCAATTTCCCCCCATTCCTTGCAAGGGACTTCATCTTACCTTAAAAAATATATATATGGAGTAAAAACCTCGGCCACAAGGGATTTTAAACACAAGTCTTTCTTATCACTAATAATAGGCCAACAACTTAGTACAACCTATTATACTAGAGTTCCTTCTCTCGTTCCACTAGGAACAATAATCTCTACAACATTTCCCACAATTGTTGCTTCTCTATCTCGACTTCACACAAAATCCTCTCTCTTGCTTCACTCAAAGCTTATTCAATTGCAGCATTTGACTCAACATCCCAACCCTGAAACAATTACAAATTCTCGAATAAACACTAACGGAACAAACTACCAACTTGGGAACAATGATGCTTATAAGGAACTGTTATGGCTGATGATAGAAAATATTTAAAAGCTTTCAAATATGTTGGGTCAGTGATACATCCAAATGATGATTAGGATGGTCTGCTATAGATACAAGTAACTCAGATACGAATACATATCTCTACATAACAAACCATCGCAATCCTCATCTAGATATTAGGAACATTAACCAAAAGATAAAATTTGATTTTATTAACTTAAACGATAAAACATAGTTTAACAACCTAAAGATAAGATCTAGAAATCGGGTAACAACAAAAGATTATTTTTCCAAGAGTAAAAATAAATATCTTAGATAAAACTACCTAAAAGATAAGATAAGATGTAATACCCGCATGATTGCTTTAAGGGGATTTAACATGCTACTCATTCTAACAAGATGGATCTTTCTTTTATGGAGCTTATTTCCTTAGTTCTTCCACATTTAAGCGTGCTTGGATGGAAGTAGTCCAGAGATGGGTGATACCCTGAGAAGTTTCTCATGGTGCGCATGAGTGAGGACAAAATGCGCCGGAAGAACTTGTGTTGGTTATTGAGGACAGTTGTTAGCCCTGGATGCGCGTTGGTGACGATAGACTCGACTCCGTATGAGTCGGCTGTTATATAAGATTTGTTGTTATTTGATCAACAAAGATATAATCTTTTAGATATAAAAATACTATATACTCAACTGAGCAAATCTAGAAATCAGGTTTTATTTCGTAAGATATTGCTTTATCCGTCATGCCGAATAAGAGTTCCTATTTGCACTACTACAGAATTCACGATTTGCGTCTGACTATTTGCGTCGGACAGGAGAGCAACTGACGCAAATAACATATGTGCGTCGGATCCTACAGAATATCCGACGCAAATAGCCAAGAAAAATTATAAAAGATTGTTTTGCGTCGCACGAACGCTGGAAAACGACGCAAAAGGGGTCACTATGTGCGTCGCATTAAGGGTACCTGTGACGCAAATAGTCTTAGCCAACTCAGCAGAGATCATCTGCGTCGCATGGGCCTTGGTCCGACGCAGATGGTGCACCATGCATGCTAACCAGCCCAAAATGTGCGTGTGGTCATCTGCGTCGGACCCATGACCGTGCGACGCAGATAGATCAGCCCAAATGTACACAAAAGTACCATGCATGCTAAAGCAGCCCGGTCATCTGCGTCGCATGGGTTAAGGGTCCGACGCAGATGACTAATCAGATAGTCATCTGCGTTGGACCCTTGCCCCATGCGACGCAGATGACTCGTTTCAGCGCATTTAATTTGTATCCTGCCCATCAGTTGGGGCAATTCACAAATTAGGAACTTCTCTCTCTCTCATGCGAATTCGCCGGCGCTGCTGAACTACATTCCCGCCCATCAGTCGCGCCGCCGCTGCTCCTCTCGCCGGCGCTCCTTTTCTTGCCGGCGTTCCTCCTGTTTCTCTCACTCACTCTCTCTCACCCGTCCCACCGTCGCGCCGGTGCTCCTCTTTCTCACTCACTGACTCTCACTCACCGGTTGCGCCGCGTGTTCCCGTCGCGCCGCGCTCGGCTGCTGCTCGCCGGCGCTACTCCTCCTCTTTCTCTCACTCACTCTCTCTCTCTTGCACTCCTCCTCTTTCTCACCCACTCACTCTCACTCACCCGTCCCACCGTCGCGCCGCGCTTCCCCGCTGCTCGCCGTCGCTCGTCGTCGGGCCGCCGCTGCTTTCCGTCTCTCCGTCTCCGGCAATGTAAGTCTTTTTAATTATTTTTTTCAATTTTTTGTCTCAATTTATGTCTTTTTATTTTTTTACCAATCTGTCTTTTTTTTTTTTTTTGGAATTTTTTCTTATTTTTGTTAGATCTTAAGCAATTGCATTAGTAGAGTGATTGTAGTTATTAGTTTAAGATTGAATTTAGGATGTTTGTAGTTTAATTTGTATGTAGGATGTTTAAGATTGAATTTAGGATGATTCTAGTTTAAGATTTTAATATTATATTTAGGATGTTTGTAGTTTGTAGTGCTCATGAATTTATATATCTTGTAGTGCTCTAAAATACTTCCTTTCTACTATATAATTATATTCACAAGTCATTCTTGTTTTTTACCATTGATTTTAATAATTCTACTTTAATCTTAATGTTGTTTCTTAATTTCTAATTTGTTAATGTCTTAATATTAGATAGTTGATGTTTATGAGTTATGACTTAATCACTATTTAATTTGTGGGTTGGTTAATGCCCTAATGCAGTTGCCACATTCCATCTTCTACTTGTCGACTGGTGCTCCAAGCTCACCTCGTTGTGCTTGTCTTCGCTGCTCCTTGAGAGCAGAGGTATATATTATAGCTTTTGCTTTATGTTTATTTGTTTTATTTGTCCCTATAATGTTAAATTATGTGATTGGAAAAATATATGTGAATTGTTTGGTTATGTGATTGGGAAATCATATGTTGAATTATGACCAAACTTATATGGACATACCTTAATGCGGTGGGGAGGGAAATCTAAGGAATGGATTGGTTTTTGCTGTTTAATTGCAATGTGTGCATCATTGGCCTAGATACCCGTTCGAGGCTTACTCATTAGGAGTAAGTCTTGAGTAGTCCCCGGTTTGGGACTGTCTTTGGGTTTCTTATCTCACTTAGGATGTGAATGAATGTTTGATTTTCGATTCTAAGAAAGATCTAGCTCATTTCCCTAAGTGTTCTCTGGGTACATATGTTGATAGTTTACCTACTATCTTCATCGTGTACTTGGAGAACTGTAGGGAAGTGCTGCCGGATTTTTCTTAGAATTGAAAACCAAATGTTCATTCACTAATGAGATGAGAAACTCAAGGATGGGTTAGGTTGGAGTGATAAGGACCCAAATGTTCATGATTGCATTTGATGAGACACTTTGAATGATGTGATCGATTGTGTTCTTGTTTGGTGTCTCTATAGTGTATAAATATGGATCGAAACTGGATGTATGGTAATCGGATTTCAGCGACATTTCTACAAGGGGTTGATGAATTTATCAGAGTTGCGTTAGAACATCAATTGCAGAATGGGTCAAATTTAGTCCTGTGTCCTTGTTGTGATTGCAATAACTCTAGGGGGTATCGTGATGTGGATCAAATTAAGGATCATTTGATTCGGCGTGGGTTTAAGAGCAACTATACGAGGTAAACATAAAGCAAAAGCTATAATATATACCTCTGCTCTCAAGGAGCAGCGAAGACAAGCACAACGAGGTGAGCTTGGAGCACCAGCCGACAAGTAGAAGATGGAATGTGGCAACTGCATTAGGGCTTGGACTTTGTACAGATGCAAGAGTTGGAGGCGAGAGTGAGCCAAAGAGTTAGAGAACAGACGATGCAAGAGATGAACTCGAAGATTGATGCTATAGTTCAAGAAAGGTTGATGGCTTTTGCGGCGCAATTAGGTCTTCAAGCACCAAATCAAACAAATCCTCACACTCCAGTTGATCCTAGTAGCTGTCACTCGGGGGGTAATGATCCATTTGTGAACTTGCAGGTATATAGTTATTTTATATCTTCTACGATTATGATATTATGTTTGTAAAACACTTAATTAATGACATTATGTTCTCATTGGATGTTAAGAGTCCGGTTCCATGTTGTTTGGGCAATAGCGGATAACTCGGGACCGATCATTGTAGCTGAGGGTACCGTACATCCGCAAATGGAGTCATCATCACATCCTACGGCCGTGAAAGTGAGTGTTGATGATTTTTTTTCAGACTACGCAGAAGCTCTAGTTCCACTACCTACTCCATACATCATCAAACTCAGTCAAGCCGAGGGTTCATTCATAGAATGGCCAAAAGAGTTGGTATTTTTAGTCTCAGATAATCAGGTAACTTATGTTTAATATTTTGATTTATATACTAAGAAATGTAAATATATATACAAAAAAATTTTGATTTATATATGCTAATCTTCATTTTCTATACTAAGTAATCTTGATTTATATATGAAATAATCTATATACATATATAATATGAATTAAAAATAAGTCAAATTGAATTAGGAACATATACCTTAAGACGGTGCGATGAAGAAGAAGAATAAGAAGAAGAAAATAGTTGGTAGTGATCCTTGCACCGATGAGTCTGCACATATGCACGTAGATCCTTTTATTGACTTGACACTGGATGACATGGATGATAATATCAAGGAGATGCACCGAATATTTTGCGAGAAACCCTCAGATGAGCCTTTTCAGTTGCAAGTTCAGAGGGGTACCGTCTTCAACTTTGATAGAGATTATATGATCATTCTCTCACGACAAGATGTTTTTCAACTTCTCACGGGAGCATGGATTAATGTATCCATTTTGCAAGTATTTATGATGTGAGATTTCTCAAACTCTAAACTAATTAACATTGCTATTTATAGGTATTGTTTCTCCTAACTATAAGTGTTTGGATCTTAGGTACTTGGCAGAGCATTCTGAGGAGCATGGAGATAATAATATTGGTTTCATGTGTCCAAGTATGATTTCAGCGACCATGATACGCAATCACTTAGATGTCGTGATCAACTACATGGCAAGTTCAATGAAAGCGAATCAATATATGCGTTACATCCTATGTCCGTATTTTGAAAAGTATGTTTTATTTCAACTAATCTTTACTTTGTTTTATATTTATGAACTTGTGGTTATATATATAAAACATCACATTGTGCTTCATGCCTTAGGGAGCATTGGATTCTTCTTGTCATTTGTCTACTTAAGAGAACGGTATATATATTTGATTCGATGAAGAAAGATAGATCCTTAGCTATCAAGATACCGTTGAATACATAAGTTCATAGTTGTTATACATGTTAATAAGTTTACATGCATTTTATGATATTTTAAATAATTTATAAATGTTTATAGTAACTAATTGTTACAAAATCTCTATATTTAGTGCATATACAAAATACACGCGGCTTGAAGGATCAAATAAAGGAACTAAATTGTCTTGGACATATATGCGGGTAAAACTATTATGGTTTTGTATTTCATACTTTATAATTCTAATTAGGATTTTTTTTTTCCGATTCTAATATATATTTTAATTTGGTGTAGTGTGCTCAACAATCGGGAGGAGTGGAATGCGGCTATTTCGTGATGAGATACATGTTTCTAATCATCCGCTTCTACTATGAAGCAGAGAATTTGTATGAGGTATGTGTATGTTGTAAATTCATTATTTAGACTTATAGAATTTTAAAGTATATTAACTAGTTTAATATATTTCTAGGCTTTTTCGTCAAGTCTTGAGCCATACTCCATATATGATATCAACGACCTCAAAGAACTTTTTGCGGAATACTTTGTACGGGTCGTTAACGAAGAAGACTAAGTTTGATCGTTAGTGTATGTATTTGTAGGTTAGCATAATATTTTGTTACTTGAACCTTGTTGGTTGATTGATTGCAACATTGGTTGCTTGAACCTTGTTGGTTCATTGATTGCAACATTGGTTGCTTGATTGAAATGTACTGGAACAGGTTTTGGTTATATATATGCAAGCATTTCCCAACGATTTCTTGGGTTGTCCAAATTACAAAGGAGACTCTGCCGAATTTTCTGCTCATAATTATTAACATAATGTTTGCTTAGTTTCGAAAAAAAAAAATAGCTGAAAACAAAAACAAAAAAGCTGAAAAAAAAAAAACATCATCTGCGTCGCATGCTGTGCAATATGCGATGCAGATGAGGAATGATTTGCGTCGCATATGGCATGCATGCGACGCAAATGGGTATGTATGCAGCAGGCTTAGCAGACCCATCTGCGTTTCATGCTGTTCATATGCGACGCAAATCATTACTCATCTGCGTCGCTTATTGCACAGCATGCGACGCAGATGAGGCTGCTGAGAGCTGTTGTGGGTGCATGGGGGGATGGGCATCTGGGTCACATGCTTGTGGGGTCCGACGCAAATCCTAGATTTCTTGCGTCGCATCCCATCCGACGCAGATGGCTGTATTTCATCTGCGACGAGGCCTGTGCCGTCGGACCGTTGTCCGACGCAAATGAGGGTCCCAGGTCCGACGCAAATTATCATTTCTCTACTAGTGTTGGTTGTTGTTCCCAAAGCTTAGAAGCTGCTACGTTCCCAAAATTTTAGGGAACAACCACTTGTTCCATGTTGTTTGTGTTCCTTATAAAAAGTTCATAGGAGCATCCTAATGATATTAGGAACTTCACTCCAACAGCTTCATCAAGTCTTCTAGAATTCAACTCCTCTTGGTTTCTTCAAAGTTCATGATTAACTTGTTTCATAGTGAACAACACTTGTAGAATATTAATTCATATTAGTTTGTCTTTGTTATATGTATGGGGTGTAAGTGACTGTGAAAAATCTAGAGTCCAATCGAGTCCAGTCCAAACTTGTCGGACTGGACTTAACCGAAAAAATTACGGACTGGACTCGGACTCAAATTTTCGAGTCCAAATATTTTCAGACTGGATTTGGACCCACCTATTTGGAGTTCAAAAATTCCGATCCAGTCCTATATATATATATATATATATATATATATATATATATATATATATATATATATACATACATAAATATATATAGGAAAATTTGCCAAAAAACCTTTTAAAGGTTCAATTTTGCGGAAAAAAAAAAACCTTATAAAGCATTCTTTGCGAAAAGAAACCACAAACTTAATTTTCTTGCAAGAAGAAACCTATTCCCATTTTCTGATGTGGTTTTTCTCAATTCCGACGCTGACCCTTCTATCTTTCTTTAACCCCCTATTTTCATTAACTGCAGCACCACCCCCTATGCATCTCAAAAACTACACTCGAAAATGGTTTTAGGTTTCATCTTACAAGAAAAATTAAGTTTGTGGCTTTTTTCGCAAAGAATGCTTTAAAAGGTTTTTTCTCGCAAAATTGAACTTTTAAAAGGTTTTTTTTTGACAAATTTTCATATATATATATATACTATTTTTGAAGTTTTATTGCCGCTTTAAATTTTGTTAGCTAACACCTCATTTTTCAATTACCCTCCAAAGTGAAGAGTCCAAAAAGTCTAAATTTTGTAAACTTGTTGATTCTTAAGAAGGTATTTTTTAGAGTTAACAATAAAAGACACCACTAAACTTTGACAAAAATTGCTGTTTACTCACCCAACTTTCAAAAGTTGCAGTTTGCTCACTCAAACCCAACTTTTGGTTACTTTTGCTTTTTACTTTTATAAAATAATAATAAAAAATTATTTGTGCATAAAATCTTCATTTCTCTTTCTAGAAAAAAATTGTGTCTTCCTCTCTCCTTCCCCACTGATAAAAATTGCAGTTTGCTCACTGCATTGTTTACGACGCACCACAGCACTGCCATACCGCCACACCATCACACCACCGCTCACAGCGCATCGGCAAATCACCACCACCATTGAATTTTTTTCCCGTCACCACCACACAAGGAAAGAAAGTGCCGAAAATCAACCAACATTAGAAGAACATCAATCACCAGCAATAAGAAGATTTAGTGAACTAAATTCTTTCAAGCAAACTTAAAATTACGAATTCATCTTTGTCAAAAAACCTAATTTGTGATTTTCTTATAAATTTCGTGTTTTGGGTGTAAACAAACGGCGACGTTTTGTTGAACATTTGCCTTCGGAGGTGATAGCCATTGAAGAGCAGAAGAATTCGAGGAAGTTTTGAAGGAAACAAGGAACTCAGACTGATCAGAGAGAGAAACAGTTAACAAGGTACCTTTAATGGCGTCGGTTTCAAAGGAGAGAGAAATTGGAAATGGAGCTAGGGTTTTTGTTGTTTTGATGATTTGTTGTTGATTTTAATTCTGGTTTTATTTCTCAGTTGCAGCTTACCCATCACCATTCACCGGCAAGTTACCGTTGCAGCTTTCCCATCACCATTCACCGGCGAGTTACCGTTGGAATATTTTCAGTGGGTATTAAATTTTTGAGTTGCAAAACAATAACTGACATTCTAGTTTTTTGGGCCAAAAACTTTTTTATTCATTATATTTAGAGTTAACAGCAAAAGTTAACAGAGTTGTACTTTGGGTGAGCAAAGTGCAACTTTTGAAAGTTGGGTGAGGAAATTGCAATTTTTGTCAAAGTTTAGTGGTGTCTTTTATACTTAACTCGTATTTTTTAGGTTGGGTTTTCTATTTTGCAATTTGCATTTTGTTATAGACTTCAAAGATAGATGTAACTTACTCTTGATGGCATGTAATGAGTTTAACTTTCCAAATTTCAAACATTAGAATAGATTGTGAGCCTAAATTAGAAAAAAAAAATATAGCTAGCATTCGGACTGGACTGGATTCAAACTTTAGAAAAAAAGTTTCAGACTGGACTGGACTGGACTCAAAAAAAATTTGGATTAGATATGGACTCAATTTCTCAAGTCCAAAAAACTTTGGACTTTATTTGAATTTGGCAAAGTCCAATTCAATCCAACCAATTTACATTATGTCATTTTCAAAACTCACGATCAAGACATATCTTAACAGGAGAATCACAATTATCAACAAGTTTGTTGGTTTTCCCTGTCGATTTAGAATTCTAAATTCATTTTGTTTCTCTCTTTTTCTTTTTTCTTCCTTCTTTTCAAACACAAACACTACTAGAATTAGGAAACACGTTAAAACTTGGATTTAACTCCCTATTTAAATCCCTCCGCACTCTTAAAAACTATGTTAATCTCACTTTATCCTTGATTGCTTAAAAACTTGCACCCATCACCCTATACACCCTCTTTTCTCATATATAAGTTCCTCAGAATAATATATACACATTAATCTTGATCTTTTCCCATGGATAAGGTAATGATTCCTTGCTCTCACGACTACCATAAAACCTTACACCCATCACCCAATGCACCTTCTCCTTCCCACATACTTGAAGTTAAATTCATCCACCAAGCTTTCGAAAGATTGATCATCTGTGATCTTAACGGCCAAGAATTAGCCATCACACCACGTTGTCCATGTCCTTCCCGCAATGTATCCTTCCCCTTTAACCCTTTTGTCCTTCTTGCCGCACGAAACTCGTAGACTTCTTAGTGTCTGTAGGAGATTGTGAGCTGCATACAAATCTTGCTGTGGAGTCTCTACCAGCCGACGTCGAAAAATTGCTAGACGAAAACCGTGATAATCTTCGTCCTAATGAGATAAAAAATTATAATATCTCAATGGATCATTTATATATTCAAAGGCTTTACTGTAATGATGAAGAGGTGAGGGCGTGGCTGGAGAGCGAGGTGTTGGAGGAGGATTCGGAGGCGGTGAAGCCTACTCCGGCTAGCAAGGCAGCTATAGAGGCGTTGGAGAGGTTGGATGGTGGAGGAAAAGAGGTTGATTGTGCTATTTGTCTTGAAGAGGGAGGTATGATGATGAGTGTAAGGTTGCCTTGTAAGCATGTGTTTCATGAGGGTTGTATTGTTAAGTGGCTTCGTAAAAGTAATGTTTGCCCTCTTTGCCGCTATGAGTTGCCTGTTGCTATGCATTGTCATGAGAGTGTTGACGATGTTATTGTTTAAAGAACACTTCTTTTCTCAATTGGAGTATGCCCCAACATCAAAGCAAGAAATACAAAGGATATTAGGGTTGTCTACATGCACCAACAACGGTTCAATATAAATTGGTAAAAATAGAAATTGACTTTAAATTTAATAGAACTACCCAATTTGGCCCTTTTTTAAAAAAAAATTGGTAAAAAAGATGAGCTTAATTTTTTTTGAGGGTGTATTTGTAATCTAAAGTGGACTTTAGTCCTCTTCTCCTTCCTTATATGATAGAGATAGATATTTTGTTGTCCATCGACTAGGGTAGTACTTTATTATGGTAACCTGAGTAGTTGAGCTTTGTGTTGCTTACTCCCTAATTCTTTTTTCTTTGATCCATTTGTAGATGTTACTTCTTTCATTTCATAAATATTTGTCCCCAAACTACTTGCACAATTGCACATAGTTTCACAAGAAGGATAGATATGTTAAATAACAAGTTAACTAAACTAATTCGAAACACTTATTGCATATTGTTTAAATTATCTCATACCTAATTCACCTGTTTACTTTGTATACGACCATCGTAAATAAATATGTTTGTCAAGAAGTTTGGTTGCGGTTTATAAGTATTATAAAACGAAGGAAGTATTCAAGTAACTACATATTGATTAGATTAAAATCGTAGCATGACAATCCCCTTCTTAATTAAAGGCGTAGCAAAGGAATGCACTACCACGCAGGTGGTCATTAACGATATTATAGCTTTCAGAATTACTTCGGATGTTTGTAATTTTAATTATGTCAGTATGTTGTGTAATGAATTAAGTGGCTCATGCCATGGCCAAAACTTCCCTTTTTTCGAAGAAGTGTTGGTTTGGATGGAAGATTTCCCCCCAAATGTAATCCTGCATGTTCTCACAGATAAACACTCATTCTAATAATATGTCTATGTGCTCTTGTCAACAAATCGTACCCAAACACTAGTAGAATAAATGCTTATTGATGCGGTCATTAAGTGGCCTATTGCGGCGGTTTTGACCGCGCAGCAATTAAGGGCGCAACAATAGGTAATTAACCTATTGCTGCGGTTTTTTACCGCAACAATAGGCACTACAAGAAATGTGGTAAATAACGACGGCTAAAAGCCGTCGGTGATAAAAATAAAGCCGTCGCTAAATCATCAACGACGGCTAGCAGTCGTTGAAATGCAGTCGGTGGAAAGGTGGTCGCTGATATTGGAATCAACGACCGTTAAGCCGTCGGTAAAAGTTCCACTGACGGTTCCCTGCTCATCAGCGACCGTTTGCCAAAACCGACGTTGGCTCCAAGCCAACGACTGTTTTTAAAAGACGGTACAATAGCGACGGTTTTTAACCGTCGCTGATTTACCTACCGTGTTTAACCATCGGTGTATCACCGACGGTTACAAACCGTCGTTGATTGCACTGATTCAACGTCTGTTAAAAACCGTCGCTATTGTATAAAAGAAGTCGTTGATGTGGAAGTCCATGGATGCACAGAGTACCTTACAGCGACTGCCTAGCCGTCGTTGTTGTTTTAAAATAATATTATTTAGAATATTATTGTTCTTAATAATAATTAAACCTGTACCTGCACAGCTGCATGCTTGTGGACCACACTAAAGCTGTTCCTCCATCGCATTCAATTTTTTCAATTACAAAAATATGCAATTTTGATATATATTACAATTTGCATAGATACTTGTATAATTACATGAAATAGATTACAATTATGTACACAAAATAGATCCCGATGTCGGGAAATAAAGTAGAAGTCGGTGTTTACAAAAAATATATATCGACAAAGCTAGAAACTAATAAGCTAGATGCCGATAAATATAGACACTAAATGTCTATAGTTAGACAACCTACCTACATTAAATATATGTACGCAAAATAGATCTCGGTGTCGAGAAATAAAGTAGAAGTCGGGTTCCAAAAAAAATAACCCGACACATCTAGAAACAAAGCGAGATGCCGATAAATATTGACACTAAATGCATATAGTTAGGCTAACTATATCCAATTATAAGTTAGTTACCTAGTTGCCAAAACCTGCGCCTCAATCTGAGAAAAAATGGACGGCTCATATGGTTGTGAAGAGCCGCCATCTCCTCGCCCTGATGAAGAGTTGTAGTACAAATGATCTCCCTGACCCAACCCCTGAACTTTTCCTCTGTTCCTCTTCCCAACTGTCTCCCAATACAACAGATCAGGGTTCGGCTGTGACCCCTGAGTGGTACAATGATCCAGCTTCTTATTGTATGTCTCCTGCATTTGGTTAAATATACTCATATTCAAGTAATATAAAGTGGGCAAAAGAGCGTATATTTGGTTCTAACTTGCCTATATTGTGTATTTTCAATAAAAACAACTTAAAATTACATTAAACTAACTATATATATGATGTTTGAGGTGTTTATAACTTAAACTAACATCAAACTACTCGTATTCATTCATTTTCAAGTAAAATGGCCTATATTTGCCTATATTTGCCTATATTTGGTTCTAACTTTCCTATATTGTGTATTTTCAATCAAAACAACTTACAATTACATTAAACTAACTATATATATGATGTTTGAGGTGTTTATAACTTAAACTAGCATCAAACTACTCGTATTTATTCATTTTCAAGTAAAATGGCCCAAAATGGCCTATATTTGCCTACATTTGGTTCTAACTTTCCTATATTGTGTATTTTCAATCAAAACAACTTATAATTACATTAAACTAACTATATATATGATGTTTGAGGTTTTTATAACTTAAACTAACATCAAACTACTCATATTCACTCATTTTCAATTAAATGGGCTAAAATGGCCTCAAAAGAACTTGCCTATATTGTGTATTTTCAATAAAACCAACTTACAATTACATTAAACTAACTATATATATGATGTTTGAGGTGTTTATAACTTAAACTAACATCAAACTACTCGTATTCATTCATTTTCAAGTAAAATGGCCCAAAATGGCCTATATTTGCCTACATTTGGTTCTAACTTTCCTATATTGTGTATTTTCAATCAAAACAACTTATAATTACATTAAACTAACTATATATATGATGTTTGAAGTGTTTATAACTTAAACAAACATCAAAGTACTCGTATTCATTCATTTTCAAGTAAAATGAGCTAAAATGGCCTATATTTGCCTAGATTTGGTTCTAACTTAAACTAGCATCAAACTTTTCAATCATATTTGCCTATAAATATATGTTTAGAAGTATGTACCGAGATTTTCTTTGCTTTCTTGTTTGCTGGAATTTCTCCTTTTCCAGAAACAGTCTTAAAATGAGTCTTCAAGAACAACTCGGGAGCAGTAGGGAGTGCTAGCATGCTGTGCCGCCGAAATAGAACCCTGAAAGTGTGACGGCTCAATTGGATTAAACAGGGAGCCACCTCTTCGGTTCTTCTTCGCCTTTTCAGATTTTTCCCGAAATGTTGGCTCTTCACTTCTCTTCTTCATGTCTTCGTAGATCGTCTCCCCCAACCATTTTGGCCTTTCTTTGGCTTTCTTAACCACCCAGTATCGCAAGTCTCTCAGACGAGATGAAGCTTTTTTCTTGTAATCCTTCCTCACTAGGCCTTCTAAATCAGGAGCCCATTCGTAAATACCCTTTAGTCAAACATTAAACAAAGATATTAATAAAGTAATATAATCAATTTCATTTTCCATAATTCGATTCATACATACTGTGAAAATGTTCCACCAATGCGTCTTTGTTGCATTGTCGACCTCACTGTAATTGAACCAAGGTTGTCGAAAATGGCCCTGGAAAATGTCAGTGATGGACCCACTAACCTTGTTATCATCAAACCTGAATTGAAAACCAAACAAACACGTGAATTGTGAATATCATTACATACAAATATCATGAAGCATATAGTAGCTTACGAACTTACCACAATCCAGTAGGGCTTAAAACCTTTCTTAGTGCACGGTTCGAACCTTCACCTTCCTCCGTATGAGTGTTCGGAGTCTCCGGTACGTGGTTACCAATGTGACGTGCCTGTGAATCATCTCCCTGTGTCTCTGACATACGGTTCTGGCTTCCTTCTACTTCTGGTGACTGAAAAAGCTCCCTCGGAATCAAAGTCCCACGACCTTGGCAACCACCTAAGCCACCTCGACCTCCGCGGCCCTTAGGATTAGACATGATTACCTAAAATGAAAGAAATTAGAAACGCGCAAGATTAAAGAAAACAATTGAAATAAATTCTTGTTACATTAAAGTATGAATAATCCAAGAATAAAAATAATCATTACACCAGCTCCAGAATAGTGATGAATAAAAAAACTTCAATCCATTTTTTTGCAAGTAGAAAAGTTACAAAAGAATATATCCCATTTTATTTTCTAACTCTAAAAGAGAAAAGAATCAGATGCATACATATATGCTAGCATAGTGCGTGAATTAGTGATGAATAAATAAATTCCTTACAAGTGAAAACTATAGCTAGTACACTACTATAAATACCATGTACATCTCTACAAATATAGTCAACACAAAACCAAAAATACATACTCCAATATATATAACCTAAGTAGTATACCTAGTTGAATAATATGAGATCAATAATGGGAGGGCACGGCCATCCTGGTGGTCATCTAGGTGGCCATCCTAGCGGTCATCACGGCGGCGGTCATGATCACAATGCTCATGGGCCTCATGACAATCAAAACAATCATAATAATGGTCAAACTTCATCAACTGCTGCTAATGGTGGTTATTCCACATTTACAGGTAGCTGTAGCTTTGGAGCTGATTCTGGCAAATGTGGACAACAGCCACAACAACAGCCACAACAACCATAGCCCTGCCCTCCCCCCCGTCCTCCCCCCTGCACTCCCCCCCACCCTGCACTTTTATAACCTTTAATAAACGAACCATTATAAAAACTATTGTGATAATTATATAGTAACTTAAACTTATACAATTAAAGTAACTTAATCTTCAAAGTAATTACATTGATAATGCCATAGACCATAAAATATAATCACCAAAATCAGCATTAACATTGATAATACCCAATTCAAATATAATGCCATTTCAATTTTCAAACACCAATAACACCCCAAATCAAAGTACAACAACAAAATTAACATTTTTAACAATTCTAAATTATATAATCTGATATATAAACACCCCTAACAAGAAAAATTGCAATTTATTTTCCAATTCTCATGAAATTGATAAACCCTAATATGTAAAGTAAAACAAGAAATCAACAAAATTGAGCAGATTAAGATGTACCTAGTCACGAGTCACGATTCTTGGAGGTTGTCCGTCCACCGTCCTCCACCGAGTTCCGAGCCAAAACTTGAATTTAGGCATTGCCAAAGTTGGGGGAAAGATTTGGAGTGAGTGGCCAAAATTCAAAAAAAAATTATTAAATAGGATAGATTTAGGTATTACCGGCGGCGAGAGGAGAAAGATTTGGATTTTCCGGCGGCCAACGACGGTTTTCGCCACCTGCATCCCAAAATCCCAACTTTTAGGGTTTGGTTTCATGAGAAAAAAAAATACAATAAATTGAAGCTCACCGGCGGCGAAGAAGGCAGGCGGCGAAGCTTCGTCCGGCGTCCGTTGGTTGGAGGGAGGCGGTTTCGTCGGCGTTCGTTGGTTGGATGGAATACAACTTCTCACTTTAAATTTTGCGAATAAAACCCGACTGGAAGAGGCTAATTAATTTAACCCCCCCCCCTCGACATCAGCGACGGTTTAAGACCGTCGCCTAAAGTAAAAAAATTTCAGTTTTACATTAACCTCAACAACGACGGCTTAAAACCGTCGCTGATTGCGACGCCTAAAGTGAAAACTTTTCCGTTTCATTAACCTAAACAACGACGGTTAAGCCGTCGTTTTCCACATAATAAACAGTCGGTGACCACCATCTGCTTAAAGTCGTCGCTATATCTTAAGTCACCGACAGTTTTCTAGACCGTCGCTGTGTAGCAGTCGTTATTTTAGCTATTTCTTGTAGTGAGGCCTACCTATTGCTGCGGTTTTAGGCCAAAACCGCAGCAACAGGTACATGTACAAGTAAAAAAAAATTTTTTTTTTTTTTTTTTTTTTGCTATTTGCCATCAAACTTGAAACATAAAATGTTGACAAAAAATAACAAAATATATCAAGGCTCACAACCAACAGACAAAATAGGTAAAAGCTAACTAGATTATAAAAAAAAATCTCCATATACAAACAAATTCTAATTAATAATCAAAATCAAAAAAATATAAAAGAAAAAAATTAACTAAATTCAAAAAATAAAATCAAAAACGAAGCAGACAAATGGAGGCAACAAGCTAATTCGCGAGAAATCACATTGGGAGCGTCGAATAATGGATCTCGGAGGTCCAAATTGAATGACACATTCGGCGAAGATGACTGATTCACAAATAAAAAATAAAATGATATATAAATATGAAAAAAATAAAAATAAATTGAAAAAAACGAGCAAAGAATGATAAACAAGTCGAAAACATACCTGAAAATGAAAAGGTTCGAAATCGAGTGAAGTCGCCGGTGTTCAGTGAGGCCGAAGTCGTCGGTGTTCAGCGAGGCCCGAAGTCGCCGGTGCGACGCCATTTCAAACTCGCCGGAAGACGAAGAAGAACTTGCCGAGAGAGAAAATTGAAAGACGAGCCACAAGCTTCTCTCAGATCTGGAGACGAACGACGTGTGAGGAGACGAGCCACGAGGCACGTGTGAGGAGACGAACGACGTGTGAGGAGACGAGCCACGAGCCGCCGCCGAGATCTGAAACTCGAGCCAAGATCTTAAACTCGAGCACCGACGTCTCCGGCGAGAGGCGAATTTCGAAGGATGATTGTTGTTGACGACGACGGCGACGAAAAGCAGAATTTCAAAGGATGTACGAAGGATCGACGACGATGAGACAAGAAGAGGGTATGAGAGAGGCCGGACGAGAGAGAAGGACTGAATGAAGGGAGAGAAGGGACTAAATGATGAGAGAAGCGTATAAGTGATGAGTGACTGCAAACCCTATATTTTTAAAATAAAAAAATATTTAATGATATTGCTGCGGTTTTTGTCAAGAACCACGACAATATATTAAAATATTGTTTTTTAAATATTATTTCAATATATTGTTGCGGTTCTTGACAGAAACCGCAGCAATATCTCTGGTCAAATAGTCAACTTTTTTTCAAAAATTTTCCTGTTGATACCATATTGCTGCGGTTTTAGGCCGAAACCGCAGCAATATCTTTATTTTATATTTTACCTTTTCTTTATACGTGATATATCGTTGCGTATGGGTAAAACCGCAGCAATATCACCGCAGCAATAAACAATTATTCTACTAGTGAAACTAAGTGTTATAAATCAAATAGAACTTTTTTTTTTAAGGAGAAATCAAATAGAACTTCATAAAAGTTATTTAAAACTTAAACTCAAAAATCCAAATAGGTTCTAAAATCTAGACTTGTATTAATCGTAAACTCAAAAATCCAAAAATGGAATTACTTACACTTTTCATTAGTCCTTCACACACATGTAACTAGGGCTGCACACAAACCGGTCCGGACCGGAATTTGGACCGGACCGGACCGGAATTTGGACCGGACCGGACCGGTCCTGGGAAACCGGTCTGGTCCACGGTCCAAGGAAAAAGTGAATTCCGGGTAACCGGTCCGGTCCGGGTTAAAACCGGTGGAAACCAGTCCGGACCGGTTGACCCGGTTTTTTTTAAAAAAAAAATTCGCATTTTTTAAACAAAGTAAAGATCAGTTCAGGTTCAGCCGCACAACTAAACCCTAGCACACAAACACTCTCTCTCTCTTCTCCAACACTTTCTCTCTCTTCTCCAAGACTCCAACGTCTTTCCTGTTTCTTCGTTCTGATTTCTCTACTCCAAGACGCTTCTCAATGCAAACATTTACCTTTAGATCTGAGAACAAGGAGAGAGAAAGCAAGAATCTGGGTTACCTTCAGATCTAACGACATCGAAGAACTCTTCTCTCTCCTGCTGTTTGTGAGAGAAGGCTTGAAAAATTGGATCTTCAGCAGCGGCGGGCCGCCGGCGGCACTGTTGTTCGTGAGGGAAAGTAGTTCGCCGCATTCTCTCAACTTTATTAGGACCATTTTTTTTTGGTTTTTTGGTCAGGTTTATTTCTTGTTTTTTCAATTAAATTTCTGTTTTTTGTTTTGGTTTCTTTTTTTTTTATTTCTATTTGAATATATGTTTTTAAATTTTTGCATTATTGAGACGAATTACCTACATATTTGAGACGAGTCTGATTATGATTTGTGTTTTTATTTGAGACGAATCTGATTATGGTTATTTGAGACGAATTACCTACATTTTGTGTATCAAATATTCTGAATTTTTTTTTTTTTATTTTCGTATTGATTATGATTTCTGTTTATATTTTTTGTATTGAATTTTATTTTGTGTATCAAATAAGTTGTGGCTAAACTTTTGTGTATTGAATAAGTTGTGCATAATGTTTGCATTGAGTAGAATTTTTTTTTTTTGAATTATGAAAGAAACACCTAAAAACGAAACAGGTCCAACCGGTCCTGACCTGGACCGGACCGGGAAAAACAGGTCCGGTCCGGTCTGGACCGGAAACATAACCGGTCCGGTCCAGGTCCGCGCAAACGGACTGAACCGGTCCAGCCGGGTCCGGTCCGGTCGGTTCTGGACCGGTGTGCAGCCCTACATGTAACATGTCGTAAAATAGTTTGCTCCAACATAAGTATCACATACGTGATATGTTTGCTTTTCCCTTCCTCGCGCAACAAATCACCATAACATAACACAAGTCCACAAGTCCACAACATACGAACACATCTCAAAATCCAATTTCCCAATCCCAAAATCAAAAACCCTAGAAAACCCTTCTTTCCTTCTCCCACACCTTCAACAATGGCGTCCACTGGAAAATTCCGTCAACATATGAAGAAATACGACAAAGTCTAACAAGTTGGATGATGGATCATGATCTTTCAGTCCTGTATGCAGATGCTACGCTCATAGCTGCAAAGTCCAGGTCTGCTATTCATAAGTTGAAGGGTCTTATCAGTGTTGAGTTTGAGATGAATGATTTAAGTGTTGTGCAAAAGATTATGGAGATGGAGATTTGTAATATCCTGAAATTTTAAACTTGCTTAAATTAAATAATAATAATTAGTGACTAAATTATAAGGTATGACAAAATTTTGTGGCTCCATATTTAATTAACTATACAAGATAATTAGTTTTGATGAATTGCAAATTGACATAGAATAAAATATTGCAAAGAAGTAAAATAGTTAGTGAGTATTGGACAAATTAATACTTCTAAGTAGTAGCAAAATGATAGATTGAAATATAAGAAAAGTAGGAAACGAAAAAAAAAAAGGAAAAAAAAAAAAAAAAAAAAGAAAAAAGGAAAACTCAACACAGAACTACTGTTTTTCATTTTAGTTCCCCATCTCCATTTTTCTTTAAAAAAAAACTCAAATGGAGTTTTAAATCAAGACTTAATTTTCATGCACAATAAAACTCAACTTCAATTAAAAACTCCAATCCAAACCAAACTCTCCCAAAAATCAATTTGTCTATCAATTTCATCAACACGATTCACCCCAACTATGCCTATAAATAACCATGTTGTCTCCGTCAAATCACCACCATCGGAATTCCACCATATTCGCCGGAAACCGCCACCCCAAAACAGCCCCTTAAGCTCCCCTATTTTCGCCCTCACACCACTCCCTCTCTCTCCTCTGTTTTGAATTAACCCTTCGCCCCACCACAGCGCCGCCGTAGTTCTGCCACCACACGCACCACCCCACCGTCGCCACCCAGACTCGCGTTCTAACCCAGCCCGTGTCCCTTCTCCTCGCTCGCCCCCTTCTTCTCTCGCCCACTCTCTCTCTCTCTCTCTCTCGCCCCACCTCTCCCCTGTTTCGCGTCGCAGCCACTGCTGCTGTGCTGCACCGGAGCACTGTGGCTCGACAACGCCGCCCGAACCACCATTGTGCCGCCTCGTTGTCGAAGCTCCAAGCCGCTGCCCAGCTTTCCTTCCTTGCTCCCCTGTTTTCGTGCGGTCGTGCCTGCTCAGTTGAGCAGGAGGTATGTAAATACCTCCTTATGGTTTTAAGTTGTTATTTGTGTTAATAATATTCTAGGCCCATATACCCAAAACTAAATATAACTCTAAATGGGCTCAAATCTGAATTTTCTTAGTATGTACTTAAACCATATTAATCATATCTTTAATCTATTAACTAAGCTTTAATAAAAGAAACTGAATTAATCATGTATTGTAATAGTAATTGTCAATTTACTCTTGTAATCTGAAAATCGTAAATGAAAATTAGGAATTTATGATTAACTTGGTTACGATAACTGAAATTGTTTTACAACTTGTTGAAGATAATTTACTTATTAAATTAAATAATGTACATAGTAGTATAAATAAATGATAAGTAAAATTATAATCCTATTAACCAAAGTAACGTAAGTAAAGTTATGAGTCTATGTAACGTCAACAACGATATTTCATAATAAACGTAATCTCAATAACTAAAGGTCTAATTGCAAAAATAAAATGAATATTTATATTTTCGTTGCCTAATTTCTTGGTTAGATTAAAAGGAAAGGATATTACAGCCTCCCCCGGCTTCCAAGATTATTAAGCAGGAATCGAGATAACATCTATTGCTAACACCCACGATCCCCTTTGAAACGTGTTTGTGAAATGATGTTTATAATTATGTTAAGGATTTTGTGATGTGATTCTTTATATGGATTGTGGGATACTTAAATTGTTTTCGAACGAGTTTCATAAATGCTTACATATATTATGATCTTATGAGTTATTGATGCTCAAGTATGATTCATGAAAGATCTAAGGCTTATGCCGATGAATGCTAAATAAACGAAACATGATAAATGAAAATGAAAGAGGTTATGGCAGTATAATGTTACGCTTATTATCTACTTTATGGTCATGCACGTACCTTCGCACCCGTTGTACACCCAACAAGGGAGCCGGACTCCTTGAGGGGTACCGCATGTTATGTTACTACTCTATTTTGGTGCGAGCGGTGTATGCAACAAGAGAGTTGGGCTCCTTGAGGATCATCGCATGGTGGGAGACGTCCCGCATGTCTATACTCGCCAAGTTAAAAGATGAAAAGATAATGGGAACTTATGAAGTTTCAAGAAGCTACTTATAATTGTTCACCTTGCTATTATTTCATTATTGATTTTTAATGTGTTTTACTATATTCTCCTATCCCTGTTTACAAATAAAATGAATTGAAATGAATTTACGTTGTTAGGGTAGTATGTTACTGAGGTTCGGCTCACGATGTTGCTTTTGGTTTTAGTTACTGATGAAGGTGACGGGATGGCGCAGAAGTGAGGATGGTCAACCACTTTACATTTACGATAACTATATTGGTTGTGTAATCTAAACTTATGATCACTAGAACATGGACTCAGTTTAACTATAACTACTTAATTATCTATGCTTAGCTATTTATATCTATATAATTAATAGGGGTGTTCATGGGGTGGTTAACCGTCCCGAAATAACATTTTTGTTCGGTAACCGAATGTTTTGGTTCGCTCTTTTTCCGAAGCGTAATCGTAACCGTTTAGACCTGTTATCGTCTAAGCGGTTAACCGTTTTTTCGATACTGTTTTTTGGTTAACCATTAACTGTTATTTAAGTTATACTATTATATTTTACTTAATGTACATATATTTTTTCTATTTTTTTTTTGTACATATACTTTAATATTATATATAGTCTAATATAAAATGTATTATAAAGTGGATAATAAATCCATTAGAAAACATAATTAACTCTAAGAATTCACTCCATTTCCTAATTATAGTGTTTATGTTAGTACTAAGTTTCCAAATAATCACATACTTCCTCTAATTGTTGTAACTTAGTAACAAATATTAGAATTAATGTAATGGTTGGAAAATGTTTCACAATAATTAAATAGAGAAAAAATATATTTCGATATTTCGGTTAACCATTCACTCAAAAATCATAACCGTAACCGTACCGTTTAATCGTTACTTTTATCGGTTCGGTAACTGTACCGTTAAAACATTTTTTTATCAGTAGGTTACTACCCATTTAGACCGAGTTTCCTGTTTTTCGCTACGATTTTTCGGTTCCGATTTTTTATGAATAACCCTAATAATTAAGATGCTTATGAGTTTCAATGATTATAACATGTTTAGGAATGTTTGCCTTGTATTTTCCCGAACGGAAAATACGGCAGTAGCACGCCGATCATCTAAGTTCCGCTGCTAATGATGGATTAATTAACTTAAATATGACGTTAGAGGTCGGGGCGTTACAAGATTTATAGGGAAATAGATCAAAGAATGCTTTTTTGTCACAAAATGGTTACATTCAGAAGTTATTGTCAAGGTTTGGCATGTCATCCGCTAAACCTATAGATGCTCTTAGTACTGCAAATACACATCTATCTTCTGCTTTTGCACCCTACTCTGATGCTGAGAAGGATTATATGTCTCGAGTCCTATATGCTAGTGCAGTTGGAAGTTTGATGTATGTTATGGTCTGCACTAGATCGGATCTTGCACATGCTAATAGTGTTGTTAGTAGGTTCATGGGGCAACTTGGGAAGGAACACTTGCAAGCTCTAAAGAGGATATTTCATTACCTTAGAGGTGCATCTGATGATGGCCTCATTTACTGAAATGATACTTAGTGTTTAGTTACTGGTTATTCTGATTCTGATTATGATGGAGATGTTGACAGTATGAGGTCTATGATTGGTTATGTATTTACTCTTGGTGGATCCTTTGTTAGTTGGAAGACAACTTTGCAGGCTACAGTTACTTTGTCCTATTGAAGCAGAGTACATGTCGTTGATAGAAGCTGCTAAAGAAGGAATATGGTTAAAAAGACTAGTTAGTGATCTTGGTCTACATCACGATCAAGCTATTGTGTATTGTGATAGTCTGAGTGCAATATGCCTAGCCAAGGATCAAGTCCATCATGAGAGGACTAAGCACATTGATGTGAGATATCATTTTCTGAAAATGAGAAGAGGATTAAAGTGATGAAAGTAGGTACTGATAATAATCCTGCTGACATGTTTACCAAGCCGGTTCCTCATGGCAAGTTCCAACATTGCTTGGACTTGCTAAATGTTCTAAGCTGTTAATGTGCGCCCTTAGTGGCATTCTAAGGCAGGGAGATTCTAGGTACATCTGGCTATTATTGTGGCATCTAGTATCATCTGTATCTGTCATCTATTTATCTGTTCTATGTGAGATAATTCAAGTCAAGGTGGAGATTTGTTAAACTAAGCCTTGGATTATTTATCTGTCGCTAGGATTAACCTAGCACGGGGGTATTATTAACCTCTGCCTCTGTAATCTGTACTCTCTTCTAAACCTAATAAAACCGTTTCTCCTCTGCCTCTGGACGTAGCTACCACATTGTTAGAGAACCACGTTAATTCTTGTGTCGATTGTTCTACTAGTAGAATAAATGCTTATTGCCGCGGCCATTAAGTGGCCTATTGCGGCGGTTTTGGCCGCGTAGCAATTAAGGGCGCAACAATAGGTAATTAACCTATTGCTGCTGTTTTTTACCGCAGCAATATGCCAAGATATTGATGTAGTTCCTGGCAAAAACCAACCTATTGCTGCGGTTTATGTTAATCTATTGCTGAGGTTGTGGGTGAAACCCGCAGTAATAGGTGCTGGCAAAAAAAAAATCATTTTTTTGGTTAAATAATCCAGTAGTTCTCCCTACTAAAGTAGTTATGGAAATATATCCGACATTATGGTACAATTACATCAAAAATAGTTACAACAAACAACATTGAATCGTATAATATAAATATATTTTTACAAATCCTAAAATTAAAAAAAAAAAAAAAAACTAAGAAGAACAAAACAAAAAACAAAAAGACTAAAATTACAGATTCAAAATGAAAAGAACAAAATCAAAAAAAAGACTAAAATTACAGACTAAAACAAACAAATGAATTGAAAAAACAATCACCACCACCGGCCGCCGGTTAGCCCCAACGAGTCGCCAAACCATTCACATTATAAACAAAATAATTGCCGAACTTTGAGTTCAATTGAATCATCAAGTCAGAAAATCCAACAATTAAAATAGAATGTCACAACAATACTCTTTACTCCAAACTATATAAAACAAATACAAGAAATCAGAGTGATCTGCAAATTTTTCGAGCTTAACCAATGTAGAAGAAAAATAAAAAATAATTCTTAATTCTTGCTCAATAATGTGTCAGATCCAAACTTTAAACTAAAAACTTATATCAAAATTAATCATAAACAAACCTTCAAATTTCAGGAAGATCCAAGTATCCGATCTCGTCGCTGAAACATTCTTACCCGAGTCGCCGAACTGAAGAAGCAAACCAGCGAACGAGCGAAGGAGAAGCAAACGAGCGAAGGTGATCGTCGTTGTGCGAAATAGGGCCGCAGCAGGCGTTGGTCCGTTGATAAGACCGGCGAGGAGTCGAAGGAGAGTGAGGAGAGAGAGAGGATAGGGAGGAGGTGGGAGAAAACGGCTGGGTTAATGTTAAAAGGAAAGAAGAACAAAACCCTAAATGGGTCGCGCATTTTTTTTATTTTAAAACAGTCTATTGCTGCGGTTTTTGTAGGAACCGTAGCTATAGGTTCAAATATTAATAAAAAATTAATATTTTTATATATTGCTGCCGTTTTGGCTGGAAACTGCAGCAATAGAGCTGGTCAAAAAGTCAACTTAAGTTTGAAAATTTTTCCGTTGAAATCTATTGCTGCAGTTTTCAGCTGAAACCGCAACAATAGGTCTATTTTATATTTTACCTTTTTTTTGACGTGGTTTATTGCTGCGTATGGGTAAAACTGCAGCAATAAGCAATATTCTACTAGTGTTTATTACTATTTGTTTCCTTAATTGTATCTGTCACAATAGTTTGAAACTATGATGTCATGGAACGAAATAAATGTACTAACTAGTGATCCAAACAATTATCTTGTTACTTTTATCAAAACTAGTTTTTTGGCGCGTGCACATTTTGATTTTACTATTACTATTATTTAATAAATAATTTATGAAGACCAATTCTCTTTCTTTGAGATTAAGACTCTGGTTAGAGGAAATGAATTCTAGATTCTAGGGAGCCCTATTTGTGATAGTCATTGTAGTAGAATTAGGCCCCGTTCTTTTATATTGCGAGAACTTAAACTGAACTTAACTGCACTTAAACAAGCTGAACTAAACTGAAATGAGTGTAACTGTATATTTAATTTTCAAAAATAATAATTAATAATAATCAATAATTATTAACATAATAATATCAATACTAATTAATATTATTATTATTATTATCTATTAAAGTTATTTATTATTATTATTAAATTGTTGTTGGTGGTGGTGTAGATAATAATAAATATAAAATAACAATAACAATAATAATTATAATAACAATAACAATAACATCAATTATAATAAAACAAAGATAATAATAATAATAACAATAATAATAATAATAATAATAATAATAATAATAGTAATAATAATAATAGTAATAATAAAAATAATAATAATAATAATAATAATAATAATAATGATAACAATAATAAAAAAATAAAAAATCATACTAGTAATAATAATAGTAATAATAATAGTAATAATAATAATAATAATAATAATAATAAATAATAATAATAATAATAACAATAATAATAATAAAAATCACAATAATAATAATAATAATAGTAATAATAATAATAATAATAATAATAATAATGATTGTAATAATAATTATAATAATAATAATAATAATAATAATAATAATAATAATAATACAAAAAGGATTATAATATTATTAATAATAACAAAGATAATTGTAATATTAAAATAAAATATAAATTAAAACATTGAACTGAACTGAACTATTTAAACTGAACTAGAGTGAGCTGAACTAAACTGAATTGAACTGACAATAAGTCCAAAAGAACAGGGCCTTAATGTTTATAATTTTTTTGCAATTATCTTACACAAATATTTACAAACTTATTATGCAAAATCCTATTCTTTTAGAATGAATTAAAAAGGTATAATTTATTGATGGAGAAGCAACTTTTAACTATTGGGAAAGACTAGATTTTCAAGCCAGTGCGATTCACAATTATTCTTTTTTATGTGGTTTGTATTTATTTCATTAGCTTTGCAACAATAAATAAGATAAATTAGATACTTATTGAGAGACATATGATCATGATTATATTAATTATAGTAATATAATTATATTCCTAATTAGTGATTAATTTTATAATGCAAATCTCAAGCTCTATTCAATTATAATGAAATTGTGTATTTTTTGTAGTATGTAGCAAAAGTTATAATACTCAATTATATTGTTGATTTTTAGATAATTTTGGTAGAAATCAAACTCCATTTTCTCTTAATAATTCTAAAACTTCTATTCTTACCATAATAATCTTTTATTATATTAAATTTATACTTTTCTTATAACTTCTTTATTATAATATGACCCAACACATAGGTTTTACACTCATCTAAATTTTTTTATTTTTATAGTTGTAAGCAAGTTCCAATGATGTAAAAGTTATAATTTTTCGAATTATATAGCAAAAACTATACTTAATTTTTATTGTATAATATTTTTAGGTTTTTTGGTCAAATCAAACTTTAACTTTTCACTATATAAAACTATAGATATGTATTTTTACTCTATATATAACTCAATTTGTAAAAGTATAATTTTGAAAGACATAATTGCTATTATCACGTATAATACGTATTATTATAGTTATTTTTATATGTATTTAAGATAAAGAATAAATGATACGTTATTGTTGATATAAATAAGTATGTTCTCATAAGTTGTACAACTAATTTTTTGTATGGATCTTATTTCCAAACATAGGAGTATATATGTAATTTTATTGCTATAGATTTTAATTTTTGTTGCAACAACAAAGTTTCCTTAATGAATTTTGTTGTAATACTAAATTATTTTGGTTCATTTGAGTAAGGTTGAGGTGTTGAAAGATCAATTGGACCTATGATCAAATGTTATAATCACATATAGTACACTATACTTATAGCTATTATTATATTTATAAAAAAAAATAAGGTGTTATAATTCATCTAATTAAATATATTTTCATGAGTTGTAAAACTATTTTGTAAGTGGATCTTATTTTCAATCATATTTCAAGCACTCTCCAATAGTTAAAAAATTATAATGTTTATATTATGTAGCAAAAGTTATATTCAATTTACATAATAATAATAGCTTAGGTTGTTTATTCAAAACCAAAATCTAAATTCCCCTTTCCAAAAGTCCTTTTATGTATTTAAATATATCTGGACCTCTATTTTCTTAAAATAAAAATTAATGACATGACAATCCTATGTTGCACGTTGCATTTTATAAGTTGTAGAACTATATTATAAAATCTTAATTATTTCGAGCACTCTGCAATGGTACAAAAATTGTAATATTCTGAATTATGTAGCAAACGTTTTATACATTTGACATAATACAATCATTTAAGTTGTTCATCCAAAACGAAACTCCAATTTTCGTTTATTCAGAACTCCTCATATGTATTTAAATCTATGTATTGCATTAATCTATGTAATAAATGATCAGTTAATGCTTGTTTTCTCCATTTTTAGCTTCTTATATGCAGTCCTTAGAGCTGCATTTAGCTTTTCCCTTTAAAAAAAATTAAAACTAATGACATGACAATCCAACCTGGCGCGCTCTATGCTCTCGAAAAATTCTTCCTTTATAAGTACATACTAGTTTTGAAGCATGTGCGTTGCACGAGTTATTGTTTATTTTATTTTTTTGTAAATTTTTTTTTAACATTGTTGATTTTTTGTTGATGTGAAATGAGATTTTTCAACACCATTGTATTTATATAATTTCTCCATTCTTTTTCTATTGCAACAATTACCATTTTGGGTAGTTTCATCTATTGGAATCATTTCACTTTTGGTAAAAAAAAACAACTATAGTTGACAACATCGCCTTTACATTATGTTAATAAAACCATCATTAATTACTCAAAGTGCCTCATAAAGTTTCGTTTACTTTATTAAGGATTTACTTATCCCCTACTCTAATTAAACCCTCTATGCTAAACTACCCTTTTTTTATTTTCTTACAAACCATGCCCAAACCCATTGTTGCAGTAGAAAAAGACAGAAAAAGTATTTGTCATTATACTTTAATTTCTAGATTTGTTATTGTGATATATAAATTTTATATTTTTAATGTTCAGTTGAATACTGTAGCTAAGTCTATTATTAAATACTATCCCAATAATTGGTATGACTAATAATAGCTAACACAGCATTGATATGAAAAATACCCGAATGATACTTTAAGAAAGTAGAGGGTAATGTTTAATAGATGCATGACAAAAAGAATTGAGAAAAAATATGAGTGTCAGCCACAACTTCAACTTTTAATATAGCACATAAACACTAACGCATATAAAATAGAAGATGGGAAAGCCAAAAAGAATATCATAATGATGGTATCATGAATAAAATAAATTAAATATAAAATTAACCTCTATTAATAATCGAAAATACTATTTAAGAGAAAAAAATATCTTCATCAATCATGACCATATCAAGACTTATCAAACTTCCCCCTTTTTTATGATCTGCGACCTCTAATAGTCTAGAAAAGCGAACCTTGATTTCCCAATTAGTTTTAGCAGAATTAAGTTCATTGAGAAAAGAATAAGATCTGACATATAGATATATGAAAAAGAAAAACATAAATAATCATTTATACAACAAATATTCTACAACAAATATTCTAGGAATAAAATAATTAGTCAATTGCATAATACCTCTGCAATGTCGTTGACAAACTTTCATTTGATTCTTCTTGTAATGTCATCATGGTATGCTATAGGTTCAAAACTATATGTATGTATTTCTTTATCTTTATATAACTCAATTTAATAAAGTATGATTTTGAAAGACATAATTGCTATTGTTACATATAATACGCTATTTTTATAGTTAATTGTATATGTCTTTAAAATACATAATAAATAATTCATTATTGTTCATCTAAATAAATATATTTTCATAAATTGTAAAACTATATTGTATATGGAACTTATTTCGAAACATATTTCGAGCACTCTCTGATGGTAAAAAAATACAATATCACGAATTATGTAGTAAAAGTTATATTCAATTATATTCAATTTATATAATTGAATAATTTAGGTTGTTTATTCAAAATTGGAGTGTAATCTTCACTTATTAAAAACACCTTATATGTATTTATAACTATGTTAAACACTATTTTTTTAAAAAAAATAAAAAGAATGACATCTCATGCCTAGGTGGAGCTCTCTATAATACTCTAAGGTTGTATTTTAAAATCATATTCTAATTTTTTCATCATCCAAAACTCTAATACATATATCTAACTTTATCGCTATAGATTTTAATTTTTGTTGTAACAACAAAATCTCCTAAATAAATTTTGTTGGAATACTAAATTGTTTTTGGTTCAGTTGAGTAAGGCTGGTGTTTGGATCTTCTAGAGTTCTAAAAGAACTCTACAATGTAGAGTTTGAGTAATATCAACTATTGAATAAAAAATCAATAGCTCATATATTCTTTCCAAAAACCCCTTTATTTTTTCTCATCAAAATCCATCCCCTTATTTCCCCCCTTTCACCAATACACGCCCTTGATTTTAAAATGTATGGTTCATATACAACTCTACCTTGTAGAATTTTATTAAAACTCTAGATGATCCGGACTCGTAAAACTGAGGTATTAAAAGATAATATGTTTAATCCTGTAAATTGGACCTATGATAAAATGCTATAGTCACATACAGTACATCATACTTATAACTATTATTATATTTATCTAAAAGAAAGACTAAATAATGACTTACCATTCATCTAGTTAAATATATTTTCATGAGTTGTAAAACTATATTGTAAATGAATCTTAGTTTGAAGCACTCTCAAATGGTAAAAAATTATAATGTTTTGAATTAGGTAGCAAAAGTTATATTCAATTTACATTATATAATAAATTAGGTTGTTTATTCAAAACGAAACTCTAATTTCTCGTTATCCAAAACTCCTTTTATGTATTTAAATATATGTAGAACTCTATTTTTTTAAAATATTTAAAATAAAAATAAATGACATGACAATCCTATGTGACGCTCTCTATAAGTTGTAGAACTATATTGTAAATGGATCTTTTTTCGGAGCATACTTCGAGCACTATCCAATAGAACAAAAACTAAAATATTCCGAGTTACGTAGCAAAAGTTATACACAATTTACATAATATAATAATTTAGGTTGTTCATGCAAAACCAAACTCTAATTTTAGCTTATCTAGAACTTCTTATGTGTATTTAAATCTATGTAGAACTCTTTTTTTGTAAAAGATAAAAATAAAATTTGGTGACATGGCAATCCTGCATGGCGCGCTCTATGGACTCGAAATCTTGAGTAGCTCCATATGCTCCCGAAAAGTTCCTCCTTTCTTTATATACTAGTTTTGAAGCTCGTGCATTGCACGGGTTGTTGTTTATTTTTTATTGCAATTTTTTTGTTAATATTATTGTTGATTTTATGTTGTTGTAAAATGTGATTTTTCAACACTATTGTATTTACATAATTCCTCCATTATTTTTCTATTACAACAATTACCGCTTTAGGTAGTTTCATCTTTTTGAACAATTCCAATTTTGGTAAAAAAAGCAACTACAGTTGAAAATATTACCTTTACTTTTTGTTAAGAAAACCATCATTAATTACCTAAATTGCCTTATAAAGTTGTGTTTACTTTATTAAGGATTTATTTATCCCCTACTCTAGTTAACTAAAGAGGTACCTCTAGTCCTCCATGCTAAACTACCATTTTTTATTTCCTTAAAAACCATGCCCAAACCAATTGTTGAAGTAGAAAAAAACAGAGAAAGTATTTGTCATTATACTGTAATTTTTAGATTTGTTATTGCGATATATAAATTATATAATTTTGTAATATTCAATTGAATATTGTAGCTAAGTCATTATTAAATGGTATAACTAATACAGTTTTAACATGAATATTTCCCGAATGATACTATAAGAAAGTAGAGGGTAATAATTTAATAGATGCAGTACAGAAAGAATAGAGAAAAACATGAGTGTCAGCCACAACTTCAACTTTTAATATAGGACATAAATACTAACGCATATAGAATGGAAGATGGGAAAGCCAAAATGAAGATCATAATGATAGTATCATGAAGAAATTTTATTAAATATAAAACTAACCTCTATTAATAATCGAAAATACTATTTAAGAGAAAAAAAAATACATCTTCATCAATCATGACCATATCAAGACTTATCAAACTTCCCCTTAATTATTTATGATCCGTGACCTCAAATAGTCTAGAAACGTGAACCTTAATTTCCAAATAGTTTTAGTAGAATTAAGCTAATGGAGAAAAGAATAAGATCTGACATATAGATATATGGGGGAAAAAATTATGTATGCAATATATATTATAAGAATAAAATAATTAGCCAATTGCATAATACCTCTGGAATCTCGATGACAAACTTTTATTTGATTCTTTATGTAATGCCATCATAGATGCTGTAGATTCAAAACTAATATGAATTTTTTTATCTTTATATAACTCAATTTTTAAAAGTATGATTTTGAAAGACATAATTACTAATTTACTATTGTCAAATATAATATGCTAAGTTTATAGTTATTTTTATATGTATTTAAAATAAAGAATAAATAATACGTTATTATCCATCTAAATAAATATATTTTCATAAGTTGTAAAACTATATTGTATATGGATCTTATTTGGAAGCATATTTCGAGCACTCTCGGACAGTAAAAAAAATTATACTATTGCGAATTATGTAGCAAAAGTTATATTCAATTTACATACTATAATAATTTAGGTTGTTGATTTAAATTAGACTGTAATCTTCATTCATCCAGAACACCTTATAATTTATATCTATGTTGAACAATATTTTCTTAAAAAAAAAAATTAATAAGAATGACATGGCATGCTTAGGTAGAGCTCTTTGTAATATTTATAAGGTCGTTTTATTTAAATCAAACACTAATTTTTACATAAGCCAAAACTCTAATATATATATATGTAACTTTATCGCTATACATTTTAGTTTTTGTTGTAATTACAAAGTTTCCTTAATAAATTTTGTTGCAATACTATATTGTTTTGGTTTAGTTGAGTAAGGTTGAGGTTTTGAAAGATAATATCTTTAATCCCGTAAATTAGACCTATAATCAAATGTTATAATCACATATAATACACTATAATACTTATAGCTATTATTATATATATCTAAAAAAAGACTAAATAATGTCTTACAATTAAATCTAATTTAATATATTTTAATGAGTTGTAAAACTATATTGTAAATAGGTCCTATTTTGGAGCATATTTCAAGCACTCTCCAATACTAAAAAAATTATAATGTTTTGAGATAGGTAGCAAAAGTTAAATTCAATTTACATAATATAATAATTTACGTTGTTTATTCAAAAGACAACTCTAATTTCCCCCTATCCAAAACTCTTTTATGTATTTAAATATATGTAGAATTCTATTTTTTTCAAATATTTAAAATAAAAACTAATGACATGGCAATCCTAGCGCTCTCTATTTCATAAATTGTAGAATTATATTGTAAAATGAATCTTATTTTGAAGCATGTTTCGAGCACTATCCAATGGTACAAAAATTATAATATTCTGAATTAGGTGACAAAAGTTATGCACAATTTACATAATATAATAATTTAGGCTGTTCATTCAAAACGAAACTCTAATTGATGCTTATCCAAGACTCCTTATATGTATTTAAATCTATGTAGAACTCTATTTTTAAAAAAAAATTGATGACGATCCTACATGGCGCTCTATATTTCATAAGTTGTAGAACTATATTGTAAATGGATCTTATTTCGAAGCATATTTTGAACGCTCTCCAATGGTACAAAAATTATAATATTTCGAATTACGTAGCAAAAGTTATACACAATTTACATAATATAATCATTTAGGCTGTTGATTCAAATCCAAATTCTAATTTTTCGCTTATCCAAAGCTCCTTATATGTATTTAAATCTATGTAGAACCTTATTTTTGTAAAAAATAAAAATATAAATTGATGATGTGGCAATCTTACGTGGCGCGTTATATGAGCTCGAAATCTTGAGGAGCTCCCTATACTCACGAAAAGTTCCTCCTTTATATATATATATATATATATATATATATATATATATATATATATATATATATATATATATATATATATATTGATGATCTGAACTTCTATTCATCGCCCTAAAAGTACTTAAAATCGCCACAAAAAAAGTTTAAATTACATCTCTAACCTTTTCCTTCTTTTTCCCTAAACCACCACCACCACCCACCTCACCCCACCACCAACCACCTCCTGCCACCACCACCCCATCGCCACAGCCACCTGGAAGCAGGCGAAATTTTTTTAGGACGATGGAGCGAACGTCCGGGTCGGACGTTCGCCCATCTACCTAAAAAAATTTCGCCTGCTTCCAGGTGGGTGGTGGAGGAAGTGGTGGGTGGCAGTGGGGAGGTAGGTGATGGCGGGTGGTTGCAGGGAGTGGTGGGTGGTGTGGAAAAGAGGAAGGGTAAAATAGTCTATAAAAATAAATTTGGGGCTATTTTAAGTAATTTTGGGGCGACGTTTAAGGTTATAATCTTTACTATTTTTTCTATCCCTTCCCCCTTATTCTATCAACAAACATCCTACCCTGTAAGTTATTTCAAATTTTGGAAAAATATCGAACCGGGAACTTGTTTAATAACGTGGGTTACTCTACAACCATATTAGCAACTTAATTATTTTAATTCTTAGCACCAAAATGGAAACACGTAGCAACATATCTTGTTTGGCTCGTGCAATCCATTCTTTATGGAAAATTTTTTATTTTCAGCCAATACTTTTTACACAAAGTTCAAACATTTAGTTTCAACCAAGTATATGGGTGGACACGAACATAACTGTTTGTGAACAATTTGGAATCGATTCGGTAAAATTTTGGTTCGAGCTCGTTTCTTTTATTGATGAGCCAAGCTTAAAATTATAGTTGAACATTATTAAATGAGCCAAATTCAAACTTAATGATGTTCGGCTCGAAAGCTCATGAGCTTATTAATTTAAGAAATAACTAGTTATTAGGCCCGGGCTATGCCCCGGGTAAGAAAAAATTTCATTTATTAATATAATACTTTATAATAAGAACACTAAATACAACTTAGTCTAGTGGTTAAGACTTTAATATATGTACTTGAGGTCTCGGGATCAAATCCTATACTACGCAATTTCTAATTTTTTTTATTGTACATGGATTACATGAACTAAAACTCCGTAGGGAGAGTGCCACGTGGCACAGTTTCTTGTTTATGCACGCCTTTTAATATATTTGTATAGATATACATTTTTATGAGAATGATATATAATTGTTACACCAAGGCCTAAATGATCAATTTGATAATAAAGATAGATGGATTTTCAATACAACTTGTCCAAGCGGAACACTAACTGAAAGTCGATTAGTAATAACATCATAATCTTATATATAATCCTTATTGTTGGCACATATTTTCACTAGTCAAGTTCGAAACTCTGTTTGAAACACGGATTATTCTTATAAAACCAAGCTTGAACCTGATTCTTAAGTTCGAGGTTAGTCTGAATTCAAGATTGAACTCATCCTCAGACTCAGTAAAATTAATCAAACTCAAATCAAGATACGTTAGAGT
This sequence comes from Beta lomatogona, assembly GCA_947646795.1. Classification (NCBI taxonomy): domain Eukaryota; kingdom Viridiplantae; phylum Streptophyta; class Magnoliopsida; order Caryophyllales; family Amaranthaceae; genus Beta; species Beta lomatogona. Next base: position 8,077,041 of record CANSNZ010000089.1, read on the forward strand.
TTGTATCGGCTCGGCTAATGACCAACCCTAACCCAATAGTTGAGCTCTATATTGTTTACTCCCTCGTTCAATCTTCTTTAGATTTATTTTTTGGTAAAATTCAAAATTATTTTGATCCATTTGCTTTTGATATGAAAGGGTTAAATAATATTGAAAAAAGTCTTATTGCATAGGATATAGATATGTAACTGCAATGTTTAATGACCATCATATAGCAATATTGTATTTATCTAAATTACAATATACTAAAGCAAAAATAAAAAAGGACATATGTCACCCTCTCTTTATAGAAAATATCCACCTAAATCATATATAAAATGTTCATTTATCCATCGTGCCAAATAATATTTCCTATTCATTTTTTTCACCATATACCCTTAACAATTTTTTTTTGCATCATATATACCCTTGCAAGTAAGGCTGTTCAGAGTGTGGTCTGGACCGCACCAAACCGCAACCCAAGCTGTTTTTTCGCGGTTTGGATTGGCTTACGGTTTTAAAATTGCTGTTTTGGTTATGATTTCAAGCAAACCGTGGTTTGCGGTTTGGGTTGGGTTGAATTTTTGTAAACCGAAACCGCACTGTAAACCACAGTTTTATATGATTTTTTTTAAAAAAAAAAATTATCTTTTTTGACTTTCTTTTTTAAAATACACTTGACAAGCTGGCATACGAGTATACTAATACGGGTATCAGGTATTTAGACTTCATATTTATTTGAACTCTTTATATTTATTACCAAAATTTTTTACTCTTAGATTACAAAATAAATGTTGCGGAGGAAAAAATGGTTAAACCGCAAACCAAACTGCACCAAACCGTTTCGCGCGGTTTGGTTCGGTTTGGGTTGGTTTGGGCAAAAGTGCGGTGCGGTTTGGGTACGGTTGGGAAAATGTCAAACCATATATTTGCGGTTTGGGTTGGGTTGCATCCCAAACCGCACCAACCCAACCCGCGAACACCCCTACTTGCAAGTTTTGAAATTCACTATATACCCTCCACTTTTCAAAAAATCCACAACATGCCCTTAATGACTAACGGACGTTAACTCCGTTAGTTATTAACCCCTAATTAAACCCTCTAGCCTAAATTAACCTATCTAAAACCTAATCCCCTCAAACCCTAATCCCTAATCCCTAATCTAATAACCTAACCACCCAACCACCACCCCTCACCCCTCACCCCCACCCCTGCAGGCCCACCACCCCCGCAGCCTCTAACCCCTTCCCCCTCCTCTTCCCCAGCAGCCTCTAACCCCCTGCTGAGCTGCAAGGGAGGGGCGAGGGTACTAGGCCTGCGGGGGTGGGGGAAAGGGTAGGGCTGCAGGGGTGGGGGAGTGGTGGTGGTTGGGTGGTTAAGGTTAGAGGATGTTGTGGTTAGGGTTAGAAGGGGGGTTAGGTTTAGATAGGTTAATTAGGGTTAGAGGGTTTAATTAGGGGCTAATGACTAACGGAGTTAACGTCCATTAGTCATTAAGGGCGTGTTGTGGATTTTTTTTAAAAGTGGAGGGTATATGGTGAATTTCAAAACTTGCAAGGGTATATGGTGCGAAAAAATTTGTCAGGGTATATGGTGAAAAAATTGTTTCCTATTTGGTTGTTGTTCCTAAAACTTATAGATTGATTTGTTCTTAAATTCAGGGAACAACCACTTGTTCCATGTTGTTGCGTGTTCCTTACAAAAAGTTCATAGGAGCATCCTAATGATTTGGAGAACTTCACTCCAACAGCTTCATCAAATCTTCTAGAATTAAACTCCTCTTGGTTTCTTCAAAATTCATGATTAACATATTTCACACACTTGTGGAATATTAATCCATATTAGTTAATCTTTGTTATATGTCATTTTTAAAACTCAAGGATCAACAGATATCTTAACAAAAGAATTCCTTGTTGAGCTAGAATTCTAAATTCTAGAAACCGAGATCAATCTGCTTTCTTCCTTCTTTTCCAACACAAACACCTACTAGAAATCGGAAACACGTCGAAACTCGGAATCAGCTCCCTATATAAATCTCTCCCCACTCTCGAAAACTATATATGTTAATCTCACTTAATCCTTAATTCCTTAACATAGCACACAGCAAACTTCATCAGAATAACATACATAATCTTGATCTTCTCTCATGGATAAGGTAATGATTCCTTGCTCTCACGACTACCATAAAAACTTACACCCATCACCCAATACTACACCTCCTTCCCACATATTTGAAGTTAAATTCATCCACAAAGCTTTCGAAAGATTGATCATCTGTGATCTTAACGGCCAAGAATTAGCCATCACACCACGTCGTCCATGTCCCTCTCGCAATGTATCCTTCCCCTTTAACCCCTTTTGTCCTTGTTGCCGCTCGAAACTCGTAGACTTCTTAGTGTCTGTAGGAGATTGTGAGCTGCATACAAATCTTGCTGTGGAGTCTCTACCAGCCAGCGTTGAAATATTGCTAGAGGAAAACCGTGATTATCTTCGTCCTAATGAGATAACAAATTATGTTATCGCAATGGATCATTTATATATTCAAAGGCGTTATTGTAATGATGAAGAGGCTAGGGCGTTGCTGGAGAGCGAGGCGTTGCTGGAGAACGAGGTGTTGCCTATGTTGGAAGAGGATTTGGAGGCGGTGGAGCCTACTCCGGCTATCGAGGCTGCTATCGAGGCGTTGGAGAGGTTGGATGGTGGAGGAAAAGAGGTTGATTGTGCTATTTGTCTTGAAGAGGGAGGTATTATTATGAGTGTAAGGTTGCCTTGTAAGCATGTGTTTCATGAGGGTTGTATTGTTAAGTGGCTTCGTAAAAGTAATGTTTGCCCTCTTTGCCGCTATGAGTTGCCTGTTGCTATGGATTGCCATAAGAGTGTTGACGATGTCATTGTTTAAAGAACCCTTCTTTTCTCGATTGGAGTATGTCCCAAGATTAAAGCAAGAAATACAAAATATTAGGGTTGTCTACATGCACCAACAACGGTTCCATTTAAATTGGTAAATATAGAAATTGACTTGAAGTGGAATAGAACTACCTCAATTTGGCCCTTTTTTTTTAATTGGTAAAAAAAATGAGTTTAATTTTTTTTTGTGGGTGTACTTGTAGTTTAAAGTGGACGCCAAGTCCTCTCCTCTTTTCTTATATGATAGAGATAGATATTTGTTGTCCATCTAAGGTAGTACTTTATTATGGTAACCTAAGTAGTTGAGATCTGTGTTGCTTACTCCCCAATTCTTTTTTCTATGATCCATTTGTAGACGTTACTTCTTCCATTTCATAATATTTGTCCCCAAACTACTTGCACAATTGCACATAGTTTCACAAGAAGGATAGATATGTTAAATAACAAGTTAACTAAAGTAATTCAAAACACTTATTGCATTAAATTATCATACCTAATTCGCCTGTTTACTTTGTCTACCACCATCGTAAATAAATATGTTTGTCAAAAAGTTTGGTTGCGATTTACAAATATTATAAAACGAAGGAAGTATTCAATTAACTATATATTGATCAAATTAAAAACATAGCCTGACAATCCCCTTTTACAAGGCGTAGCAAAGGAATGTATTACCATGCAAGTGGTCATTAACGATATTATAACTTTCAGGATTACTTTGGATGCTTGTAATTTTAATTATGTCAGTACGTTGTGTAATGAAGCGGCTCATGCCATGGCCAAAACTGCCCTTTTTTTTTTTCAAAGAAGTGTTGGTTTGGATGGAAGATTGCCCCTCAAATGTAATTTCCCATGTTCTCGCGGATAAACCCTCATTCTAATGATATGTCTACGACTCTATGTGCTCTTGTCAAAAATCTTAACAAAACTAATTGTCATAAATAAGAAAGAACTTTTTTTTAGGAGAAATCAAATAGAACTTCATAAAAGTTATTTAAATCTTAAACTCAAAAATCCAAACGGGTTTTAAAAATCTAAACTTGTATTATTCGTAAACTTAAAAATCCAAAAATGGAATTACTAAAACTTCTCATTAGTCCCAACTCCCACACACACACATGTGAGTATGTGATATGTCGTAAAATAGTTTGCTCCAACATAAGTATCACATATGATATGTTTGCTTTTTTTTTTTTTTCTTCCTTGCGCAACAAATCATAACACAAGTCCACTGTCCACAAGACCACAACAGACGAACACATCGCCAAATCAAATTTCACAATCTCAAAATCAAAAACCCTAGAAAACCCCTCTTTTCCTCTCTCACACCTTCAACAATGGCGTCCACCGGAAATTTCCGTCAACTTCTGAAGAAATACGGCAAAGTAGGCTTAGGAGTCCACTTCTCAGTCTCAGCTGCTTCAATCTCCGGCCTTTACGTCGCCATTAAAAACAACGTCGACGTCGAATCTCTCCTCCACAAAGTCGGCATGGGAAGCGTCGATGTCACCACCAATGAGCAATCAGAGCTCCCTCAAAACGACGCCGAATTCACCTCCGATCTTCCGTCGCTTTCTCCACCGCCGGAAAAGAAAAGGAATCGGACAGCTGAGCTTGCCGCTTCTAGTGGCGGCGCTTTTGCTCTGGCGCTTCTCTGTAACAAAGCGTTGTTTCCAATTAGGGTTCCGATTACTATTGCTCTTACTCCTCCTATTGCTAGGTTTTTGGCTCGTCGAAATCTCATTAGAACCAGTGTATGATTACTTTATTATATACTCGTTGTTGGATATTATCTGAGTTTAGCTTTGATAAGTTGGATTTTTTTTACATTTTGGAAGGAATCTGATTTTGATTGTTTGATTGATCATTTTGATTTTCTTCTTTCTGCTGTTTGAAGTGAATATTTTGATTAATAATAGAATGAATTTGTTGTCATTGGTGAAGTATTTGTGTTAGCTTGATTGATTTGTGTAGTGCTATGTTGTGGAACGTTTAATTGTTTGCACTTTTTGTTTAGTCGTGGACGATCTTTGTTACCGTATCAAGAGTTGATTGGAATGGAATTAGTCGTATTCGAGAGGTAAGGTTGTGTACATTTGAACCTCGTAATCGTGGTTAGAGTGGAACTTTTTTTTTTAGGTAATGTTGATTTTATACACAATGTGGAACATGAATTCAACATCGATTTTAATGATGTTTAAGATCATTCAGGAGAAAATGATTTTGGTGGGTGGGAGCTAGTTAGCAAGGAGCAGGGGATTTGAAAAACAGTTTCGATATTAGAATTTTGTTGGTAGTGGTGTTGATCTTGAATGTTGGTGTTGATGTAGACTATTGCAAAAAGAGTAGGGTATTTGTTCAAGATTTGCTCTCTTTGAAAGCTAGAGGAGTCTTGAAGTTTTGTTATATTTCCGTGGTGTTCTTGCAGTATTGCTATATTGGTTCACTAGGACATTTGTTTTGGACAAAATGGTACATAGTGTTGAACTTGAGGTATGTTCATTTCAAAAGGTGCTGTATCTATGATTGATTGGCCTTTGCAATTGTATCTGTGATCATTGATTCATTGTCTTAAGGTGGTGCTCTGTAATTTATCCTAAGATTGGTTCTCCCTAGCTGGTTTCTTTGTCTAGGAGCAAAACCGGCTTGCTCGAGGATTTGGAGTTCCTGATGGCTATTTTTCTGGTTTGTTCTTGTAATTTTGTTTTAGTGTTAAGGATGATTAGAGGATGACCTTACATCAAGTTTCAGGCTTCCGGAGAGAGTAGAAGAGTCATCACCTTGCATAGTGCACTGTATCAATTTCTAGCATAGGTAATCACCTTAAGACATTGGTGTAATGGTGTTTCACTCTTTTGTATGAGGCAATAGAAGAGTTTATTGCTTACTGAGTACTGACTGATCTTACAATTTTCATGTGCTTGTCATCTGTCGACATATCTAACTTCGTGTTCTGCTCTTTGCATTGCGCGTTGTATGTTGATCACTTGCTTTTGTGCATTTACATCAGATTAAGGGGTCAATATCGTCTAAATGCGCTTGTATTTACTTAAGAGGAACTAAGGGGGCGTATAGTTCGCTTCATGGTATGGATTTATAATCATCGATCTCAAACCACTTGATTGGTTCAAATACTTACAATTTTCATACCTGGGCGACCCACCCTTCCAATCTCCCAAGTATCACTCAACCCAAACCTACGGGTATCATATCTCAACTTCCTACAAATTTGAACTTCCCACATGAATAGGAATTCAAATTTTGCGGGAAGTTCTTTCCATCAGAATTCCTAGAAATGACTTTAACTTATGGAGCAGTTCAGCTGAGTAATATCTTCCCCACAATGCAAAAAGCAATGCTATTTGCTTCATGTTAGTAATTAACAGATTAGTTTTTACTGCATTCTAATGTGAATTATCGCGGTCTTATCGACTGCAAAGGCCACATTTTTGTACTATATTGGTCATTTGAACCTGCACTACATTCCCTGTTTTCAGTTTTTCTCCCTCTCCCCCTAACAAATCTGGGGATGTAAACTATGATTGATGCAAATTTTAGCATCTTTTGGTTGCCTCATTAGTTATCATACAAGCATGTGATGTGGCAAATTTGAGAACTACTCCTATAACCATTTGGACGGTAAAGAATTGTATGGCCGTTACTGTTTATGCTGATTTTTGCTTAAGCGACAAGATTTGTTAGGGGACGACCACAACCAGATTTATGCGGTGTACGCTATGCAAATATGAGAAAAACAAAAGGGAAATGGAAAGACACCAAGGAGTGTTGACGCGGAAAAACCCCAATGAATGTGGGTAAAAAACCGTTGGTGGATGTGAGTCCACCAATCCACTATATGCAATTGTCACCCAAGGTAAATGACAATCAATACAACCTAAATTATTTTAACTAAGTACAAAAATATAGTATCTGAATTGAATGCAGAGAGAGCTAAGTATGTGATTAATTTCAGATTAATGATAGCTATGTGTATGCTTCGTACGAGTGAACTGCCTTTCTTCGTCTCTGAGATGCTTCTTAAATAGCTGCCCTCTCAACGTAGTGTGCTCCCAAAAATCGCGGAGGTAGCTCCGTATATTCTCCACATGATCTCAACTGATTTGCTATCTTCATGCCACTTCCTCTTGACTCTGGTCTACAACGGCTACTTGATGAATGACATCAGTTAGACGTACCTTATTCTTTGGATAACAACTGGAACATTGACCCAGTCATAGCGTCAACGACTGATATGGGAACGTCAGCGTCATTGCACCACTACGTCTACGTCAACCTGAAAATTTAGCCAAAACAATTTGCCCCCAATTGTTGAAATGGGGATATACCAAGAGTCATGAAACAATTGTACCAGTTTGCACTAGACACCCTGTACAATTAAAACACTTGTCACAACTAATTATTATATGTTAGAACATTTGTCATGAAGATAATAAAGTTCAAATATCATATGATTTTATCAAGGGTAGCTCAAGGGTTATTGAAAAAAGATAGATTCTTATGCCAAAGATAATATTTAACCCGCAAAATATATTCGTTGCTTAGTAAGGATTACAGCTGGACTATAAAAACAGTGCCCACTGATTTAAAAAACCTTTCGCAGCATTCTCTCTCTAAAAACCACTCGATCATTCGAATTTCTCTAGAAGCATCCGAAAAGTTATGGAACAATTTAGCCTCGCCAGGTAACTTCTGCCGCCTTTAGCTTCGATTTTTAGTTAATTTCAAAACCGATACTTGAATATATGGCTCCCAGCAGACGTAGTATTAGAAATTTTGTTAAAAACCAAGAAAAAACCAAGACAAAGGAAAAAATCGTAGAAGAAAAAAGCGAATTTGATGAAGAACAATCTAACATGTCGCAAGATGACCTAATGAAATTCCTAGACTTAGGAAATTTGCCCGTTGATACAATATTGAGAAACGCTAAGCCTCATGAGCGACCTGAGATGTGTCCTCATGGTTGGGTGGTATTGTATGAATACCCCTTCAAAATAGGCCTTAGGTTACCTTTTCCCCCCATAACCAGGGAGTTGATGCAAATTTACCAAATTAGCCCTAGGCAAATTATACCCCAAGTCTGGAGAGTTCTTAGTGTTGTTGATAGGGTGACAATGTCTTGGGAAGAGCCTTTTACTCTCCACGACCTATTGCTTTGCTACGAAATTAGGGTCAAGGTCAAAAACAGGTTAGCCCTACATACCAAGGCGAGACAGGACGCTTTGGTTGGTGGAATTCAATCGAACGACAGAGGTTGGAAGAACCGTTATGTCTTTGTCAAGAAATCATCTTTGGGAGAAGTAGGAAAACATTTAATCAGAAGCTGGAATATAGGAGGTTCGTAAAATTCTTTATAAATTGGTTTTTATGCCATGACGTTAACGTTATTCTTACATCGTTTCTTTTGCAGATCTAGACCCAAAACTGTTGACGCATCGCGAGGAATCTGAACGGTTGTGCGAGACATTTCTAAGGGTGAAAGAAGAAGAGCAATACTTCAGAAGGGCAACGGTCGCTAGCCAAGACAGCTGTTCTTCCATGGCTTTAGGTAAACGTTTTGCTTTGTCGTCCGTAATACTATCTCTACCGTGACTCTAACGGATCTTCTGCGACAGAATCTTCTCAATCGCGACCAAGAGGGCCTATGGACAGTCGCTCTATAGCAGAAACTCTCCGAAAAAGGAAGAGAGAGCAGGGACGCTCAGCTGCGTCGTCGCCCACTGCATCGGACAAGAAGGGGTCGCTGGACGTGGTTCATGTCGAGGACGACGATACTGACGTTGCCCTAAAGACTAGAAAAACCGAGTTTACAGCTCCTCCTAACAAAGGGGGTCCTTCGTATACTGTGACAGTCCATGCTGATTTCATGTCGTCTGACAAGTCAATCTGGCCGGCAGCAGAAAGGTCTGCGAGAACGTACCTTGCCTGGGCTGATGTCGAACGGTTTGGAATGCATCTTCCAGGTATTGACTGTAAGTATAAATGCTGCTAGTCGAAGCAACTTTCAAATGCTAACCTTGACATGTTATTTGCAGGCGTCGCAACACTTTCTTATGGCCAAGAAGGAGATGTCCTCTTTGTTCAAAGGCCACCAACTGATGAAGTCCAGGGCTGACAAGAGTGAATTGGCGCTGAAGGGCAAAGAGATAGAGTTGAATAAAGTCCAACTGGAGATGACCAAGATGGGGGAGACGTTGAAGAAGAATGGCGAAGAATTGGAAGGGTTGAAGAAGCAAGCGGAAGAATTAGAGAAGTCGTCACGTCTGGAGATTAAGACTCTTGAAGCACAGGTCGCGGCTCAAAAGAATTAGCTTGATCTTCTCAAATGTCTGGGCAGCATGAAGGATTTGATGGAACCAGAAGACCTTCTCAAAGCGACAGCGGAGTCATCTGCCAACGTTGGTCCTCAAGATGAAGATGTATTTTCCGCTACCGCTATACTGATGATGTCAGACCTTCCCCAGGGAGATTTTTCGGAGAAACGGGCTGCACCTGATGTCCAAGCGTCCGAGGGGCCTGCAAATGTCGATGTCAGTGATGCTCCTGGCATCTAGCCATTTATGCTTTCTTACATATGCTCTTTAGAACAATAACTTTTATGGTCGCTTTGAGAAACAGTTTGTCGTTTTGGGTCACTCATGGGGGTGACCATCGATGTACTTTTGGACCACTCATGGGAGTGGTCATAACGTCTGTTTTACTCGTATGAACTATGTTTACTACGATGTGCTGCCGTTTTTCTGGCGTCTAAGTTCAATGATCAGGCGCTTTGAAAGCCTTTAAACTTTGTTAAAATAAAAAATTGAATATGCGCAAAACACGTTTACATCATAGTGGCAAATAGATCAAATGTTTACAACGTTCCTGAGTCTCTTTAACTGACTTTAAAGTCTTGTCGTTATTGGTGTCGTTCGAAATGCCTTGTCGTTCCACAGGCTTATTGCTCAAACAATAATTGTTAGTTGCTTCGTATAAACGTCGCAATCTTATTGAAAACTAGGGAAAATCCTGAAAAATGAAGCACACAGTAATGTTTTGTCGTTGGTGTTTCAACGACCTTGCGATGACATGTTTGCCATTTATTGAACAAAAATAAAAGATGAAAAATAAAAAAATGTAAAGTGAAGTACTACTCAGCGTTTAGCTAGAAAAAATATCTTTTGAGATGGACAGCGTTCCAACTACGTGGGACCATGGTACCGTCGCGTCGTATTAATTGGTCAGCGCCATTGCCGACGACCTTGCTGATTTGGTAGGGACCTTCCCATTTTGGACCTAGCTTACATGCGTTGGGCTCCTGTGTGTTTTGGAACACCTTCCTTAACACCCAGTCGCCTTCAGCAAATGACTTGGCTTGTACGATCTTATTGAAACTTCTTGCAACGATCTGTTGTTGAGCTGCCATGCGTATCAACGCTGCGTCAGGTAGCTCTTCTATGGTATCCAGGTCGTTGACCAATTCGTCATGGTTCTGTTGCTTCGTCGTTAGTCCGTACCTGGCAGTTGGAATGCTTACTTCAGCTGGTAAGACTGCCTCGCAGCCGTAAACTAGTGAAAAGGGTGTTTGCCTAGTCGCGCTGCGTGGCGTCGTACGATTTGCCCATAAAATTGCTGGCAGTGCTTCTGCCCTTTTACATTTCTTAGCGGTGAGACGCTTCTTTAACGTATCTATGATGGTCTTGTTGCTGGACTCAGCTTGTCCATTAGCCTGGGGATACCTAGGCGTTGATGTTAGTAAGGTAATGTTCCATTCGTCGCAGAAGTGCTTTGTTTTATCACTAATAAATTGCGACCCATTGTCGCATCTAATTTCTGACGGAACACCAAACCTGCAAATAATGTTAGTATGTATAAAAGAAATTACCTCTTTGTCGCGTACCTGCTGGAAGGAATCAGCTTCTATTCACTTAGAAAAATAATCTGTTAGTGCTAACATAAATACCTTCTATCCTGGGCCTGGAGGTAGTTTACTAACTATGTCCATTCCCCATTTCATAAAAGGCCAAGGAGTTAAAGTTGGGTGCAGAATTTCGCAAGGTTTGTGCGTCAAACCTGCACGTCGCTGGCAACTATCACATCTATTGACATACCTGATTGCGTCTTGTTTCATTGTTGGCCAGTAGTAGCCCATTCTCAAGGCTCTATTGGATAGGCTGCGTCCTCCAGAATGGTTTCCACACGTCCCCTCGTGTAGGTCTTGCAACATTTACCCCCACTGGTCTTTTTCCAGGCACCGTAGATACGGTCCAGCGACGGACTTTCTAAATAGCACTCCTTGAATGATGACATACCTGGATGCCTTAAAGCGAATTTGTCATGCTTCTGCTTTGTATTCTGGGAGTATATCGTTAGTTAAATAATCATAAAGAGGTTTCGTACAACTAACATTTACCTCGTCGTTTGGAAGGTTGTCATCATTGGTTGCATCGACGTTGTCGTTTACCGGTTCGACGTCATCTTCTGATGGGGCGGCATCGCCGCTTGTTTCGTTGTTTCTTCTAATCGTTGTAACGACGTCTGCAATGTCTTTGCATTTGGTTATCGCTGGTGTTGTGATATGGATGATAAGGACGGAAGTGAATGATACGTCTCTCAGGGACGATCCTAGGTTGGCCAACGCGTCTGCTTGGGTGTTCTGGTCTCTTGGTATCTGCATAATGTCAAAAGGGTCAAACATTTTACTTTTACTTTGCGCGACTTCTAAGTATAACGGCATTTTGGAATCCTTCGCGGCGAATTCGCCTTTGATCTGACTGACTATCAATAGCGAATCACTGTAGATCTTTAACGCTTTCGCCCCCAGGTCGCTTGCTAGAGTCATTCCTGCGATTAATGCCTCGTATTCAGCTTCGTTATTGGTCGCTTTGAATATACAACTTATGGCTTGCACTATCTTGTCCCCTTGTGGCGACTTTAGGACAACGCCAAGGCCTGCACCACCAAAATTAGAAGATCCATCAACATATAAAATCCATGCGTCGTGATTGACATGATTGATTCGAGCGACTTCGTCTGCTGCGATCTTCTCCAGCTCTGGACTAAAGTCGGCCACAAAATCAGCCAAAGCTTGCGACTTGATTGCCGTTCTTGGTAGTTATTTGATGTCGTAACCGCTGTTCGCGATGGCCCATTTTTCCATACGACCTGTCAATTCGGGTCTACGCAAAACACTTTTGATAGGATAATTAGTCATGACAACGACAGTATGAGTTTCGAAGTAATGTCGGAGTTTTTTAACGGTAGTGACTAAGGCTAGCACAGGTTTTTCTAGAGAGGAATACCTGGTTTCTGCATTTAAGAGAGACTTACTGACGTAGTAGATGGGAAGTTGTTGGCTTTCCGCCTCTCGCGTCAAAACGGTGCTGACTGAGATATTGCTGACAGCTAGGTACAGCTGGAGCGTTTCTCCCTCGCTGGGCTTGGATAGGAGCGGAGGGGAAGCTAAGTACTGCTTCAGTGCTTGTAGAGTGTCTTCGTGTCGTGGCGTCCAGGCGAATCCTTTGTTTTTGCGCAGCACGTCATAGAACAGATGGCATTTTTCGATGAACTGGATATGAAACGATTAAGGGCAGCGACACGTCCAGTTAATTTTTGTACCTCTTTGACGTTTCCGGGAAATTGGATGTTGATCAATGCCTTGATCTGATCGGGACTTGCTTCAATTCCTCGTTGTGTCACGACGTAGCCCAAAAATTTACCTGCAGCGACTCCAAACGTACATTTAGTGGGATTCAGTTTCATACCATATTTGCGTAGGACGTCGAATGCCTCGGAGAGATGTTGAATGTGATCGCTTACTTGCTTAGATTTTACCAACATATCGTCGATGTAAACTTCCATGGTGTCGCCTAGTTGGTCTTTGAACATGTGGTTGACTAAGCGTTGATATGTTGCACCTGCATTTTTTAGTCCAAAAGGCATAACCTTATAGCAATAAATACCTTTGTCGGTGACAAATGCTTTTTTTTCCTGATCGTCAGGGTGCATGAGGATTTGGTTATAACCAGATACGCATCCATAAACATCAAGAGCTCGTGCCCCGCCGTCGCGTCGACCATTGCGTCTATATGGGGGAGTGGGAACGGATCTTTGGGACAGGCTTTGTTAAGGTCTGTAAAGTCATTGCAGACTCTCCACTTGCCGTTCTTTTTGCTGACAACGACAACATTAGCCAACCAGTCAGGATATTTAACTTCACGTACCTTACCTGTGTCAATCAATTTTTGCACTTCATCGTTTATAATTTGATTGCGTTCAGGAGCGAATTTGCGTCGTTTCTGCTTGACTGGCTTATTTTCCGTATCGACGTTCAATTTATGGGTAATGACGTCTGGACTTATACCTGTCATATCTTCATGCGACCAAGCAAAACAATCCTGGTTAGTCTTTAGGAAATCGATTACATGGCTTCGGAGTTCTGGTGACAAGGTCGCTCCAATACGGACGACACGGTCAGGGTAAGATGGATCTAGCGCCACTTCATCTACATTCTGCTCATCAGGCGCGTCGGGCGCTGATCCGGTCGTTAATTGCTAGAGGGACATCTTAGCGGGTTTTAGCGACGAACTGTAACATTCTCGGGCAACTTTCTGTTCGCCCTTGATCTCTTGAACACCCCATTTGGTAGGGAACTTGAGCGTTTGATGATATGTTGAAGGGACTGCTTTCATTTTGTGGATCCAAGGCGTTCCCAGAATGACGTTGTAAGCGGAGGGGCAGTTCACGACGTTGAACCTTGTTGGTAGGTTTACTCCTTTGGCGAGGGTTGGCAGTGTGATCTCACCGATGGTCTGCTGCGCTTCTCCATTGAAACCAACTAAGACAGTAGATTTTCTAGTTATATCTCTATCGCAAAGACCCATACCTTCGAGGGCGTTCTTAAAGATGATGTTGGCTAAACTTCCACCGTCGACCAATACTCGTCGCAGTAGGCAGTTGCTGACGGTCAAGGAGATGACCTGTAACACTACAGAATTTCAAAGCGGAAAAGAAATAAATAATTATAGTATTAATAGGACGATGGCGGAAACATCGTCTTCTGGGAATGTCACTACTACAAGAATAGTGTTTAAATAACTAAGTGATAAAAACAAACATAAGTAAGTACTATAAGTAAATTAGTTACTTAGATTAAAATCGAAATGAGAAAACTATCTCAAACTAAAGAGAAGTCAAGAACTAAAACCCCTAATAGATTATTTCTCGCATCTCAACCCGAGCCCAAAATCAAAGAAAATCCACATCAACAAAACCTGCAAAATATACAACAAATATCCACAATCAGTGGGGAATAACTAGCAGTTCTCCCAGAAATCAAAGCATGATTCAGACATAGATTAATAAGAAAGGAAAGCATAAAGTCAAGTCAACTACAATATGCAGCACTTCCATATAACTCACAAATAACGCAAATGAATAATAAATAGCAAGAAAGTTGGATAAAAATAAATAAATCATCTCAAGAGTACTTTTATAAAAATAAAATATAGGTAAAACAAGTTATTGAGTCAGAAACCGAACGCTAGTGAATCCCAATTCACTTCCTAAGGTTTGTCAGATCGCAATATTCAGGTCAGTCTATGGGCTTACGTTCCCCACTGCCTGTGTCTAAGAATGGCCAAACTCCCGATGCAGGGTAGAACACGCTGAACTCCCTGACCTCTCGGACGACAAGTTCCCTACCAAATGGGGTGTTCAAGAGATCAAGGTAGTAACTTACGAATTTACAACAAATATCTCCAACCACAATAGTTTAAACATCACTAAGCATCAACAATGATAGTGAAATAGTTTTTACAGCGCTAACCCAATAATAATTATTAAACTAATAAGTTCGAGCAGTAAAATCACACAAAAATTATCATATGACCCTAATGGCTCTACTGACATGGTACAAATTTTATTTATAATTTTCGGACTCCAAAAGTAATTTTAAAAGTTAATATACAGATTACTCAATAAAGCCAATATAATAACTAAAAATATAAATAAACGCCCAAAAATTACCAAAAATTTACAAAACATGCATAAACTCACGGAAATACATATTATACAAAGAAATGAATTTTTCGGCCTCCATAAATAATTTTCATGATTCATATACTGACAGAAACGAAATTGTAAAAACAGATATATCAATTAAATAAACCAGTACACAGTAGGAAAAAAATTTTCTAAGGCATGGAATACATACTACGCATACAACATGATCTAATAAAAATAATTTCAGAAATTTTAACATCCGTTTAATAATTATTATGCAATTTAGCCAAAAAAGCACAAAACACCAATTAAATCAAATAAATACCAAAAGTCATACGAAAATTATTTTTCTCTTTACAGTAATCACACAGCATGCATCAAGTATATTCATGTCAAATTTCGTCAATAATTTCATTCAAAAAGTATTTTAAATAATTCCTAGCGTAATAATCTAATACCGAATAACACTCTAATCACTATGGTTCTAAGATAACTACTAGTTACCTGGAACGTCGGGAGGAGAGCTGAGTATAAAGAGATAGTTAAGAGCTACGCATACAATCCAATTCCTCTTCTAACCCCAAGGCACAACGAACGAGAATTGAAGCAACCAGTCACTAGGCATTTTCTTCTTGAACGTTGATAAATCTCATGTCACACTGCTCTGTTTCGACCATGATTCCCGGTGTTAAAAAGCTCAGATTCTAAATCGCTCTGGTCATAGTGTAGAACAAGATGTTATAAACGTTCTTTCCAAATTTGAAGACGATCCAACGGTTAGATCTCCGGATACGGTTATTTTCGTGAAGGTGTGACAGGAAAAACCGGGTTGAACCTTTATATTCTTTTCCTCTTCCTTTTCTCACTTTCTTTTCTTGAAAACGGTGAGGGTTAAATGCAAATGATGCTGAACTTCTTTTAATAAAAATCAGAATTTTATGGCAAGGAAAAATGAAGGGTTTAGGAGAAATGATTGGGGGGTTATGGGGTTACAAACTACCAAGAGTCATCAATTAAAAGAAATGAAATAAAAGAAGAGAAACTTCTTCCTTCTCCCTCCCCATAGCCGGCTGTCCAAGGCCAAGTACACCAAGATGATTTCGGCCCAAGTCATCAATGGTCCATGCATTAAAAGTCCGTCACGCGATAAATCGATAAATTCCTAAATCGTGCCTAAACTTTGAAAATACTTAATAATGAAAATAACTCTAATAAATTAAAATATAAATATATATATAATAAACACATTAGCACGCCACATGCGATGCAACATTTCATCACCCAAGTCGATCCAACAACGTTACAAAAACGCTACGCGACAAAACAGCATCCTAAACGCCTAAACAAATAACGAAATTAATATAAACTTTAAAATAAATAACTACAACTTAAAATAAATATAAATAAATATATCACAACATATAAAAATATATACACATTTTCATATCACTTTCCAAAATAATTTAAATAATAAATTATTTATTTTTATGAAAAAAAAAATCATTTTAATATAAACAAACACCAAAAATAAAGAGTGAAAATTACGGGGTGTTACATGACCAATCCGTCGTGGTGCTCCTCGTCACATATGTCGTCGTCGTCGAAAGTAATTGACATCGCCTCTAATTTGCGCTCCTCATCTGACCTGTAAGATTTGGGAACAGTGGACGAGGGGGATCCCTCTCTAGCTAGCCTTTTGGCTGCTAAATATGTTAGTCCGCAAACATCTGAACCACCAGATATTATATTGATTACCTTGACGTGAGTAGGGGATGCATGCGGATTTAATTTGGAAGGATTTTTGTCGAAGGACGCCTTCCCCTTGTCGCTGAGGAGATCCTGGAGGTGCCCTTTGTTCAACATGAACGCGACTTCTCTTCGGAGCGCAATACACTCTTCCGTCTTGTGACCATGGTCGTGGTGGAACTGACACCATTGGGTTTGATCCTTTTGAGCGTCTGGGCGATCACTCTTTCTTGGCCAACGGACAGGGGCTCCGATCTTTGTCAATGTGTTGACGACACCTCCGTACATCGACGTAGAATCCATAGGATCCTATGTCGGGGTATGACAATTGTTCCGCTTTGACCTCAGTACCTGCATTATCAATTACATCGTTAACACTGTGTACCTGGTTAGGACGACTGTAGGGATGACTTTGCCAATTGCTCTTTTTAGGGACAAAGGCTCTGCGATCGCTTGCGCTCTCCGACACATGGCGAGTAGAGATAGTTTTGAGGATGACATCATCTTCCTCTAGGCGCATTTGGGTCAGCGCTTTTGATTTCACCTCTTCGAACGTAGAGCAAGGATACTTCGTCAGGCGATTGTACAATTTGGACCGAAAGGATGAGACCTTTCCTGAAACATTCTCTAATCATTTCTTTATTAAAGCGATTATAGTAATCGCGGACAGATTCATTTGGCCCCTGGACAATGCCATAGAGGTCACTCGTCTGCTTGTCGAGAATACGACTGCCTTCAAATTTATCATAAAATTTATTGACTAAAGTAGAGAAATTGGCGATGCTGCCAGGCTTGAGGGATCCGAGCCATTTGAGAGCTGGCCCGGTCAGGGTGGCCCCGAAGGATTTGCACATGCATGCTTCAATGAGATGCTACGGGATAGACGCTTGCCACATTCTCTGCTTGTACTGAGTGACGTGCTCGGTAGGGTCGGATGATCCATCATACGTAGCAGTCAAGACAGGCAGATTGAGCTTCTTCGGCAGCGACGCCTTGGAGATCTTCTCGACGAACGGAGACGCTGCATATCCGTCCCGGTTTTTGATAAATCATATTTACATATAGTTTTTAGGTGCATTTAGGTTGCATTTTAGAGCATCTAGATTCATATTTAGATTCATTATTGCATTATATTCTTAAGTTATGTTATTCTACTCCTATTCGGTATATTTTCTTGTTTTTGATGAATTTCATGCATTGAGGACGTATTTGGAGTATGATTAGCTAAACTTGAGGATTAGGAGCACTTAGAAAGAAACTACAATGCATAAGGATCGTATGGATATGTCATAGTACGAGTTTGAGCGAAAACGAAGTGGAATCATTAGAAGAAATGTGAAAAAGGAGTCATGTCTACTCTTCTGAGCATAACTTTTGATGTGCTTCTTAGAATCGAGAAATTCCAGCATATTTGGAAACTAGACTTGAAGAGCTTTTCAATGATAGGTTGCACGCCCCGAGGAAACTTCTAGTCAAGGAGTTATGCCCTTCCGAAGTTGGGACTGTTTTTGCTGGAATCTGTTTTTGTACGCGCGGCTCACTAATTCCGCCCATTTAATGATATTTCGACATTCCTTATGTTTGTAACTTACTTTCCTAGTCTTATTAGGTTATGGAATATTTTTTAGATTAGAGATATCTTTCTCCTCCTCCTCCCTCTATCACATTATTTTTTCTTAGTTTTAGTTTTTAGTTTTCTTCTTCTCTTCTCTCTAGCTTTGTAATAGTAAACCCTAGTTTTTCTTGTTCTTGATTTTTCATGAGTTATTTTATTTCCTTCTCTTTATTTCACTGTTTTCCTTAATTATGTTTTTGTTTGTAGATTTAGATTTTATTATTTATTTCATGATAGAGTAGTTTTTATTTCTAGGGTTTGGGAATCCATGTTTATTGATGGTTTCATTAGTCATTGTTATTTCTAATTGATTAGTGTTTTCATTGTTAATCTTGCAATATGATCAATTGTCTGATTAAATATTGCTAATGAAAAGTCATAGATCGAGACATAGTACTTTTTAGAGGCTTGCCTACAATTAGCAAATCTGATTATGTTGAGCGATCATACTAGCATATGTTGATTTGAGAGCGTTAAGACCCGGCCGTAGGATTAACATGTGCTCTAGATATCTGATTAATTGAACTATTGATGATAATTTTATAGATTATAAGTATAAACATGGTGAACCATTGCCCTAGATCCAGCCCCGGCCCGAACGATTTTGGAGGCCCTGTGCTGAAAGTTAAATATGAGGCCCCTACCAACACCACTAGGATCATTATTTTCATTAACATTTTTATCAACACCATAAGGATCATCATTCTCATTAACATTATTACCAACATCATTCGGATTAGAGACTTGGGGTTCTTTTACGATGTACTTATCAAGAGCTCCTCTAAGGGATAGATTTAATTCTTCAACTCTCATTTTCTTTTTACGTTTTTCATGGCCCGAATCAAATTTTCTAAATCGAGGAGGCATAATTGAAATAAAATTTAACACAATCACTAAAAAACACAATAAATATTAATTGCAAAGAAAGAAACCACCTCAATTTTTCTATATAAGTGTTTTCAATCTTCAAAATCAGTCCTCCAACACCAAAAGGTCCAAAATGATCTGCATAAATCAAATAAAATCGGTAAATTAAAACTAAACAATAAAAAGCAGTAAATTAAACTAAGCAATAAAAATCAGTAATTTAAACTAACCAACACCAATTCGACAATTTAATTGAGATAATTTGGTATTTACAAAATTTATCATGAAAATAAAAAATCAAAATTAAACTAAGAAAGATTAATTACCTGAATTTCTGAATTTCACATGTGAATTGAAAGGAGATGACAGTTGTAAATTTATAGCCATCGATTTTTTCCGTTGAAGAAGAAGATCTGGTGATGCGATTTTGATTTCCCGTAGCATTATAGACGGCGTGTATTTCACTATTTTGGCGCTGAATTTCGCCAATTTCGGGTAACAAGAGAGAAAGTAGATAGGAAGAACTAAGACCCAGCGGTTAACAATGGAGATTGGAGACTGTAAGTATGAGAAAATCGAGGAGAGAGAGAGTGAGTGATGAGAGAGAAGACTTAACAATGGAGATTGGTTATGTGTGCTACTGCTTGCCTGCTTGGTACTATACTACTGAGTCTACTGTTGTTCATGTATTTCCCATTGGGCCTTGCTTTTTAAAAACTAGTAAAGTACTTGTTGAGTTGTTATGTCTTAGGCAGTTAGTAGGCGTGCTGCGTCAGCGTGCTTGGTACTTCAGCTGTTCAGCACTGGGCCTTGTCTTGGGCTTCTTTTTTAAATTTTTTTTTTAAATTTGAGGCCCCCTCTAAAAGAGAGGCCCTGTGCTGAGTCCCATTTTGGACTTGCTCAGGGCCGGGCCTGCCTAGATCTTTTTAGTTTGATTTTCATATTTTTATTAGTTTAGAGTTAATTCAAGTATTCCTGATCTTGTTTAGTTTCTCTATAAGCTAGATTAAAACATCCATCTCTCTTTGGATTCGACCCTACTTACCCTACTGTATATATATTGTTAGAAGGTTTTGCAGGAATTATTTTTGACAGGTGTACGACAGCCTATCAAATTTTGGCGCCGTTGCCGGGGAGACGGTATTGTTTTATTTAGTTTTTATTGTTGGTGATACTAAACTGTATATATATTTTTTTTTCTTCCCTTTTGTGAATAGTTTTTTTTCCCTCTCTATAGTGTGTTGTCATGGAGTCGTATAATTATAGTTCAAATGGGGGTGTTTTTTCTAATTATCAAGGGCAGTATGATTATTCTGGATATTATAACGCGAATGATTATGTTTATGATGCATCATATGATCGATTGTCAAAATTTACAAAATTTGTGCATGAATTCCTATGAATATTCCCATTACCCTAATGAGTCTTATGTACCTGACTATACCCAATTTTATCAACCTGAAGTGAATAATTATTTTCAATCCGAAACATCAGAGCGTCAGGAACTTTTTAACATGATGAAAGAGTATATTGTTAAACAGCATGATGATTTAAATGAATTGGCTCATGATTACCAAAACATGGCGAACTCTATTGAATTTCTTGTTGTGCAGCAATCTATTAACCAAAAGGTGATACTTGATGATATTGATAATGGTGTTGAGAATTATACTTCAGAGGAGAAAGACGTTGATTGGACTCATGATAATTTGGTAGAAGGTAAGGGTGTAATTGGTGAAGTTGGTAGTATGTGTCTCTATGTCGACGAATCTATAGTTGAGAGTGAAGTGTCTTACACTTCTTCGATAAACTTTTCATCTGCATATGAGTCTAAAGTTGAGAGTGAGATAATGCATGAGTCTTTGTCGGTTCCATCTGATAATGTTTTTGAGTCTCATGTCCCTTTCTCTAAAAAACTTGATCTTATTCCTTCTTCTCCTTTATTATATTCGCCATCGTTCCTTCTTTCTTCCCTTTTGAATGACTCGCATGATCATGTAACTAATGTCCACTTAGTTTCTTTTCTTCCTTTTGAGTCATGTAAAAATACTAATGATTTCTCTTCTTCTTTCTCTTGTAAATATATATAACTTCTCTTTTGATTTTTCTTTTTGTAGTTTTCATAGATTTTTAGAACTAATTTTTTTCATCTTTCCGTTTTACTCATATATAATATGCTCTGAGATGTTTGCAGGAACGTATGATAAGCTTCTTAGAGCATTGAACTATTATGAGTGATCTACTAATTTTAAACGGTCATGCAAGACTTTAAATTTGCGCTTTTCAGGAGGCAACCCGAGTTTTGATTTTTTTTTTCTTCTTTTCTCTACTTTTTAATTTTATCTCTTTTTCATTCTTTTTGTGTGATTTTTAGTATGTTTTTGCTGGTTCTTGTGATTGTAGGTGGAAATTGGAATTGAAAAGGATATTAAAAAAAAGAAAGAAAAAAGAACAAAGAGCAGTAGCACTATAGCAACCTAGCAGACAGTAGACACCACGGCCAAACCGTGGGCTTCATCCCACGCCACGCCTGGCCCGTGGCTCCCTCTCCATCTCACCACAGAACCCGACGCCTTCGCCCTTTCTCTGACACATCACAGCCCACCTGAGACAGCGCCGGTCACCACCCTTGTACCGCACCGGCACACACCACCCTCACCCCTCTGCAGAACACACCCATCGCCCAACGGGTCTCACACCTGCACAACCCGCAGCTCTCTGCCCAGCCCGCTGGTTGGTCAGCATTCGCTGGCTTACTCACCCCCAGCACTCGTTCGTCGTTCCCTCCTCACGCCCACTCTTCTTCCTACCCTTACCCCTTACCCCTTCTCTCGTTCCCCATCTCCTTCAGCCGGTGATGCCCCACGTCGGCGCCATAACCGCCGACTATCATCTCGCCTCGCAATTCTGATCCCCGCACAGTACCAGCGTTTCAGCGCCAATTTGCCCACCCTTCTTTCGTCCCCCTGCTTTTCTCACGTTGCACCACCCACCATCATCACAGCTTCCGTCTTGTTCGCACACCAACCCCCTGCTTCTCTTGACTTTCTTTCTTCTCTTTCTGTTTCCTTTTTCTTGTCATTTGTTTTAATTTTTTTTATTCCTTTTTCTTTTTAGTTTTCTTTTCTTATTCATTTTCCATTCTCTTAACATTTTTTTTTGTTTTCTTTAAGGGTTGTTATAGGAATTGTGCAAGTTGGCAATACAATGTTTCAAGTTGGTCTTCAATAGGGAATGCAATGAGATTTTTTTAGCTTAATCGACACTTCAAGGGGTTCTAAGCTTTTATATTTTATATTGTTCATACTCTTGATCAGACCTTCAATTTTTTGCTTGAATTTCATTTGAGATATCATAATTGTTGAATTCATGTGTCAACTTTCTTTTGTTGTGTTGGTTGTTGGGAGTTGTGTGGTGTTTTGGTGGTGGATTGTGGTGTTTGTGGGAGTGCTCGGTGTTGGATGATTATTGGGGTTTGGTTTTGGTTCCTTCTCTAATCTTGTTTCTTGCAGTGAGGACACTGCAGATTCTAGCTTGGGGGAGGAATAATCTATCCTTTATTGCTTTCTCGTGTAAATTTTATTTCTTTTGTAGGACGTTGCACGGTTTGTACCGCTCTCTAGGAGCGGGAGTTTACGTGTAACCAAAAAAATTGTATTGCTTTCGTAGTTGCATTAGCATATTTCATCTCATATTAGATTTCATGTCATCTTAGTTTGCATCTATGGGACTATTGCTGACACTTTTTGAGAACCTTGATGTTATTTTACTACATTTACTACACGTCATTTATCTTGTTCATGATTCTTCATAGCACGATTGTTTCGCAATTGATTGTTTGTGGTAAGATTATTTGATCTCCCTCTGGTTCGATTTAACTTGACTATGCAGACACCCTAGCCTAAGTGAGCTTTTGTGCCTATAATTAAATTGACGTATCTGTGTCAGTTTTATTCTTTCATGTGTGATTAGTTCCTCAGTTGTTGCATTGATCTTGACTTTGATTTTGTACTCCTTGATATTCGATAATGCATACATTTTGATATGATTGAGGCGTTTCATTTCATGATCTTAGCTCCAGAGTTATTCTTTTTTTCATATTATCCTTTCTTTAGCCCCATTGAGCCTCCCCGAATGTGTTTAATCGAAACCTACATTACAATCCCTTAGCCTCATTTGATATTTGTCCTAAGCCTAGCTTGGGGGAGCGAGTATTAGATTTGGTTCAGTTTGTATTGAATTGAAGTGCTCTATTTGTGGTTTAGATGGATGGAAAAGTATGTTTAGTGAGCTTTGAAATTGAATTGACAGTTCAGAAAAAAAAAGTGAAACATGAAATGAAAAAGAAGTGAAAAGAAAAAGTTGTGAATAAAGTGAAATAATAAGGGTTATGATTGAATTTCTTGAGTGAAAAAGGTTGTTGATTATATTTGGAGATTGTTGGTTGTTGCACGGAGTTGTTGTGACTTTTCTTGGTCATGTTTTCAGTTATATGATGCTCCCCCTTCTTGGTTTTTCCACCACAATTCCCAAATTATTCCATACCTTTAATCTCAACCCCATTACAACCCTTAAAAGTCCTCTTGATCATTGTGTATTGTATTGTTGAGTATTAAGTGAGTCAAAAAGTCAAAGTTAAAGAGTATTTGCTTCATCTGAGTCGACTTGATTAGGTTGAATGTCATCATTTATGCCTTAAACACATGAGAGATTTGAGTGCACATAACTATAGTGAGGTTTGTCAGGTTTTGTTAAATCCAGCTTGGAAGAAATGGTTTGTAGAATGATTGGAGAGTCGATTGCGATACATGACATGCTATGCGGTTTTGTTCGAGCTTGTTTTGATGCTTGGTTTGTGTAGTGATTAGATCTCTTGTGTTTTCAGTTGAGTGTTTAGCCCTGTTTTAGTCCTATATTGTAGGTTGTCTTACATTTTCCATGTCTATGTCTTATTGCTTGGGGACAAGCAAAAGTTTAGCTTGGGGGAGTTTGATAAATCATATTTACATATAGTTTTTAGGTGCATTTAGGTTGCATTTTAGAGCATCTAGATTCATATTTAGATTCATTATTGCATTATTCTTAAGTTATGTTATTCTACTCCTATTCGGTATATTTTTTTGTTTTTGATGAATTTCATGCATTGAGGACGTATTTGGAGTATGATTAGCTAAACTTGAGGATTAGGAGCACTTAGAAAGAAACTACAATGCATAAGGATCGTATGGATATGTCATAGTACGAGTTTGAGCGAAAACGAAGTGGAAAATCATTAGAAGAAATGTGAAAAAGGAGTCATGTCTACTCTTCTGAGCATAACTTTTGATGTGCTTCTTAGAATCGAGTAATTCTAGCATATTTGGAAACTAGACTTGAAGAGCTTTCCAATGATAGGTTGCACGCCCCGAGGAAACTTCTAGTCAAGGAGTTATGCCCTTCCGAAGTTGGGACTGTTTTTGCTGGAATCTGTTTTTGTACGCGCGGATCACTAATTCCGCCCATTTAATGATATTTCGACCTTCCTTATGTTTATAACTTACTTTCCTAGTCTTATTAGGTTATGGAATATTTTTTAGATTAGAGATATCTCTCTCCTCCTCCTCCCTCTATCACGTTATTTTTTCTTAGTTTTAGTTTTTAGTTTTCTTCTTCTCTTCTCTCTAGCTTTGTAGTAGTAAACCCTAGTTTTTCTTGTTCTTGATTTTTCATGAGTTATTTTATTTCCTTCTCTTTATTTCATTGTTTTCTTTAATTATATTTTTGTTTGTAGATTTAGATTTTATTATTTATTTCATGATAGAGTAGTTTTTATTTCTAGGGTTTGGGAATCCATGTTTATATGTTATAATTCTTGATGGATGTTTATTGATGGTTTCATTAGTCATTATTATTTCTAATTGATTAGTGTTTTCATTGTTAATCTTGCAATATGATCAATTGTCTGATTAAATATTGCTTATGAAAAGTCATAGATCGAGAGATAGTACTTTTTAGAGGCTTGCCTACAATTAGCAAATTGATTATGTTGAGCGATCATACTAGCATATGTTGATTTGAGAGTGTTAAGACCCGACCGTAGGATTAACCTGTGCTCTAGATATCTGATTAATTGAACTATTGATGATATTTTGATAGATTATAAGTATAAACATGTTGAACCATTGCCCTAGATCTTTTTAGTTTGATTTTCATATTTTTATTAGTTTAGAGTTAATTCAAGTATTCCTGATCTTGTCTAGTTTCTCTATACCTTATAAGCTAGATTAAAACATCCATCTCTCTGTGGATTCGACCCTACTTACCCTACTACATTGTTAGAAGGTTTTGCAGGAATTATTTTTGACAGGTGTACGACAGCCTATCAGTTTTGCTTCTCGATCAGGATCATCCGCTTCAACATGGGATCTTCGTCTTCATTCATGGGAGTCTTTTCGAGGGGACCTCCATCTCGTTCGTTAAGGGGGGCTCCATCAAGGAAACCTTCGTCATCCTCTGATTCGGCGCTTTCAGAATCGGTGAAGGGTTGCATGATGGGAACATCTTCTGCATTGAAACGACGTCGAACTTTAGATGATTTCGACGAGGCCAACTCTTCTTGTAACTTTTGAATTTTTTCCTACGACGACGAAAAATCTGAGGACAGTTGCTCATTAGCCTTCTTCATTTCGGCCATTTCTGCCTTCATTTGATCATAGAGCTTTTGCATTTCGTCAACGTTCAATGGTGCGGCCATTTAGAGAGAATTTGGAAAGAAGTGATTGATCTGGCTGTGGCCCCACGGTGGGCGCCAAATTGTTTATGCTGATTTTTGCTTAAACGACAAGATTTGTTAGGAGACGACAACAACCAGATTTATGCGATGCACGCTATGCAAATATGAGAGAAACAAAAGGGAAATGGAAAGACACCAAGGAGCGTTGACGCGGAAAAACCCCAATGAAGGTGGGTAAAAAACCGCGGGTGGATGTGAGTCCACCAATCCACTATATGCAATCGTCACCCAAGGTGAATGACAATCAATACAACCTAAATTATTTTAACTAAGTACAAAAATATAGTATCTGAATTGAATGCAGAGAGAGCTAAGTATGTGATTAATTTCAGATTAATGATAGCTATGTGTATGTCGTACGAGTGAACTGCCTTTCTTCGTCTCTGAGATGCTTCTTAAATAGCTGCCCTCTCAACGTAGTGTGCTCCCAAAAATCGCGGAGGTAGCTCTGTATATTCTCCACATGATCTCAACTGATTTGCTATCTTCATGCCACTTCCTCTTGACTCTGGTCTACAACGGTTACTTGATGAATGACATCAGTTACACGTTCCTTATTCTTCGGATCACAACTGGAACATTAACCCAGTCATAGCGTCAACGACTGATATGGGAACGTCAGCGTCATTGCACCACTGCGTCTACGTCAACCTGAAAATTTAGCCAAAACAGTTACCTTGTTGTAAATGTAATATGGCAAATTTGAAGATTAGGGGTCTACCGTAAAATACACTACAAACTTATCGAACTTTTTTCCTTCCCAAAAAATGGGATTATATCCTCTTTCAATCATCGACATTGGCCTAGTGTGCTTCAAGTTCAGTAAGTTCAACTTCCTCGAGTAAGTTGTAAATATGTAATTCTTGGGAAACACAAGTTCCAAATTAATCTCTGTAAGTCCGTAGCTAGAAAGATAGGTTCATTTACTTGCTTCTGATGAAAAATAAACAATGTGTATATGGTGCACCCATGAGCATATTGTGTTGACAACCTTTTTGTTATCGAAACTCAACTGAATTACAATTCAATAAACTAAAAGTAAGACTCCCTGCATTCCTTATTGATGTTCCTACTTGGAATTTTGGCTTAGAATTACATAGAATCTTCTAAATTTTTCCCAATATATATAAAAAAAAATAGTCCTGTGAAGTTTTATTTTATAAATAGCGATAAGTACTTTAACAATATCAAATTTTTATAATTTTTTTACTAATACGTGTATATATTAATAGTCTAATATGTGCATTGGTAAATGTCCAAGTCAAACTAGAAACATCAATAAGGAACAGAGGGAGTACTTTTGTTGATAGCATCAATCACCTTGACAAACAACTTTCTCAAAAGCCAAACTGAAGTTAATTAGGGCGTAGGTGATCATATGTAACCCACTTTGACATGGGAAAATGTAAGAAGAAAACCCAGCTATAAATTTCAACATGTTGACAACAATTAATTGATAATTTGAGATTTTACTGATATTATATATATACTCAAATCATTTCTTTAAAAGCTTAACTAGTGAATGTCCCAGGCGATGCCCTGAGTTGTTTTTTTTTGTATGTCTAGTGAGGAAAAATTGAGTTCATAATAATTTGAATAATACACCCTTAAAAGTTTGGAAATAAAAGCAATAGCTTAACTTTCTACAAGGAATTGAAGTAAGAGTTTATGCCTACAATAGTATATTGTTATTACCATAAATGTGTTAGGTATCTACTTACTTGGGTCTTTTAATGATATATAATTATATGACCTTATTATATTTTTTTTTTGAAATAATAAGCAAGGATGTTATGTTGGATTCATGGTTAAAGCTCTCAATTTTTATTTCAAAGGTCACGTGTTCGATACCTTGTAACTACACAATGTTATTTTTTAAATTGAGGGCCGCACATATGCTTTCTTAGTAACGCCTTTAATATATTAGTATAGATTCTTCAAAATGGGTAAATTGATGGACCTATAACTTACAGGTTTATGCATCTATAATTTTCAGTTTCAAGAGGAGTTAACGAGTCTATAAAAAAAACTTAAATGTTAGTGTGCACCGGGTTGGTAATTGATATCAACTTTATATCGTGTGCTTTATACAGATATAGTAAAATTAAATACAATATAATGGATCTTATTAACGGAAAACATATAGTGGAGGATTTAATTTTAGTGTTTTAACATGCCGGAATGTAGTATATATCGTGACACGTGTTTTACCATATAGAAAGATGTAGATCCTGCATGATATAGTGATTGTCTGAATGATATAGTGAGTTTCTGCATGATATAGTGAGTGTCTGAATGGATTGTTCAGGGATGATGTAATTTCCGCATGATATAGTGGTTTCTTCATGATATAGTGAGTTTCTGAATGACGTAGTGGATTGTTTAAAAATAATGTAGTTTCTGCATGATATATTACGTTTCTGAATGAATAGTAAGTTTCTGCATGATATTGGGTTTCTAAATAATATAGTGGATTGTTCATAAATGATATGTGCTTTTGGCCTGGTGCGCACTAATGTTAGCGTACAGGGGGGTAGATGAAGGTGTGCAAAGAGCCTAATAGCACAAGGCCCCAGAATTATGAGGGCCCTAAAATATATTATTTTAAAAAAAACTATTTCATATTTGAGGAAATCAACCTTGTTTTCCACCCTTAATAAATTTCTCAATGATCAATCTTTAATTTTCAACTTTCCATCTTTAATACCCCAACCTTCCATCTTTATTTTTTATAAATTTGGGGGCCGAATTTTCATGTTAGAACAAGGGCCCCAAAATCTTCAAGACGGCCTTGTTAGCGTGAACCAGGTTCACGCAAGTCAAATTGATTAAAAGTCAATTAGTAAGCCTTAAATCATGATTACATAACACTCACCAATAGTATTTAATCTAAAGCTCATAGTAATGAGCAGTACTTGTTGATAGATTGATGAAATATTAAATGGTAGGCTCTTTCAACAAAGAACAATTCATTCCTCGTTGTGGATATATGAGCTATTGATATAATTCTATTCAAAATTCGTTAAACCTTATTAAATTAGTTTGACGAACCTCAAAATGTGAGCAAATATCATAATGTTCCTAGGTACAACATATAATTTGCCGAAAATCAAAAGATGTATACCAATCTGAAAATTTGTGATGGATTTTTTTTAAAAAAGAACTCGACTTACCTAAAACCTAAGATCTATAGTATAGGATGGTTCAATTTCGAAAATTAAGGAGAGAGTTTTGGAAGGAACTGATTTCTTTTGATCTTATCAACTTAGTGAGGCCCAAATATCGGACAAAGCTTGCTTTGTTTTCCGGCCCACCAATATTGTTATAGCGTTAGGCGAATAACCCCAAATCAGCCTGGCCCAATTGCACCAGAATTGACAAAATTCCAGCCAAAATTTGAGACCATAACAAAACTATAAACAATCATAAGAACATCATCCCAAGATAACTAGAAAAGGAATGGCAAAGAACCAACATAGGGCATAAATTCAAGAGTAAGGGATTAAGGTTCTAAATCACCGTTTATTTCTATAAATTAGATGCAAATGCAATGAGCTGATATTACAACTTCAAGCATCTGAATGAGCTAATTATACATTTTGTAAGAGAAACCGCGCAAAACAACATTATTTGCGCGGGAAGACTAATATTTCTAGCTTTTCTGCTTCTTTGTCACAATCTTTTTACTGTCTGGACAATGTCAATCATGAATCAGCACAAACACAGAACACTTCTTTTGTAAACTGCTTCCCACAAGTTTATTAACAGTACCCCCAAAAAAAAGTATGATCCCACCACTCCCAAGCAAACAACAAAAGAAAAAAAAAAAAGGGTTTAGAATGCTTTCTTTCTTCAATGAGAAGCATTTGGCATTTCTGAATACGAGCTAAAGACCAAAGAGAGAAGTGATTTTATACCTATCTCATTGTCCTTCCAATACAAAAGAATCAAGGTATGTCATTAAGCAAAATTAGCTTGAGCACAAAGAGAACTGTATCCTGCACATTTTGATGAGTCAACAGTGATTATCGCTTGACTCACACGAGTTGACCTGAGATTTGCTCCCAAAAACTTGAGCTGATACCCAAAAAAAGCAACATGTAATATGGTCAGAATACATCCAAATCTAACATTTTCCTTGGCACAGAAATAAGAAAGAGGAAAGAAAAAGTAAAATTGTTGTGTAACTTCCATCTTCAGTAAGTTCTAATCTTATTGAGAAAAGGAGGTACTCTTAACAAACCAAACTGAGCAATCTTTTGAAGGAGAAAAGAACCCTAACCTGTTGCAGGATAAAACAACTGACGGTATAGACTCTTGAAATGCAACTACGACGGTAGCAGGTGTTCGAACTCATGACAATCAGCTCCTATATCATTCAAACTTGAAATAAGCTTTGGTACAATCTTAGCCAGCATCAACTTAAAACCAACAGATGTGGCGTTAGCTTCACTTTTCTCTGTAATTGAAGCATCCTTTGCCAAAGATCCGATCAGATAACCTTTCATGTAGGCATCACAGGCTTTTAGGATATAATAACCACGCTGCTTGAAATGTTCTTTTACCAGATCTTTAAAGTCCTAGAAGATCCAAAAGAAATTTAACAGCAGATGTCAAGCCTCTAGCAATCATTGCTTCCAGAAAAGAACTTCGTTCAAAAAAGAAAAATCATTACCCACTAACTATTGCTATTTCTTTAGGCAAAAAACTTGAATTTTTTTACATAGAAACTCCATCATAATTCATACACTCAATATAGCTTCAATACCTTAACATTTATCCTCTAGATAAAGTGCGACTCTACCAGACAAACATCAACCAAGGACCAAGGTAGCCCAGAAATGAAGAAGCACATATGCTAAAATGTCAAGCAAATAAACGAAAATTTCAATGTTTCTTCTTAGTTGCTTTTGAAAAAGATATATTTCCTCCATTCTTTTTTGTATAATTGCATCACTTGGATTATTACACTGTTCACACATGTATTTGACTTTTTTTTTATGTAAGGAAAAATATAGTCACGTGGAATCTTGATAGATTCATTTCGATATGTACTTTCAGAAAATCTATTTTTTTTATAATTATTACAAAAGAATAATCAAAGATGTTGATGGTTTAAATTGTGCATTAATGTGCGTGAAACTCAAATAATGCAATTATAGATAAAAAAAAAGCAGGAAGTATATAAGAGACAAAAAATAGAAGCAAATGAAAAATTAAAAAAAGGCAAAAGCGCCTGCATATCTCTCTTTCCTAAGCCAGCAATGCGAACACCCATGCTTCACCCTCCTTCTCTTCCACCTTCATAACCATCTTTAGAGTCTCCCTCATCCTTCACACCGAGGATCTTTACCGGTTGTTCCTTTTCCTCCAACCACCTCAGAACTTTCATTTAACGACATAATAAACTCGTAGACTTATCATCAATATCTATCCCCTTGTACCATCCACCAAGAGTTGCCTCTGCATCTTTAGAGTCTACCTTGGCCCACAGAATAAGACCACCCGGCCTCTATCCCAGTGGTTAAGGCTGCATAGATTTGACCTTCCCATGCGGCCAATCCCATTATCAGGAGCCATGTATGTTAATTCTAATGTAGTTGCACCAACTTGTGAACTAGGGAAAGAAAACTAAATGACTTCATAAATTTGACCCTTCTATATGGCTATATATCATTATTGCTATAGTTGTGTATGGCTATATGACTTCATTATTGACTTCATAAATTAATGTAGTTGCGCTCAATTTATAAGTTAGGAAAATAAACCAAATGACTTCAGATGACATTGTATCTGGTATCCCGTCCTTTTTCTTAAGATGATACCATAATCCATATATAGTTGTGTGCTCGAGTCAGAAGGTTGAAGGAACTAACGCCACAGAGAATGACACCAAACCCACATTTGTACTTTCTATATACCACGATATATCTTAAGATAAGCAGAACATATTAAAATTAGAATAATTGGAATTCAAAAGTTCTCAAATGGCTCATGTAGCAGGCAGCAATAGATTATGGTAATGGTAATGAATTCATACACAATGTTGTGAAAACGCCAATGTGCATAGTAATGCTTGTTCATCTCAAATACCTATTTTTCAACTCCCATTACCATCCAATACTACCACTTATGGGGTGATGGAAATTTATGAAGATACACACATGTCTAAGGATGAAACTCCATTACCATGGTCGTTAACATGGGACTTGCTTAACAAACTCACAAATAAATTTCAATGTCTTACCACCATTTATTATTGGCTAATATGAGGTCTATGAATGTTGTCACTTCAGAGGAAACATATGCTAGCAGCAAAAATGCATAGCACAAAATCACCAGCTAATATGCTTGTCATAAGCCATCAAAGTTTCAATAGAAAGTTTAGAAAATAATTTATTAGTATTGCAAGCTAGCAACCATCCAATACACAAATATTAACATAACAAAACCTGGTAACAGAGCAAGCAAAGGACAAATGTGGGATCTTCCAGAAAGGATACTCAAGATATTCTCATAGGCATGTAGTATAAAGCAATTTTGTAGTTTGACTTCAGTTCAGATATACATGCGTATCAACATAATCCCAGCGTTACTTAAGACCCAAAAATTTCCCATGATCCGAACAATTGGCTGATTATTGCAAAACCATTTCATAGAAAGTTCACTGATTTCTTTTTCTAAAACTAAATCGACTTCAAATCCCCTATAGTCGACATCAATTCTGCTTCTGTTGTAATGAAATATTTCCTTTTTTCATGGAAAAGGCATATATAAATTAGACATTGAAATTAGCAAGGAATTTTCAGAATCGTACACACAAGGTTCCATCAGAATGCTCTGCAGCAAATATAACACATCAAAGTTCACTTGCAGTTTGCAGCACCTCACCGTATATCTAAACCAGAGACCTTATTGATGCAAAGAAAAGCAACGCTAGATGTTAATCCCTAATGAAAAAGTAGCAAAACAGCTTATATACCAGCAATAATGCAAAGACCTTCAAGTATAATCAAGTATTAAAGCAAATAGTGATTGATGAAAGATATCGATCCCTTAGAAAAAGAGTTGTGAATTTACCTTTGGAGGCTTTCGTATTAGATACATGATTGTTTTGCAATGAAGCAAAAAGGTATTCTCATTGTAGGACAATGAGTTTTTCTCCCCTTCAGCTGTCCCAATTTGCTTATCATATCCAGCTTCATTAAAATACGGCTTCGAATTCAGAACTAATCCTTGAAGTGAAACCAAAACTTGAAGAATGCTTGAGGATTGTGGATCCCAGACTTCGTTTCCTCTTCCTGTCCAGGTGTTTAGCAGACTAAGGCACACCTTGCCTTCCTCGTATAAATTGGGGTTTATACGCCAGCCACCAGAATGATAGTGTGCCGACTGCAGAAGAAAAGAATTTTCACTACCAAGTATCGGCATTTACAACTAAAGTAAAGGCTAAGAAATCCAACAGAAACTGAGCTTTGCATTTCATATTGTGGCATAAGAAAGCATTATACACACCGGTGGAACATCAGGATACTCCGGAGGAAGGTGGAAATCGAAGAAGAAAAGACCATCTTGGTAGGGTGTTCCATAAGCTCCCACAATTACTGTTCTCAACAGATCCATTCGATCCTCAAATACTCGTACATAAATGCCATCTGCAGGGGAAACGAGGGAATGCTTAGAAAAATCAATTAATGTATAAGAATAAGACTCTGAGAGCTTATCAATGGCAGGCCAATAAACCTGGGAGGTTGTTCTGAAGAATGTTCCAATCTCGCTGAACCTTCTTAAGCCACTTCCTACCACTGTTGCTCTGGAATCATCGTTAACATAATTACCTCATTAATTCATAAAAAGAATGATAACCGTGCATAATTAATACACAACTAAGGACACAAATTTGCTCAAGCTAAATATGCCAGGAAATATGACCTAAAAAGAATTCAAGTCAATCTCACGCATATCCTCTTCATCATGATACCTACTTCTCCCCTTGCCCCAATTGCCCCTCCAGACCCTAAAAACCAAGCTTATTGATTCCACACCAAAAGAATTTATATGGGAACTCGAGTATCTAAAACGCTGCTTTGATACACATTGAAGTATAGGACTTACCGGTATGTTGGCACCAAGGAAAAAATGATCCAAGGGATCTTTTGCAGTATCAAAGCGCTTAAAGCTGCAGACGTCATCACTGCATAGTGCAGTATATGATTCTTGGGCCAACACATTTCCCAAAGCTTCAGTTATATCTGACAATTTTATAGACTCAGCATCAGCAGGTTCCTCAATTTTGTTCGGGTTATTGTGTCCACTACCAACGTCATTTACACAAGGATCTTGAGAATTAGACTCGTTACTAGAAGCTCTTTCATCAGATAAATGTACTTTATCCTCTAGTTGCCTGCTGATTTCCACAGAGTCGTCTGAGCCATATGAATCCTCATCCTTGCGGCCACGAGAGAATATACCAGACGCTAATCTGGTAACAAATCCGATAGCAGCAAGTGGAAAAGCCAATGGTCCATTATTTCCCGAATCATGCTCTGCAATCATGATGTCTTCTCCTGCATCAGGATTGACTTCTGTGCCTTCTGGAGACGGTTCCTAAAGCCATATATGGTGACATCAATTAGCTAACTAATGAAGCAACACAATTAGCAAAATAATATCAGTCATTGTCAGGAGGGTACCACCAAATCAACATAACACAAGCTAGACAGTGGACATATAGCCATTGGACGACAAATGGAATAGTCAAGAAAATGCCAGTTTTTTTTGCTTTTCCACTTTCTAATTTGGTTTATGTCTCAGGCTAGGAGCGGTTCTTATCAACTGCATTACTGGAACATGCAAAATGAAAAAGGGTTGTGCTGCTCCATAACACATACGCCCAAACTCTGTACAATGACATATCCCCATCTTTGATTACTCCTCTATTTCAACATCTGTCTCAGCGTATTGTGCACGTGTCTGAGTATAATACTACTAGCTACTCCTAGATTTCTCAGCATATTTTGAATAAGTTGATAACTACGTATAAAGTACTCCTCAGTCCTCACCACTTACCCAACTATCCCGTCAACCTTCCTACTTGCCCTTTCCCACTTTGCATCTCCATATTTCACTCCCCATTTTTTGCCCTATTGTGGGAACAGTTCCGTTCACTTCCTAACCTTCTAAGAATCAGGAAAGCTGTTGCAGCAAGCAAATACCATATAGAGCAGACATGGACAAAGTGGTAGCATAGGAAGTTGAATAATGCCCAAACGTAGACCACATTTGTGATACTATTTGCTAAGTATATGAACTAACTCAAATTTTTCATCCTTCAATTTTTTTAATATCTATTATCTTATCTTGTGAGATCCATGTACGACAATGTACAAAGTTATATTGCATGTCTACATCACAGAAACTCTAGGGATGGCAATCAGGTCGGGTTCGGGTTGATAATAAATGGGTAAAAAATCTCTCAATCCAAACCAAACCTATTTAATAAACCGGTTGAAAAACTCAACCCTGACCCGACCCATTTAATAAATGGGTTACCCGTATAACCCGTTTAACCCATTTAACCATAATTATCATTATATTGAAAAATAATTTTTTCTCAAAAAGCTAAATGAGCAAGTTCACTACCAAAAGTATGCATGTTTAGAGTTTCATGAAATAATTATGACCTATTTTAGCAATACTTTACTATTTTTTAACTAAATTTTAGATTTATCAATATATTTTTTCGAGAATTTTCTATATGTTTAAGTTCATAAGGTCAAATCAGGTCATTTTCAAGTCGGAAATGTCAACCTGAACCTAACCCGTTTAATTAAATGGGTTAATCGTGTCAACCCATTTACTCAAATGGGTCAAAAATCAAAACCCTAAATTTCAGTTTAGATTCGGGTCGGGTTGTCGGGTTGGGTCAACTTTTGCCAGCCCTAAGAAATTCTGCATCTAGAACTTACCAGTTTCCCATAAATACATATATATCCTCATTTTCACCAGCTATATTAAAAACAAGAACAGGAAATTCATTCAAAGGGTCACTATACACGCTTGAAATATAGACCATGAACTAATTAGTGATGCAAAAGGGAAATAGAACCTTTTCTGTGTTTCTGAGGGCATCCGTTTCATCATCCTCAACTGTTTCCCAGCTAGCAGCATCATCACTAATTTCACTCCCACCGACAATAGATTCATCATCATCACGACCAACAACATACACTGCCTGAGGGCCAACCTGATACCAAACTAAAAGACAATGTTAATCAAGAAACAGAATATCAATTCGATAATTCGATAAAGTCACACTTACAACAGACCCATATGCTAATATATTTGCACATCAAAGAAATTTCTAATACTGAAAGTAAGCATTTGATAAGTGTGGTAGAGTACCGTAGAAACCATGCCATCAGCCCATGTTACTTCTATATCACCATTTTTTAAGCCAGTGATATTTCCAACCCAGGATAGATTTGTTAATTCATTATGAGCTGCCTCGTCAGATGCATCACCTTCTTTTTTGTGAGAATATGTTCCGGACTCTCCTGTGCTACCATTAGGAACATCTGATGCCCAATGTTTTTCTGCCATAAAAACTGGGGACAAGCGTACAACTACATCCCCGTAACAATAATCATAATCTGGATGCGCTTCAAGTTCATAAACACTAACAACTTCCTCTTTCTCAAATTCTCGAGGTTCTTCTGGCCGAGATAACAGCTTTAACCATTTCACACAAGCTGTCTTCTCCTTTGCATCGACACTTTTGACAACTCCCACACGTCGTATTTCAGAAGTATCTTCACCATCATCAGCAGCTTTTTCTACCACATATTGCTCAGCAATAAAATCATGATCACCGGGGCTTTCAATAGGAATCAACAATGTGGAGTCTAGTCCATGCTGTACAGTTCCATCTTGCCATGCAACATCAGCTTTTGTCTTAGTACCAACAATCAAAAGAGCTCTTTCAAAGTTTTCTTCCTTTTTCCGCGCTTTCTTATCCCTCTTAACCACAACTTTACGAAATTTCTTTCGATGAACATGTCGATTCTCATGGACCATGTCCTTCGATATGGACAAGGAACTACCACAAGAACTCGATTTTGGTGACGCATTGTTTTGAGCATTCTCATCTACACTCTCTGATGTGCCTGCCCCATCAAGATCCGTCAATTCAACATGCCCATTCGATTCCTCTGGAATGACTTCATCTGCATCACATTCTGGATGACCAGATTTAGATTCATTAAGTCGCAACTTAGACAAACCTTTATCCAAAGGAGTGGAGGAAGATATCGCAAGGGTTGGATGAAGACACCAGTCACCCAGCTGCCAATTAGCATGAGTGAAACAAATCAACAATTTTAAGTTCTTTGGATTCTGCTCTTCTGCTGGAGAAGTAGAAGAATCAGGTCCGTAGCCAGCAGAAGCTATCCAATGAACATAAACCGACCCTACTGTGACCTTAATGACAGTACCTTCATGCCGGTTTGCTTTCCAGGTACCCGATAACCACCGCGCATTCTTAAATACAGAGGAAGAGCTTGCTCTAACGCGTTGACCAGGATGATAAAGACAGTGCCCATCTTCCAGCAAATTTTTTGCAATTGGTCTGAGCCGCAATGGCTCAGCCCTCGCTACCTTACAGATAGAACCATCGTCGAATAGAACAGTCACATTATCAACCACATCATCAACTCTACCAAGCCAAGGACCAGAAACTACATAGTCACCAACAGTGATATCCCTCACACGCTTCACATCCCTGGTAGACACATCTTTGACAACAGATCCATCAGACGATAATAAATCAACAGATATATTTACATCCACTACAAGACCTACTTGACCAGTGGGATCCAGAGCAGAGGCTACAAAATCACCATGTAAGAAACCCCTATCTACAACTGTCAGTTCATTTCGATGAAGTATGGTCTCTGAGTCATCCATCCACAACACGCGAACCTGATCTCCAGTAAGTGGATCTCTTTTGTGACTACCAGCACTTTCGTTATCATCACTGCTTTCATCGCCATCCCCATCTCTGACCCTATCATCTCCGTCATTCTCAACATTACCACCCTCCTCCTTTCCCTCCCCTCCTTCCCCCTCACCTTCTTCTTCTTCTTCCTTGTCATCTTCATCCTCATCATCCGTAATATCACTTTCTGAATCTGAATCACCTGCAACTTCAGTCACAACCCCAATCATAGTCCCATCATTACTCCTCACAACATCTTGTCTATAGATATGCTTATCGTTTTGGAGATTAACAACAAGTGAATTTCCATTACTTTTTGCATCACGATTAGAGCTACCTTCCATATCAACACCCCCGTTTAAATAAGAATCTCCACTCACTCTCGCGGTCCCTTCAATAGCAATTGAAGAATCATGTTCATTACTTTCCATCTAAGAAACAACCAAACAACATAATCAGACTACTGCAATAAACCTCAAAGATAAACAAGACTAAGAATGCTCACAGCCACCATAAGTTATCAACGCATAATTCGAGCTTTTACTCATAGTTACAAACCCCCTCCCCTCAAGAAACTTCATAACAAAAATCAAGTTAGCAGCAAATTAATTCTCCATTGATTAAACAAAACCTAAGTCAATGCTTCCAAAATCAAAAACCATATTCAACAATAACTCTTCATCTAGATTCCAGCTACGCCAAATTAATATAAACAAAAGATATAAAATTTAACAAATAAATCCAATAAAAAAAAATGTATCAATAATCATCTTTAATAAAACCCTAAAGAAGCTAGGGAAAGATTAAAATTTCAGCTCAAACATCGAACAAATTAAGCCGCCATTGTAATATGATGCCAAAAATCGGAAAACCAATCAAATTCATAGCGAAAAGAAATTCAAAAAATGTAAAAGAATATCAAAAAATTCAGCTTAATAAACAGAATATAAATCAAACAATTAATCTGGAATGAAAGAATCAATGAAAGAAGAAAGACAATGTTACCTGAAGAATCGGAAGACTTTTTTTTTCAGGAAAAAGAAAGAAAAAGAAAAAAAAGAAGAAGAAGAAGAAGGTAAAAGGGTTGAATCAAAATAATATACGTTGAAATGAACGGCTCTTCGTTGGTTTAATATTTTTGATCGCTGGTACAAATTGAGAAAGAGAGAAAGAGAGCTTTTATATGAAAAATAACGAAATGGAATGACTTGACTCTTGAGGGGAGCTGAAAATGTTCTCTTGTTACTTGTTAGGGTTACAAACGTACTTTAACCGCCATTAACCGTGAGAATAATATTTGACTACATTCTATATCCGTTTCTAAATACATACAACATTTGCATTGTATTGCTTCGGATGATTTTTTTTTTTTATTAAGGCTATTTTTAATTGAATCTACTATGTATCTAGTTTCAAGGTGTTATGTATTTGTTTTGAAATTTTCGATTTATCAGGAATTGATTGTAAGTGCCGTTTGGCTATCCATTATGAATGAAATCTTTTTTCTTCCTGTAAAAAAAACATTTGCTTAGTAAGTGTGTAAGCAGTGATCACAGTCATATGGTCTTATTTGATGCGTCTTAAATTCTTAATGCATACTTTATAATATTAACTTTTTATGATTTTTACTTATATAAAATTAAAGATGATAAGGAACAAAGTAGTTCATTGGATACCGTGTAGGCAGAAAATGTTGCATGCATTTAGAATTTGAGGGAGTAGATAAATAGAAAATAATCCCTTTTTCACCAAAAAAAAAAAAAAAGAAAATAAATCAATGGATGAATGGATTTATTCTTGTATTTAAAAAAAGTGTTTTGAACATCTTCATTTTTTAATTTGGAAATCTATTTATGGGTGTCATTTATATTTGTTTAGAGTGTTTTTGAAATTAATGCCGCTAACTGAGTGTAACCTGTCCCTGTGAAACAAACTGGTTTACTATGTTAAATATTTGTTTTTGTCATAGCTTGTCTAAATTCGTTTTAGAACTTGATTAAAGTTAATATCAACCAAGTTTAAATGTTTAATCGAGTTAATCTCGAGTAGTTCACAAGTTAGTTCGAGTACTCATTATTATCCTTAAATGGATCCTCTATTTGTAACAAATAGGAAACGATAATACCATTGTATATAAAAATTAAAATATAAATAGTTTTAATATGAACAACAAAATTGTAAAAATGTTGCAACTATTGTAAAAGCATGAAATATTATTTAGAATATTTCAGCTCCATATTGATTTTTAATATGAGTTGTTTATACATGAAATCTCAAAAGGCAATGACTATGATTACACCCCCCCACTTTTGAGGATTGGCCATAGCTTTGTTGAGTAATGACTCATGTAGGAGCTATATGTTGTCAAAAGACATATTACTGGATTTAAAGCAAATCGCAACCGTTTAGTCGTTAGTTAGACTGTTTATATCAAATAAGGAAACTAAATTTTAGAAAGGGAAAGGTATGGGTGGGATGTTATATGCATATGCCCATTTCCTAATAAAAAATTTATTGCTCTCTGAGTCGGTAGCTCAAATTTTCATATAAGAAGACTTGTGTTGGTGTAACAAAAATTGTTTGAACTGACTTGATGATTAAGCAATATATGCTGTTGTCAAAGCAAAGAAATGGGATGTGCCTACTTAAAGAATATGAGGGGGAGAAGGAATATTTTGGGGGCGAGGAAAGGAACACTTGTTTGCAAGGACAGGTAATGTAATTCTGTTAAAAATCTATCCACAAAATTAGAGATGTGAAGGAGAGGAAAACCATTGTTGTAAATAATTCGTTACTTCTGAAATTCAAATTCATTTGAGCGGAGAAAGATACTTCCTCCGTTTTTTTTGTACTTACAACAGTTTGACTTTTACACAATTCACCAACTCTACTTAGTTTATCTTTGGTGATTTATAGTTAATGAAAAACATATTCAGGTGGGATCTTGTTAGATTCATTTTAATGTATATTTTCCGAATATCTACTTTTTATAATTTTTAATTATCAAGTAATTAAAGATATTAATGGTTGAATTTATGCATTGACAAGCATAAAAGTCAAACGGTTGCAAGTAAAAAGAAGAAGATGAAGTATTAGTTATGGATTCCAATGAATGATGATACCTTATCGAGAGTAAGACAAACCTCCTTTCCAATTTTATGGCCAATTTTTTCTGGCACAACCAAATTATCTCACATTGCAATTTTTTTTTTGTGCAACCAAATGACCAAATATAGGCCATGTTTGGCAAAACTAGCGATCGTGGTAGCTGGTAGCTGTTGTAGTAGTGGGTAGCTGTTGTAGTAGCGGTTAGCTGTCAACTAGTAGCTGTTAGCTATCAGCGTTTAAAGTAGTTGTTTAAATAATAAGTGTTTGGCAAAACTAGCTGTTGGAATTGAAAAAATACAATATTAGACATATATATTAAATTTAGTTACGAACTTAATTACAACATTTTTATTAATCAGCTTCATAAATAAATTTAATGTTTACCCCCCCTTTAAAATCAATGCTTACAACACTTATCTTTAGTCTAACAACCTTAGGATTACTCATCTCTAGTATAACAACGAAAGAGATAGAAAAGCATCTGCAGCAAAGCATCTAAAGAATATATACATCAGTATGAAGATAAAAGATAATACAACAATAAAAGATAAATCTATCATTTATTGTTAATAGGTACATGAGCTTGGAAATCAGCTGGTTATGTGATACGGGCAACAGGCCCTTAGTCTATCAAATATTTTTTATTTTTTTCATATATATTCTAGAAAATTATAAATTGCACCTCAAACGCTGATTATCTCTCAAACGTTGATGAATGTAACGTTTCCCAACCACTACTTAAACTCTACCTAAACCTCTACCCTCTACTACAAACGCTACATTGCCAAACACTCATAAATTTCTTAAGTAGCTTTTTGACATTGTCAAACCTATACCCGCTACCTCAAACGCTATTGCCAAACAGGGCCAAATGATAAACCTTGTTGT
The DNA here is from genome assembly GCA_947646795.1 of Beta lomatogona. Lineage (NCBI taxonomy): Eukaryota > Viridiplantae > Streptophyta > Magnoliopsida > Caryophyllales > Amaranthaceae > Beta > Beta lomatogona. The sequence continues at coordinate 8,118,915 of CANSNZ010000089.1, forward strand.
AGACTCGCATTACTTGGTTTTCTTCATTCGGATGCGTGGAAAATCTTGGATTTGTGGTGCAAAGACTGCGCGAGACAATATTTACATCTGTAGTAACCTGTCTCCTATGACAAGAATATGCTCCAGGTTTACCTATTACAGCCAACTGAATTAAAAAAAAAAAAAAGAGAGCCACAGTTTCTGGTTTGATGACCCACCTTTGGCCAACAGATACATTTCTTACAATTATACCAATGTACTAATGGATTTAATTAAGAAAAAATCCAACAATCAAGCACACCCATAGGCTAATATCATCAGTTATTTATATTAGCCGGCCCACAAAACAAGATCATTAAAAATCAATCTTCCCGTGTACAGGAGCAAAGACATCAAAGTTGCCTACTCTTGAGACTAAATGGTGCTAATATAAGTACAAAGAGAGTCAGGGGGTTGCAAATAATCCCCTACGCATCATAGTCACCTTCAGCAAATCTAATTTCAGGATAAAACACAGCAACCACTTGGTTTCCACCGAATCTCCTTCCATTCATTCCTGCTCGAGCTTTGGAGGAACCATCCGTGTCAGAATACTCCAGAAACACCTAAAAATACATTTGAAAACATAAAGAAAAGATGATGATTTTAGACTTACAGTATGTTTCGATAAGAATGATGGAGGAAAGGGTAGGAGGGGGGGAGGAAGAAAGGGAGGCAAAAAACAGGCTAGCATTATCCTTCCAGATCTTCCAACAAAAGAAGGAATTGGTTTATTAGAAAAGGAATAATGGACCCTTCCCTTCCCGTAATCTAAATACACTATCATTGTCAAAAAGTGTTATATACACAAAGATAGTGTTCTATTCTACTTATTTAGACTAGTCGATAAGGAAATAAGTTCAAGATTATGTTACAATAAGTTCCAATAAGTTATGAAAATAAGTTGAAACAAATTCAGAAAGTCATAATAAATCAAAATAAGTTGAAAGAACACACGAGGGTAAGCTGAATAATTCAGGACAAAGCACCAAAAACTAGATAATTGCCCTCCAAACTCTTCATTTAAAGGAAGGGGTTTGTTACAAACCTTTCCAACTCCAGGTCCAAGTTCTCCATTTGGCCCTGGTCGTGGGATGACAACATTCACCAAAGGACCTGAAGGCAACAAAGTATTAGATTTTAGAAAAAGGCGAACAAATCAAATTAAATGATGCATGAAGGATGATGGGAAGGAAATGTCTAGGTAAATGGTAATATAATATTGTCTCTACGTTAGGGCCATTGCTTATAGCAGAATGAGTGTTTTAAATACAGTAAATTAGAGAATAAAAGATGCAAAGTAACAATCGACAAGAAAATGCAGCAAAAGAGAAGATATAACTCATCAGCAGATAACATACCAAACTTTTCACCCTCCTCTTTCATGTCAACCATTATATCTTGATACTCGTCATCATCTTTAAGATCATCAGCAATAACCACTTCAGTCAAGCACACAACCTTGGTTGGAAGTGCTCCAGGTTGTAACATGAGCTTCTGAAATTTAAGAAAAAATGTGAACGAAATCACAATCATTGCAAGCTATCATGCCTATCTATTAGAACATTCAGCAATATGCCCATAATGCCAGCATATACCTACATGGAAAAAGAGGGAGAAAACGGGGTATGAAGAAAAATTTTGATTTCAGAATTCTTTCATACACAGATGGAGCTTAGATCATCTAGCATATATACAGACCTCAAGCCTTAGAATATCAAGTAACTGAATTAAAAACTCATACCTGCAACATTATCTGCTGTTGTGCATGCTGCAAAACAATCTCTTGCTCAGGCTTAGGTTGGACTGCTCCCTGATTAGCACGTCTAACAGTGAGTGTTTTATCACCCATTTTAATCCCATTTAAAGCTGCACAAGCTACGTCAGTGACCGAGGGCTCATTATAAACACAGAAGGCATAACCCTTTGAGTTCCCAGTTTCTCTGTCCTTCACGAGATCAAAACCCCGAAGGGGGCCAAAAGATTCAAGTAACTCCCGGATCTGTGATTCCGTTAAGTAGTAAGGTAGCCCACCCACAAAAATTCGATCTGGGCCCTCGAGTCCACCAGCTGACCCCGGTGTTAATCCAACAGCAGCCAGGTTCAAATTTGGATTGGGTTGACTGGGACCGAGGGTTGCAGCTAGAGAAGGGTTGTAATCACTAGGTCTTCTCACTTTAACTGGCGTACCCTACACATGTGCATATTGGGAAAACCATATTACGACAGGTGGCCAAAACAGCATCAGTCACTTGACAAAAAGCTTAGAAGAAATCATATGAAATCACAAGCGCCAACCCCACCTATAAACTTAAGAAAAAAAAAAAGGAATGGAACACTGGTTCTGAATGTAGCTAACAGATCAAGCCAAGGATTTACACAAGAAATGCATCTTGTGTGCAGGGATCAGATGTGCATACTTTCAAATTTTCAAACAATCTTTGTTATTTTCAAAAAGGAGTCGCAGCATTTTTCAACTTTTTGCCAGTCCAAAACATTAAATTTGTCACAACCTCCATCTGAATATAAGAGTGCATATTAAATAAGCAGATGAGTAAAGGAAAATGGATTTCACTGAGCTAGATTTGAGAAGTACATAGATCTCTATATAAAGGATGCATTATGATAAACAAAAATTAAGTCAGCATGGAACTATTAGTTTGTAAAGGAGGGAGAACTGAGTTGCAACAATCCATAACCTTCACATTAACATGAGAGCAAATGAGCCATTATACATCATTTACACCAGAAAAATGTGACATACCTCAAATATTATACCATCCAATGCCATAGCATTGCTAGCTTCCTCCACGGACCTCATTTCCACAAAAGCAAACTTCTTTTCATGATTAATATAAACATTGACAACAGCATCACCTGATTATAGCAAAAAATATTGGACATCTTTCTATTGATTGGGAAAAAATCAATCATTTATAAAAGCACGTCTTGACACACCTGGTCCAGCAGTATTCCCCCCGATCGCAGCCATAACATGGCTAAAAAAAGTTGCTACCGACTGCGGAAAATATTAAAGACTTTAAGTCATTATAATGTTAATGACAATTAAAAGCAGCAGCAAGAAAAAGGAGAACTGCTGAAATTGCCAGACCACACAGAAAAAAATGACCTATGAAAACCTTTATGCTGGCGGAGAAAGTATAAAAGAAATAAACCTAGTGCAAAACCAAAAAAAAAAAGGTAGTTGCAATGGGAAATTTTCTAATGGCTCTTACAGACAAGCTCGTATACAAGGTGGTCACAGTCAAATTCACAAATCTAGAACCAACAAAGTCATCTTGTCTCCCATATACCCCTTTTGCCATAAATCATCCATTTGGCAAGCTAATATCGACTTCTTTCATGCAATATGGCATGCGAAGAAAATGCGTCAATTTGAACTTTTTCTCATACAAATAAATCAGGTTCAACATCACTCAAGCAAACTAGACAAATCATCAATGAGGTGACTAGAAAAACCTGTTCGTTAGCAGTAGGAGGAAGCCCGCCAACATATACTCGCCGCGCATGCCGTGTTGCCTGCAACAAAATCAATTTAAATAATCAAAAACAAATTTCCACAAGGTAAGCAAAGGAGGATAGAAAAAATAAGAGAAAGACCAACTCAGTCAACCTGTTGTGTCATGGCCTGCATAGGCATTACAGGAAGAGCTCCTAATGGCTGCATGCAATAGAATAACAAAATCAAAGACTGTAAGGTAAAGTCTATTTTTCTAGCACCAAAGAAAAATTGAGGATGCAGAGGTAAGGAACAACCTGTCCAGGAGTCAATTGTAACATGTTTGTAAACATTCCAGGGATTGTTGGAGCTGCACCGGGAAGCTGACCTGCAAAGGCTAATCGCATAAAGAAAAAGGACCTGTTAGCAAGTGCGGAAGCTAGTCCTACAATTAAGAAAACTAGAAAGAGACTTATTTTATCTCTATATATAATTTATCGAGTACACTTTATTATGAAAACTGAAAAGATACTCTCTGTTATTAATGTTGTTTCCTTGGCTCTTGCAACCACATTCAATATAAGAGATGAGTAAAATAAATCAGATGCAAGCGCTGGAGGAAATTGCAAGACTACCAAAACTGGCAATAGTTGCCGATTGAAGACGAACTGGTGCATTGATTCCTCCTTGTATATATAAGCTACAGAAGTCGGCTCACGCCCAATGTCAGCAGAGTGGGGCGAAAGACCCAACATTGCCTTCTTATGCAAAAAAAATAAGACACAAAAAACACAAACACCAAACACAAGAACAAACCAAAAATGTCTTTCAGTTCCAGTATTATTTCACTAAATAACAAACAAGAAGATCATTCAAGCTAGAAAAACTCTATATTAGAAGTAAAACGTGCTAGAGAATATGTCAAACAAGTAAAGCTTACCCAAATGACATAATTTACTTGGATAATAAATATGTGTTACAGGAAGACCAACCTTGCAAACAATAAAAGAGAGAGGGGTGCAGGAGAAGCTAAAAGAAAGAGAGATGGCAGCGCAGAATTGAAAGAGATGGCTAAAACATAAGATTAATTAGACCATAGAATGTACCTGCAGCAGAAGATAACATTGCAGAAGAAGGAGGTGCCATGTCAAACCCGCTTATCCTTTTGCTGCAACAATATAAGTTAATACGGTATAGACAATGGTTTTTAAGGCACCAGCATCCATAAGATTACAGTAAATGTCATGAACAGTGGCAGACATATAGTACACAAGTACAAGATTGACAACAAAAGAAGCACTATTTTCAATTAAAGAGGGGCTTTTGGTTAGACATTTCTCCACCTGTTTAATACGCGAAAACCGCATCAAAGTGGTAGAGAAATATCTCCCCAAAAGAAAAACTTAATTCACAAGGCTTCCACCTAAGGTGAAGTGGTAAAAAATTAATGCACATATAAGCAGCCTCAGCAGGAAAATGACTTCCAAAAATCTGGATCAGGAAAACCAGGGAAAAAAACTCATAAATTGAAATATAAACAGCAATTGAAAATCAACAAACATCTAACAATAATATATATAAGCAGATAATTCAAGAAAAAATAGGATTTAAACAACTCAAACAGCCAGGTGCAGCTGCTGCTACCTTCGCAATTTACACAAAGCTAATAAATATCTGAAGGAGGAGATAAGCAACACAAATCTTCCACAATAGGATAGCCTCATACTCCAGAATAGATATTCTGAACCACATCAAAGAAAACCATAAGTAACATTGACCAAGATAGATGTCTAGCAAATGTGTTTTTTCAACTCCAAAGCCAATTCCAATTCAAATGCACCAAATACCTCTAAAGAGGGGCCCATCCATAGCAGAACGGCAAGCGAGGTGAGCTGGAAGTATGCAGCCTTACCCTTCAAGAGGGGGAGGCTGTGTTAATAGGTTGAGCGGACATGCCAAGTAGGTGACATGTCCCGTATGGGACACATCAATACAAACGGAATGTCTCAAACAAGTCAAGCGCTCAAGACAGAAAGGCGGACACAAAATCGTTTTACACATTTCAGTATTTTTCTGTGAATGATAGAAGCCACTGAAACTTGTCGCTCTATGGATGGAACAAGTAACAGGTTGTCAACAAGCTAGATTTTAAAAATAATCAATGGCGAACTAGCTAATTTACCTCAAAACTAAGAGTCCAAAATTTAAGTGATTTCAGTATTCCACCATGTTTCCATCCATATCTTTCAAGCCAATGCACATAAGGAGCTACTGTGGACTGTCGACACTCTACATAAATTTGCTAGGAAAAATGTGGCACACATAAAACAATACAGATCTGATGTTCATAAAGAAAATGGCATCCCACTACTAAACTATGTAATAGTTCAGAATTGATACATGACACCAAATATTCATCACTAAGGGTGAGTTTTTTTTTTTTTTTTTTTGGGGGGGGAGAGAGATTTGTAGACACATTAGCATGTACAAAAGATATTGATGCATGCCAAAAAAGAATTGCTACAAACAGAAATTATAGCTTGGCTAACCTTTTAGAGCGAGAACGAGATCTTGACCTTGACCTGTGCTCAGATCTTGCCCTTGAACGAGATCTGTGTTTACTCGTATCATCGTTATCACGATCATAATCTCTCCGCCTAAACATGCAATGGTTAAAATTTGTTGCCTTAAGCAAATATAAGGTAGTTTGAAAGAAAAAAGCTTAATATAACATGTTCTAGAAGGAAGATCCTAATAAAAACGGGAGTTAAAAGTTGCTTTGAAATGATTGCATAAAAGGAGTTAGCTCATAAATTTTTCTTTTTAAGCCACACAAAGGAGGGATGAGGTGAAAATTTCACACTATATTTCCTTTTGCCAAGAAAAAAAAAAGGAGCAGTGGAAGCATTAAAGACAATGTATGGGTCTAATTATTATCAAAAACAGCTTAGAAATGCTTCCAATTGACGGACGTATGAACACTAGGACAAAGTGCGTGAATCAAAATTGTTATGCATCAAAGACAAAGTAGAGGCAAAAAGGTTATTTCTGTTGTATCTAATGTGTGAGCTTTAACGAAAATGTCTCTGGATATGCGTTGGTATTAAGAATTGAGATTTCAGTCCCTCCATATAGGAATAAATTTGGTCTACCACCTCTAATAAACTGTAATATATAGTGGGATCCAATTGAGTAGTGAATACCAGTAATATCCTTTGTCTATAATAAAAAGGTAGTCTACTCTACCTATCATTAGATGTAGCTATCACCCTGCGTATAGTTTTACGCCTAGTAAAAGAATTTAGTCAACTTTAATTGGAATTCCATTGGTGATGTATATTGACATAGAATATTGTATTGGTAACACACAATTACCTATAATCTTATACTAATATTTTCTAAATGGCATTTGATGTTGCATTAGCGTTCGAGAACTAATAAATTGGCTACAATGCGCTATATTTTGAAAAGAAGTGAGCAGAATCTAGTAGTCATAAGTATACTGAGCTATAACAATTAACAGGCACCAAATCAAGTGATCTGGATCCCAATTCCCAGCCAATGCCCAATAATAGAAACTGGGATGTCTTCCTGACAACATTTTTAAATCCAATCGTAGTTTGCACATAGAACAAAGGCATGTCCATAATACAAGATCATCAAGGAGGAAAGATGCTATATCACCATAATCTTACAGAAGAATTAGAGTTTAGATGGAAAGTGGAAAGTGATGCATCAATCTTAATAAACTTGTACAGATTGCCAAAAGACTCCTCAAAACACTGAAACAGAAATGGAAAATAGATGGACATATATAAAGGCAGATAAATTAATCACCTGTCACGGTCTCTGCTTTTGTAGGAATCATCATCATGCTCTCTATCTCTGTGGCGATCACCTCTATCACTCCTGTCCCTATGCCGGTCTCTATGACGGTCTCGATCTTTATCCCGGCTCCTATCTTTGTCTCTTTCCCGATCCCTATCCCTATCTCTATCCCTATCTCTATCTCTGTCCCTTTCCTTGTCCCTCTCTTTGTCTCTCTCCCTGCCTCGATCTCGATCCCGATCCCGATCCCGATCCTTATCCCTTCCCTTCTCTCGGTCCCTTTCTCTACTTTTTGAAGAACCCCTCTCATGATCATGAGAACCATGCTGCCAAACAAAATCAATACACTACCTTCATCAGGATTTAGTTAGCACATTATTAATTTAAAGTACATTACAACCTTTTACAAGAGCCATGCAATCACGCCTTTAACGAGCTTAGACAATTCATAACGGTTTCAAATTACGATAAACAGAGCTCTAAAAACACAGGAGACAATTCAGAACAGCTTCTATACCTGGGATTTCGAATCGTTATGTTCGTCAAGACCACCATTATCATTCTCTTGCAGTTGAGGAGGAGAACCATAATTATCGGGATCGTCCTGATATTCTGACATCTTTTCGGCTACACCCCTGACCTCAAAGCCTAGCAGACCTGAAACATATAAAAGTACAACAACATATGATTAGAAGAGCAGAGAAGAGTTCATTATATATAGAAATTACGATTAAAAAGTAGAATAAACCTTCTTTGAAAATATATTTAACAATGGCGCTTCAGAAATTCTTAACTCCAATTAAAAAGATAAGCTATAGTAGCTGACAGTACATGAACCCTAACTTAAATTTAAAACCTAGCATAAACAGATTATTAAACACTATAATATGATAAATTAGTGATGCTAATAAGTTATAGGAAGAATATATATTAAAAAAAAAAAGTATAGAGTTGAATGTCGAATTTAGGGGATAACAAATTCAATGTCGAATTGAGAGGAGAGAGAAAGAGATAAATTGATAAATTACCTGGTCGAATGCGAAGGAGATAATGAGAAAGATGGACCAAATTCAGAGGATTCCAGATTTCCAATAGCGTTAACGGGCGAACAACAAACTAGGGTTCTTCTTCGGTTGTTCTTGTGTTTGTTCCTAGCAAACAAAAAAACACACCAAGCGTGGGCACTGAACACTCTTCGCAAATTTTGTTGTTTTTCTGACCTTTTTGATTCATTTAACCGTCAACCCTTCTCGCCAAATTTTGTTAGAGACAACCTTTTAAATACAACTTTGCGAAAGACAACCTTTTTAAAAAAAATTGAGCAACTTTAGACCTCAATGAATTTCTTTTTTGTCAAAAACAACCTTGACCAGAAATCCGGCGTTGACTAACCGGATTTCGGTATTGACCATAGTAAATGAATCACGTGTCCTTCACGTGATTTCATTTATCCCAAATTCCCCCCATTTCCCTCCCTTTTCCCCCATCTAATCATCTCACCACCACTCACCTCACAACTCTCCATTTTCAGTTCTTCCTTCCTCAATAGGTCGCCGGAATTAGCCACTGAATCCACCGGAACACGCACAGCCCAATCAAGACTCAAGGATCCTCTCTCTCTCTCTCCTCTGTTTCGGGATACTGCCCACAGCACCACCGCCTCCACCTTGCGGACCACCTGCAGCACCGCGCCCCACTGTTACTGTCGTTCCCCAGCCACTGACGAACTGAGTGCTGAAAACCACCACCCCTCTTTGTCTCCGTCGTTGCACCCCCGACAGATCCCACGACGCCCAAACGTCGGCTTCCCTACTGCTACACCCAGCCTTGCTCTCACGCCTTTTGTTGCGCAAGAATTAATTGAACGCTTACATGCGAATTTTGTTGCGCAAGGATTAATTGCCCTTGATGATGCACATAGAGAAGATGAAGAAATGGGAATTCATGATGCTTTGGGAAAAAATGGAGAATGGAGAACAAAGAAGATGGTTGAGATGATTAGAGGGGGAAATGGGGGAATTTCGTGATTCATTTATTATGGTCAACACCGGAATCCAGTGAGTCAACGCTGGATTTCTGGTCAAGGTTGTTTAAAATTTTATTAAGGTCTGAAATTGCCCAAAAAATTTTAAAAGGTTGTCTTTTGCAAAAAGTTGTATTTAAAAGGTTGTCTCTGATAAAAAAAACTCAAAAAAATGGAGGAAACGAGAAACTCTAGCAAGTTAGCGCATATTAGATCTTAATCACGATAGTAGGATAATTATCATGCACAAAAACCATAACGCAAGTAGAATATAATAAAACACGGGCGTGAGGGCATAACAAAAGAACATACAATGTTGTTGATTTAATATTTGCGAGTTATGATTCAACACTTCGAGTTCTGCATCAAAATGTTCATTTCTAATACTTAGAATATAAAATTTAAAATTCAAACATCAATGTCTGTCTATTTTGTTGTTGGATGAATATTCGATTTTATTAACTAAACATTTGTGAACCAATGAACATTTAAAATGTTTAATTTACAAAATTCAAACATTGATATACGTTTACTTTATTGTTGGATGAACATGTATGAATCATCAATGAACATTTAATATGTTTCTGTGTAAAATAAAAAATTCAAACATTGATGCACATCTATCTATTGTTGGTCGAACATGTGCGGTTGTTAATTGTACATTTGCAAGTTATGAATAAATGCTTGCAAGTTCTTCAAAATTCAAAACGTGTATTTCTAAAATTCAAATGTTTATTGATTGAACATAACTTTGTATGGTTCAACATTTGGAATAACTTAAAATAACATTATAATTGGGTCTAATTACTAAACATTAAAGACGTTAATTATTTTGTTTGACTTAATGGTCATTCTATTGTGCTTGATGTTTATTCGCGTGTCAGGTTATGACTGCTTGACTTGTGTTTTGACTTAATCGCAGGATGCACACCCTACTACTGTGTACTCCCTCTGTTTTCTTTTGTTGTTCCTATTTGGAATCGGGGAGGAAACCAATGCAACTTAAAAAACGGGCAAGATTCCACTATTTTAAACAAAATTATATTAACTAAAAATAAAGATTATATCCCTTTGAATTATTCTATGTTAAGCAACCAATGATACAAAAAGTTTGAGGGGGTAAAAGAGTAAAGTAACTACAAACTAGTGTGAACACATTTATTACCCTTTGAGGTATTCTATATTAGACAACCAATTAGACAAAAGTTTGCGGGATAAAAAGGTAAATAATGGCTACTCAATAGTGTGAACTCATTTATTGCAACTCAAAACTAATGAGAAATTTAATTCATAAATTATACTATATATGGAAAGATTCAAAATAGGAACAACATATTGAAATTTCTCAATATCGAATACAGGAACAATAAAAGAAAATGGAGGGAGTATAACCTAAGAATTGGCAAGCTAGGGGATTAAAGGGGACATTCGACTAGCCTAACCTGCCTGCAAGCAATATAGTACATTTATTTCTTAGAAAAAATCTGCAAGAATAAAAATTGTAATTTGAGATGTTTTTATGAGTAAAATATATGATTTTTTATTTAAGGGTTGTCTTTTCATGTTAATTTTTCAAAATTAAATTGATTTGTTAATTAAGTAGCAATAGATATGGGGCTCTATTGAATTAATATAAGAGTTACATTGGCAAGTGTGAAGGTCATCATTAAGGATGGTAGCATTAGATGCCCTAAGAACCCTACATTTTCATATGTTTATAGGATGAAACATATTGACATAGGGAATGACAAAGACTTAGCTGCAATGTTTAATAACCTACATGACAAGAATGAGATTTTCATTTGGGTTGGTGAGATAGATAAGCCCACACAATTGGTGTAACGCCCCGTAATTTTCACTCTTTATTTTTGGCATTGTTTACTTTAAAATGATATTTCCGTTGAAATAAAATAATTTATTATTAAAAACTATTTTGAAAGTGTATAATTATTTAATTATTGTATTATGTTGTTGTGATTATTAATTTAAAGTGTATATATATTTATTTAGTAATTAGTTATATATATAATGTGCGTATTTATTTTATCATATGGTTAGTAATTCTATAAATTTAAGTAGCGTGTGATTTTATTTTAAGCGTTAAATATATTTTGGACCGACCAACATAACGAAATTTCAAGCCCATTCTATACACCATATGGTCCGAAATTTTGGGTGTGGAAACATTGGATGAGCATCTCCATTTCAGCTTTGTAACCACCAAGAGTTGAGGAGTCAAGCCTTCATAAACCCCCCATCAATTGCCACCATTAACCCCCCCCCAATAACCCACCTTAATACACCCTTAAACTCTTTGCTTAGTGAGGTGAATAATCTCATTACTTTCTTCACTAAAACCCTCCCAAAAGCTGGAAACAATCAGGAAAAAATGTGCTTCACAACTCTTCTTCTTCTTCTCTCTTTCGCATTTTCGGCCATTTCTGCACACCCATTTTGTTTGCATCGTATCTCCTTCGTTTCTTATCGGAATTGGGAGTGTGAGTAGTCGAAATTCATCTCTTCGGAGAGATCTTGCTCGTGGTGTCATCAGTTTTTGAAGATACTGGAAGAATTGGTCGCAATTTGCGTTTCAAACAGACGAGTCATCCAATTTTATTGGAGTTTTCGGGAGCAATGTTATTCTCTTCTTTCTCCGTCGTTCTAGTATTATTTTCCACCTAAAATCAAGGTAATTAACGGTGATCCTAGTACGATTAGAATCCGTTTAGGATTTATCAAGTTTAATACTAAGTTGGGTTAGTGTTGATTTTAGGAATTTGGGTGGGATGTTATATGTTGTTGTCATGTTTTTTTTGTGAATTATATGATTATGTGATTATTTTGGATTTTGTAGTTTGATAAATATAATTATATATAACCGTGAATTATAAGTTATGGATGTTATTTTAGAGTATAGTTTGTTCATGTTCTTGGGTTCATGTATGGCGTGAAATTTGTTATACTTGTATTATGAGACTTAAGTGATTATATTGTTATTATGACATGATGTAATCTCTTTGTTTTTTTATTGAAGAGTGACGATGTATACTTGTGAATGATGTTTAGATGAATTTGTAGTTAGTGTAATGGGTTGTTGCCACCAAACCACTCATGCTATTGCTAGTTCTTATTGTTGCAATTAAAACAATAAAAAGATACTTATCTGTTGAAGTGTGAATGAAGACCAGATTGCCGTGACGTGGATGACCACTGTCCAAAAAGACGATTTCGCGCTACCCCGGTGCAGTAGAAAACAAGCGATCGTCCTCCAGGATTAGCACGACTTGAGATTCTTGCGATTGACGCCAAAACAAAAGAAGGAGATCTAAAACGGACCGCAGACCCACAGCCCCCGCCCGTGTCGTGCTCGCCACGAGCCTGGCCCGACCGGCGCGCGAGGCGTGTGTGGTGCATCCATACATCTAGCGCTCTATCCAACAAGAAGTGTTAAGGAACTCTTATTAATAAACAAGGTGAAGCATAGCTATTTTTCCAATGTGGGACAAGAGCCTTTTACTTTGTTTTTCCACTCCTCACTTTGAGGTTTTTCTTTTAGAGTAATTGTTGAACTTCCAACAATCCCCCACAGGTTCAAACAAATGAGAAAAGAAGAAGAATGAAGTTGACTTTGGGCAAAACAAAACAATTGCATTAGTGTCAATGTCTTGCGACTTGAATTAACACTTAGTGCTTTTAAGCTAGGATCACTTTCCTATCAAGTGACTTGAGTCTTGAACTTAATAGGGAGGAAAAGATACATCACTTAAAGCACACAATTGAACATGTATAATATTCTGATTCTCCGCAAATAATAGTGACGCCTTATACTGGCCATACGTCCAGACCTGGATGCTCATAGGTGCTTTAGAGAATTAGCCCACGCAATTCTCATAGGAAGCGCCACACTTCCACACCTACGTAGGTGAATCTCATCAAGTGTGAGCTACATCACACCTCCAAAAGTATGGATATGGGTTCATTAAGAGCCTTGGCTCACCCTAAATTTCAATTTGTAGCAAGCACATTACATCATAAACATCTAGGGATGGAAAAATTAAAAGTTTGTGCTTCTGAATTATTCATAATGTTCTCCTTTGAACTCATAGTGAGTAGGAGCTCATTAGTTACAATTCATCCAATGGGCCTTAAGCCCATCCCTTCCAATGTTTCCAAAACTAGTTTTCTACACAGGCCTTTGGTTAGCGGATCTGCGATGTTCTTTTCTGATTTAACATAATCCAGTTATATCACTCCATTTGACAACAAATCTTTGACAGCCTTATTCCTCAAACGAATGTGTCTCTTTTTCCCATAGTAGGCGTGGTTGTTTGCAACAACTATGGCAGGTTGTGAATCACAGTGGAGAGAAACAGAAGGAGCTGGCTTCCCCTACATTGGAATATCTACAAGCAGATTTCTCAACCATTTAGCCTCATAACCTGCCAATTCAAGAGCAATAAATTCAGATTCCATACGTAGACATAGCAGTACAAGATTGCTTGCAAGATTTCTAAGATACAGCTCCACCCCCTAGGGTGAAAACATAACCACTGGTAGAGTTTACTACTTCATCATTATCAGATACCCAGTTGGCATCACAGAAACCTTCTAGTACTCCTGGACATTTGGAGTAATGTAAACTCCAATCCATGGTACCTTTCAAATACCTGAGCAATCGCCTTAGAGCATCCCAATGATCCTTGTTTGGGTTATGAGTGTTCCTGCTTAGTCTACTTACAGAATAAGCAATGTCAGGTCTAGTGTAATTCATAAGAAACATCACACTACCAATGATTTTAGCATATTCAGATTGACAAACTGGATCACCTTTATTTTTCTTTAAGTGGACACTTGGATCATAAGGGGTTCTAACTAGAACGACGTTAAATGAGTCAAACTTTTTCAAAAGTTTTTCAACATAATGAGACTGGCTAAGACAGATGCCATTTTGATTTCTTATAATTTTGACTCCCAAAATCAGATCTGCCTCACCCATATCTTTCATTTCAAATTTGGAACTTAGAAATTTCTTTGTCTCATTTACTCGATCAAGACTAGTACCAAACATTAGTATATCATCCACGTAAAGACAAATAATCACACAACAACTTGAATCATGCTTAAAATAAACACAGGAGTCTCCTTCATTGACATGAAACCCATTTCCTGTCATGGTCCTGTCAAACTTGTCATGCCATTGTTTTGGAGCTTGCTTAAGTCCATACAATGACTTGACCAGTTTACAAACTTTGTTTTCTTGACCCGGAATTGCACAACCTTCTGGTTGAACCATATAAATTTCTTCTTCCAGATCCCCATTTAGAAAAACATTTTTTACATCCATTTGATGTACAATGAGATCATGGATACAAGCAAGAGCAATAAAGGTCCTAATGGTTGCAATTTTGGTGACGGGGGAGTAAGTATCAAAATAGTCAATTCCCTGTTTTTGAGTAAAATCCCTCACTACTATTCTGGCTTTATACTTGTCAATGGATCCATCATGTTTCAACTTTTTCTTAAAGATCCATTTACAAGTAATGGGCTTGCAACCTCTAGGCAAGTCAACCAATTCCCAAGTGTTATTGTTGAGAATTGATTCTAGTTCACTATTAATTGCTTCTTTCCAAAAGATTGCATCAATTGACCTCATGACCTCATCATAAGTTTTGGGATCATCTTCTGAAATGAACACACTTACAAAATTATCGTCATTCAAGAGTGGTTCACATAAGAAAGCAGTAATGAAATCAGATCCAAAACTATTTTCCTTTCGCGCCCTTTTGCTTCTCCTTGGTTCCAAAACAGAATCATCGTTAGTCAAAGAAGAAGCAACAGACAAAACAGGTGCAGTACTAGCGGATGGTAAATCATTACTACAACGAGAAGAATTCAATGAAAATATATGTTCAAAGAATTCAGCATCCCTTGATTCTACAATAGTACCACCTGCATAAGAATTGTTAGCATCTTTCAATAGAAACCGATAAGCAGCGCTTTGATAAGCATAGCCTATAAAGATGGAATCAACAGTCTTATGGCCTATCTTATCTCTCTTAAAGCTGGGTATCCCAACTTTTGCCAAGCACCCCCACACTTACAAGTATATCAGGTTTGGTGTTCGGCCTTTCCACAATTCATAAGGGGTCTTATCAAGTTTCTTATGAGGTACTCTATTTAAAACATGACAAGCAGAAAGAATAGCTTCCCCCCACATGTTATCAGGAAGTCCAGAACTAATAAGCATAGAGTTCATCATATTTTTGAGAGTTCTGTTCTTCCATTCAGCAATACCGTTTTGTTCAGGTGTGTAGGGAGCAGTTACTTCATGGACTATTCCATTCTGCTCACAGAAAGCCTTAAGAGTGTTAGGGTCATACTCACCACCCCTATCACTCGTAAGTTTCTTGATCTTCTTGTCTAGTTGATTTTCTACCTCTGCTTTGTATTTGAGAAACATCTCTTCTGCTTCATCTTTTGATCTGAGAAGATAAACCATAGTGAAACGAGAACAGTCATCAACAAAAGTAATGTAATATATTTTCCCACCTCTGCTCTCATGATTTTTAAAATCTCCCAAATCACTATGAACAATTTCTAGTACTTCGGTTTGCCTATCTATTGATTTAAATGGTTTCTTTGCAAACTTGGCTTCAACACACACTTCGCATTTTGAAAATTCAGTTTTAGAAAAACTCGGAATCAAATTCAAATGTTTAAGTCTTTTGATTGAAGCAATGTTAACATGACCCAATCTAGAATGCCATAAATCAATAGAACAGCAATATAAGCGGAAGAAGTACTAGCACTTTTATTCATAATTTCAACTTTTGCATCAAGAGTAAACAACCCCCATTACAAAACCCATTCCCTACAAACTCCCCATTACGAGTAAGAACAAGTCTATCAGAATCAAAAAAGAGTTTGAGTCCAGCTTTCATGAGTAGACTTCCAAAAATTAAGTTCCTGCGCGTTTCTAGAACATGCAAAACATTAGTAAGAGTAAGTAATTTTCCAGAAGTAAGAGTTAGAACAATCTTCCATTTGCCTTGAACAGTGGCAGATGCTGAATCACCCATGAAGACATTTTCACCATCAACTTTACCATAACTTGTGAACATGTCTTTGTTTGTGCAGATGTGCCTGGTTGCCCCAGTATCAACAATCCACTCAGCAACATTACCAGCTAAATTCGCTTCTGACACAACTGCAACGATGTTATCAGTAGCTTCAGCAAGGTTGGCTTGATTCTGCTTCTTACTTCTACAGAACTTAGCCTTATGACCAGGTTTCCCATAGTTGTTATAGTTTCCCTTAAACTTGTACTTCTGAACTCCTCCTTGAGGTCTATGGAAATTATTATAGCCCTTATTTTATTCCCAGAATTATTGGGTTCTACCAGATTTGCTTTAGAGGAAACATGAAAAATAGACTGATCACGAACAACAGACTGACCTTTGTCCTTAATTCGGTTCTCTTCCTCAATCTTAAGGTGACCTATCAGTTCCTCTAAGGTTAGGTCTGTCTTATTGTGCATTAGCTGGTTACGAAAGTTTTTCCAAGAAGGAGGCAGTTTTTCAATAAGCACAATAGCAAGGGTAATATCACAAATGCACAGACCCTCGACAGCCATAGCAAGACATATATTCTCATAGGCATGGATTTGATCAATTATAGGTTTTTCATCATCAACTTGAAAGCCTAACCACTTACTAACACAATAACGTTTGGTTCTAGCGTCATCAGTTCCATATTTCTTTTCTAAAGCATCCCAAATGGTCTTAGTATGATCAAACAACATGTAAATATCCAGCAAAGCATTGTACATATGATGCAGTAGCATACCCTTACATGTTCTATCATCCTTAGCATATTCGTACTTAAAAGCACCCAACTCAGATTCATCAACAGGTTTAACAACATCATCAAGAACATATGCAACATCAATTTGTTCCAAATAAAAACGCATCCTAACAGCCCAACGTTTGTAATTTTTCCCATCAAGAGGTTCCATTTTAGACATGTCAGGAATCATAAGTTTGGAAGCCATAATCGTCTTTTAGATTGTTGCAACTAAAATAATAAAAAGATACTTATCTGTTGAAGCATAAATGAAGACCAGATTGCCGTGATGTGGATGACCACTGTCCTAAAAGAAGATTTTGCGCTACCCCGGTGCAGTAGAAAACAAGCGATCGTCCTCCAGGATTAGCACGACTCCAAGATATGTGTGCACTCACACACCTCGGATGGAGACCAGAATATTGCCCAAAACCAGTGAGTATTATTGTGGAGAAGAGAAGAGGAGAGTAATCTGTGTATACATTTTGACTGAAGAAAGCAGCCCTTAAATAGGCTTCAAAGAGAAAAACGGAAGGCTAAATATAAGGAATGAGAAATTAATTAGGCTCCGGAAATCTTGTTAGCAACGGTTACAGAATACGCTAATAATGGAATCCGAGATTCTTGCGATTGACACCAAAACAAAAGAAGGAGATCTAAAACGGACCGCAGACCCACAGCCCCCGTTCACGCCGCGCTCGCCACGAGCCCGGCCCAGCCGGCGCGCGCGCGCGTGTGTGGTGCATCCGTCCAACTAGCACTCTATCAAACAAGAAGTGCTAAGGAACTCTTATTAATAAACAAGGTGAATCATAGCTATTTTTCCAATGTGGGACAAGAGCCTTTTACTTTGTTTTTCCACTCCTCACTTTGAGGTTTTTCTTTTAGAGTAATTGTTGAACTTCCAACACTTATTTCTTCTTCCTTTAGTTTTATGGTTTTGGAGATGTTATGGCATTCTCTAAAGGAGATTGCTAACCATAAAATACATATATCCAAGTAAATCCATGAAAGGTATTAATTTAAATTGATTTGAAAACTTACATTGAGTTTCCATGGCAGCCATGAGAGAGATTCCACACTTCGTCTCTCCTAATTCCAAATGCTCTATTATGACTTTCCAATGTCATATTTTCTAAATTTTGTGATGCTCTATTGAGTCTTCATAGATGGGATATAAAGATCCAAGATTCGTAACGGTTGAAGGTGAAGAGTTAACTCTCAATTACTCTCCCTTAATCACCCATTATAACATAATAAACCTTATGAACATAACTTACTAAATATACACTAGGGCCCATAACCGCAATCTAATAAAATCACTTAAGTGCAACATTTCTAATTTGACCCATCACCAAATTAGTGATATTGCTCCAGTATTTATACGATAATTATTTCATGACAATTACAACTTGAAGCCAAGTTAAATTATTTATGGATCAATTTAGTTGGCTTATTTTTGATGATTATCACATTTTAATTGGTAACATATGTGGCCCTATAATTTTATTCTAACAATCTCCCACTGGGCCAAAAATGCATCCTAATAAAATGTGTTGTTCCTTATGAGCTCAAAAAATTTAATCATCATAAACTTTGCATATCCGCAACAATCTCGTCCATTAGCCACATCAATATGGGACCATTGCAGTTTGGTTATTTCAATAATAACTTTACCACCAATGATCACTGATACTAATACAACCAAATGACATAGATCAATCATGAAATGTGTAGCATAAAAATCACATGAAGGTGGTCTGTACATGTTGATTTTCAACTGGCCCTTTCGCACTTTAATCAACCATAGGTAACTTAATTGTTCAGAACACATATAAAAAACTGAATACTCAACTTTAATTCTGATCAGATAAATACAAAATAACCATATGCATATTGTCTAACATAGAACTCATTTGACAAACTACTCCCACTAAGCTTGAGACTCCTCAAACTCTAAGACTCCCAAGTGAGCAGTGTGCTCACGAAAAACCTTTGGAGGGAGACCTTTAGTTAAAGGATCAGCTAACATGGAGTTTGTCCCTATAAGTTCTATAGAAATCTCTTTATTCTGAACTCTTTCTTTCACAGCTCGATACTTAACCTTGATGCGCTTTGATTTAGTTGAGCTTTTATTATTATTGGAATAAAGCACTGTAGACTTATTGTCACATAATAACTTAATAGGTCTCTCAACCTCGTTTACAATTCGCAGCTCTGTGACAAAATTACGTAGCCATATTGCATGATTTGATGCCTTGAAACATGCTATGAATTCTGCTTCTATGGTAGAAGTGGCTATTATACCTTGCTTAGCACTTCTCCAAGATATGGCACCATCTGCTAGTAGATAAACATATCCAAAAGTAGATCTACTAGTGTCTTCGCATAGCGCAAAATCAGTGTCGGAGAATCCAATGATCTGCAAATGATATGATCTTTTATATGTGAGCATATAATCTCTTATTCTCTTCAAGTATCTCATAACCCTTTTGGTTTCTTCCAATGATCCATTCCTGTATTGCTAAGATATCTGCCCAAAACTCCAACAATGTACGCTATATTTGGAAGCGTACAAACTTAGGCATACATGAGACTTCCTACAACTGATGCATAGGGAATCTTTTGCATCTCTTGAATTTCCAGATTAGTTTTAGGGCTCTGGTTAAGACTAAATTTGTCTCCTTTAGAGATAGGGGTATCTCCTAGTCTACAATCTTGCATGCCAAATCTTTTTAAATTTTTATCAATATAGTTCTTTTCTGATAACCTTAGAATACCTTGTGATATCTCACGAAGTATCTCAATTCCTAACACAAAAGTGGCCTCACCAAGATCTTTCATTTCAAAGTGTTTTGATAGAAATCTCTTGGTTTCATGAAGCATACCTATATCATTTGTGGCAAGCAAAATATCATCCACATATAAGACCAAGAAAGTCATCTTTCTCCCACTGAACTTATGATACACACAATCATCTACATCATTTATCTCAAAACCAAATGAGAGAATGATGTTATGAAACTTGTGGTACCATTGCCGAGACGCCTGCTTTAAGCCGTAGATGGATTTACTCAATTTGCAAACCATTTTCTTTGGATCTCCAGATACAAAATTTTCTGGTTACACCAGCATGTAGATTGTTTCATCAATGTCTCCATTAAGAAACATTGTTTTCACATCCATCTGATGAAGCTCTAAATCGAACTGCACAACAAGAGCCATGATTGTCCTAAAGGAGTCCTTTGATGACACTGGAGAAAAGGTCTCTTTATAGTCAATTCCTTCCTTTTGAGTATAACCTTTAGCTACAAGACGAGCCTTATACCTCTCCACATTACGTTTAGAATCCCTTTTGGTTTTAAAAATCCATTTACTACCAATAGGTTTTGCACCTTCAGGTAATGGGACAAGTCCCCATACTTTGTTATCTTGCATAGACTTATACTCTTCATTCATTGCTATGATCCACTAGTCTGAAATAGAACTTTCCATGGATTTGCGGAAGTTGATAGGATCATCTTCCACCAAACCACTATCTTCCTCATGTTCTTGGAGATAAACAATATAATCATCTGAAATTGCACTTCTCCTTTCTCTAGTGGATCGTCGCAAAGGCACTTGTTCTTGCTCTACATGCTCTTGAGGATGGTGAGTTTGCTCATTATGAGCAACATCGTCAATCTGGTTAGGAGAATTTACAACATTGTCTTGTTGAGGTTCTTCGATAGTTTCATAAGTAACATCAGTATGAAATGGTTCGGGAATTGATACCGTTTCTTCCTCAAAGACAATGTCTCTAACCTTATTTCTCCCCCCAAACTCGACATCCTCAAAAAATGTCGCAGTTCCCGTCTCGAAAATTGTGTTTTCCTTGGGATCAAAAAACTTATAGCCCCTAGATTGTTCTGAATAACCAATAAAGTAGCTGCTTGTAGTCCTGGGGTCCAATTTCTTTTCATGTGGCCTTGGCCATGCTTCAGCTGGACAACCCCATACACGAAAGTGCTTTAGACTAGGTTTTCTTCCTGTCCAAAGCTCGTAAGGTGTTTTAGCAGCTGATTTAGTTGGTACTCGATTCAGAATGTAAGCTGCAGTCTCTAATGCCTCACCCCATAGTGATTCAGGTAAGATAGAATGACAAATCATACTTATTACCATATCTTTAAGTGTCCTGTTTCGCCTTTCAGCTACACCATTCATTCTAGGTGAACCTAGCATGGTGTACTGAGGGACGATCCCTCATTCCTCTAGGTATTTGGCAAAAGGTCCTGGACGTTGTTCACCTGAACCGTCATACCTACCGTAGTATTCACCACCACGGTCAGATTTGACTTTCTTAATGCGTTTGTTGAGTTGATTTTCAACTTCAGCCTTATATGATTTGAACACATTCAAGACTTGAGATTTTTCATGTATAAGAAATAAATATGCATATCTAGAGTAATCGTCTATGAATGACACAAAATATTGTTGACCATTCCATGAAGGAGTAGGAAATGGTCCATAAATATCAGTGTGTATGAGTTATAAGACATCCGTAGCTCTATATGCACCCAATCTCTTATGTTTGGTTTGTTTTCCTTTAATGCACTCAACACAGACATTAAAATCTGCAAAATCTATGGAATCAAGTATCCCATCAGACACAAGTCGTTCAACTCTATTTTTAGAGATGTGTCCTAATCGCTTGTGCCATAATGCTCCTGATTGTGCATTATCAATTTTTCGCTTAGTACCTCGGGATTCAACATTCAAATTTTCATGATAAGAAACTATTGTATCAAGCATATAAAGATTGTCATAAACCATAAATGAACCAGTTCCTACCAAACTTGAATTCAAAGACAAAGTAACTTGATAGTTTCCAAAAGAACAATAATAACCCAACTTGTCCAAATAGGAAACAGAAACCAAATTCCGCCTAAAAGACGGTACAATAAAAGTGTCTTTTAAATCCAAATAGAAACCAGAAGACAATAACAATCTAAAATGCCCAATATCTTCTACCTCTACCGACTTGCCATCTCTGACATAGATGTATCTCTCAACATCACTTGGCTTGCAGTGGCTCAGACAACCCTGTATTGAACACTGATGTTAGTATTTGCACCGGAATCTAACCACCATGTGTTTCTAGGTACTGAAGCTAAATTGTTCTCAGAACAAACCAAAGTAAGAATCGTACCCTTTTTAACCTTCCAGGCTTGATATTTGGTACAATACTTCTTCATATGCCCAGGCTTTTTACAGGAGAAACAAATGGTTTCACCTACCTTTGGTTTCTTTTGTATTGGGCCTCTAGCAGCTTCATTCTTATAAGCACCATTTTTCCTCTTTTTGCCCTTTTCTTTAGAGGTGCTTGCCAAGTGAGCACTTTCAGTCTTGTTTTGTTTCAACCTTTCTTCCTCTTGAACACAAAATGAAATGAGCTCATTAAGAGACCATTTCTCCTTTTGGCAGTTGTAACTGACCTTAAATGATTCAAAACTTTTGTTTGGAAGAGAGTTCAAGACCAAATGCACGAGAATATCTTCCGATATCTCGATCTTTAGGACCTTGAGCCTTGAAACAATGTGAGACATTTCCATGATGTACTCCCTGATATTTCCTTTGCCTTTACACTCTTTGGAAGTTAAGATGCTCAATAGCATGCTTATTTCCGCTTATCGCTTTTTGCAAAGCGCTTTTCAATTTCAGCAACGAAATCCTTGGCACCAGTAACCTCATCGGATACTGCACCCCTAAATGTTTATGGAATGCCACGCTTTATGATCATAAGACTTATGCGATTCGAGCGATCCCACTTCTCATAATATTTTTTTCTCATCAAGAGAACTAGTATCCGTAAGAGAAGGAGGATCTACTCTTAAAGCAAGCTAAGGTCTAGATCCATGCAGCCCAAAATTATCAAAACATTTTCCTTCCATTCCTTAAAGTTAGTGCCATTAAGGACTGGGATTGAATTCAGATTAGTAGATAAGGTAGTAAAATTAGCTGTAAAGAGAACAAGACAACAAATATAAATATATACTCACAATAAACTACAATTCAATCTTACTAGAATATAAATAATAGAATAACCCATCACAAGATACCAAATGCACCATTAACAACAATTCAATCTTACTAGAATATAAATAATAGAATAACCCATCACAAGATACCAAATGCACCATTAACATTAAGTATTTGGACAAAAATATTAACTGCTAGCGGCACTCCTGTTGTAATGAACAAACATTAACAATAACGTATGTAAGAAAATAAACCCACCGTGGGTTTATTTATTACCCACAAATATGGTCTTATAATTGTTACATGTTTAATATCACAAGTGTATATATAATCTGGCCAAATATTCACCTTCCTTTGGGCCGGCAAATACTCGCATAAACATACATACACATAACATCTAACATTTTCTCATGAGCAATTTACACAATAGGGATCACTTTGGTGATATTTTGTTTTAATTAACTCAATCAGAATATATTAGACTTCTATTATTTAATTTCGATATCTCAATAATATATACATTAAAACTCTACATCACACAATATGTAATTATACAAATTGTAGAGGCATTGACATGCTCGAAATATACAGGTAGATGGAATAACTGGTTAAAACTAATCTTTATCCACCCAAATTAAAAGCATAGCTATAGTCTATAAAGTATTGGCGTGTGCAAACTGGCATTTGAAGCAGTACATAAAGAATATACAACAATGCAAGTGACATCTCATAATTCGGCACTTTCACCAAAAAATTTAAAAAAGAAAAAAAGAAGGGTGGGGCCAAAAACTTCAAAAAACAAGGAGTTGCATTGCAATTGCAGTACATCAAACAAAAAACGGATGAGGGATTTTACATACAACCAGAAGGACATATTTACCCCTCATTCCAAATCAAATTTCCAACAACATGCCATTTGAACTCAAGAAACATGAAAACCATATATGTGAAACAAATGCTCAAAAAACTAACATCTCACATCCGAAAAATAATAGGAGACCAGAATCAAAGCGAAAAATAGTAGTTAGATAACTAAATCGCTCCAAAAACAGAATTGCAACAAAAATTATGCGATAAACAAAATCACGTTTTTTGGCCATTAAAACGCTAACACAATTCATGAATCTACATGGTCGGCTCTGATACCAACTGAAGGAGATTGCTAACCATAAAATACATATATCCATGTAAATCCATAAAAGGTATTAATTTGAATTGATTTGAAAACTTACATTGAGTTTCCATGGCAGCCATGAGAGAGATTCCACACTTCGTCTGTCCTAATTCCAAATGCTCTATTATGACTTTCCAGTGTAATATTTTATGAATTTTGTGCTGCTCTATTGAGTCTTTATAGATGGGATATAAAGACCCAAGAATTGTAACGGTTGAAGGTGAAGAGTTAACTCTCAATTACTCTCCCTTAATCACCCATTATAACATAATAAACCTTATGAGCATAACTTACTAAATATACACAGGGGGCCATAACCGCAATCTAATAAAATCACTTAAGTGCAACATTTCTAATTTGTCCCGTCACCAAATTAGTGATATTGCTCCGGTATCTACACGATGATTATTTCATGACAATTACAACTTTAAGCCAAGTTAAATTATTTATGGACCACTTTAATTAGTTGGCTTATTTTTTATGATTATCACATTTTAATTAGTAACATATGTGGCCCTATAATTTTATTCTAACATTCTCTTTCCTCTAGCTTTGTGCGTATTACATGGTAGTGTAGTAGAGTGTTGAAGCATGCTTTGCTTTTCATTTTTGTCTTCTAGCGTGTTATACTTAGTGGTGCGGAGGAATTAGTGTGGATCAAGTTATGATATGAGCTCTACATTGTTTTTTTTTTACTTATTATTTTTCTTTCTTCTAGTTAGTATTAAACTATAAACACATGCTGGTTCACCTCATGAATTTCTTTGTAGAAGTTTTGTTGTACCTTCGAGATGTTAGTTCTAGTGATTGGTTTTGACTTTCTTGTTGTGATTTTACATTATTATCTTTAGTCAAGCTATGTTTTAGTTTATGTCATTTTGTACTCAGCAATTTTGATTAAGTTATTACTGTGACCATGTTTTCATGAGGTGCTATTTACATAAGTATATAACAGGATTGATTTATTTATTTTAAGATGGATTGGTTTGTTTGTATCAAGTTTGGATTATGATAATGTTGTAGTTTTATATATCAATATCTAAGTTGTCGATGTTACAATATTCGAGGGAGAATAATACTGTCTTTAGTACCGTTTTGCCAAGAGTTATGTACCGGGGGTATTATAACTAACGTTGTAATTAACCTTGTACCCAAACTCAGACAACGAGTTTGTAGTAGTTAGAGTATTTGATTATACTGTGTTTTTGGTGTATAAGTATGTTTTAACATTGGTTTATTCTTTTTAGTTGGGTGAAATTATTTTTATTAGTATTATAATTACTATTACTTTGAGAAGAATAAATATTGTTGAATTGATACTCTTGGATTGCGATCCTAGTTTCTGCTGATATTAGGTGTAAGGCCTGAAGGGCATCCCTATTATTTATATTTGATGAATAAATGTTAAGATATCCGGTGGGATAGATGTAGTCCCCAGTGAAGAACATGCCAACCACCTAGGTTGCGATTTAGGGGTATTACCTGGGTTAATTATTGTCGTCCGAGAGGTTGGGAAGTACTGAGCTGGGTACTATCCTGCATCGGGAGTTTGGCCATCTTAGACACAGGCAGTAGGGAACGTAAGCCCATAGGCTGTCTGGAGATTTCGATCTGACAAATCTTAGGAAGTGGGTTGCGATCCACTAGCGTTATGCTCTTTCTCAAAAACTTATTATATTATTTTGTTCAGTTATTTTGGAGGCTTATGCTATGGATCTTGTATGCTTATCTTAAGTTCATTATTGTTGATTTACTTTATTTAAGCATGTTAAATTGTTAGCTGTTGTTTGGGTTGTTATTTGGTTCGGTTTGATATTTTATGTTGATTGAGACTTATTTATTAATGTTTGATAACTCCTATGTGGATCCTAATTGAGCTGGGAGAGCTGTTAGTTACTCCCCACTGATTGTGGATATTTGTTGTATATTTTGCAGGTTATGTTGATGGGAATATTCTTTGGTTTTGGGCTTAGGTTGAGATGTGAGCATTAAAATGTTAGATATTTTAGGCCTAGACTTTTACTTAGTTGAAGAGTTAGTTTTCTCTTTTGGATACTAATCTAATTAATTTAATTTATTTATTATGTTGTTTTTATCACTTAGTTTTTTTAAACGCATTTCTTGTAGTAGTGACATTCCAAGAAGACGATGTTTCCGCCATCGTCCTATAATACTATTATTATTTCTTTCTTTTCCGCTTTGAAACTTTGGGGTGTTACAGTTGGTATCAGAGCAAACCGCTCCTAAAATCTGAAAAAAAAAGAGTTGCTAATGATTCTTTAGAATTATTAATTAGCCATAGGAGATAAAATTTGTTTAGAATTAAGTTTATTAGTAGTTTCACTATAATGAGAGTGTGATGGGTAGAGTAAATAAAGGGAAGCCTTATGGGAATGTGGTGTGCTCTCATGCTTATGAAGTATAGGTTATATGTATAGTTACTTGTGTTATTGATGGAATTAGTCTACCAAGTTTGCTAATCTTATTTGTAGGGCCTCTTACATGTAATTTATTTTCTCTTTTATTAGAGTGCGCAGCGAAAGCGAAGTAATTTATAGCCTTCTCGGTTTGGTTGTGTGTTTAATTTGTTTTGTGTTTTGCAATTTTAAAAATAAAACTTTTATTTTAATTTTTAATATAGTCAGGTGTGTTGCATTGCATTTATTTTATTTGTTGGTTGCTTGATAATATATGTTATTATGTGCGACAAAATATAGTTTCTGTTCTTTTTCAATTAAGTATTGTTTTTATGCGAGTACTACGTATCTATTTTATTATTTACAAAGCTTTCTAGTTTGAGTTTATATTCCAAATTATATTTTAGATCTTTGATCTTAATAAATTTCATACTTATATAAGAGTTATATTGTGGTATTCAAATTTTGTTATTGTTAATATTTTGACATACTCTTTTGGAAAACGTTTAATTTCAATTGTTTTAGAATGGTTTGGAAATAGAAAGGGGTTTTGTAATTGTCTTTCAAGATATTATTCAAATTTCTCTTACCGTCTTTGACCATCTATATTTATAAATATTATTCTTTTAATATTTTTATTTTTCATGCTAATCCTTGTTTAGCCTTTAATTATGGTAATAAGTTTTGTAGTCTTTGAAAATAAAAGTACCCTAATGAGTTATTGTGGGTTATAGATTGAAATGTAGATGTAAACTATTTTGTTTTAAAGGTTAGAATTCAACAACTTTTACTTTACTTACTACTTAACCTTTCTTATTAGCATTATTTTTCATACTCAAATGTAGAAAAGGATCTCGTTTACTATTTGTTGTTTCTTATCCAAATATCTAGTGTTTGCTCATTTAATAGCAAAGTTTTGTTTTATTTCTTTACTTCTTATTTAATTATCTGACTTTAACTATTTTGTTTTATATTCTTTGAAAATGAAATTTATATACTTAGTCTAAATCTTAAACTTGTTTGAGTTGATATTATGTCATAATGGGTGATTTCTTTGACTTGTATGTCAATTTGATAAGTTGACACATTTTGACTATTTTGATTTAATTTCCTTTTTTAGTTGATATTAAGTTTATATTGGGTGATTCCGGTAAACTTTAATGTCAATTTGATAAGTTGGCTTTCGAATAGTGTTTTTGTTGATACTAGGTTGCAATGGGTGGTTCCATTCACATTTGTGTCGACTTGGCAAATTTTATAATTGTTGTTTATAATTTATTACTTATCGCCTATTTATTATTAGTGTTTCGTAGTTGTGACATTTATTTTAAAGTTATCAAATTCTTTTGCGAACTTTAAATTTCATATATATGTTTAGGAGGACGTACGCTCTTATAACATATGTCATTACTTGAGTTCGTAAGTGCTATTTTAATAAAGCAGTTAGCTACTCTTTATTAAAGTGTTCTTATCTCTTAAAGTGGAGTAGAAGCCTGTGTGGTTATCTCTATTTAAATTGGGTTGGCTATCAATTTACGAACTTTTGCTTCTTCGTTTCTTTTCTAAAAATATTTATGTATGATCGGATTCATTCTTTTATAATTTTACGTAAATATTTATTCCTGCTTCCTTTGCAAAATTACCTATAGTTTATTGTGCAAACGTTTTTACCATAAACTTTCTACTTGTCTTTGGTTCTTTCACTTTTTAGAAATGATGGTTGTTACCATGCTTCTTTACTATACAACTCTTTTTGGTCTTCCAAAATAAAATGTACTACCTCCGTCCCAAAATAGTCTGAACACTTTCCTTTTATGTTTGTTCCAAATTAGTTTGAACACTTCTTTTTTTGGCATGGTCCCACCATTACTATATTATTTCTTTTACACATATTTGGCCCACACTTTACCTTTTATCAATAAAAAGTTACCTGAGTTTCTCTCTCCTCTAATAAAAAATACCCCACCAACTCCTATCACATCTACTTTTTAAATAAAATAACATTTGATAACCACACTACAACTTATCACCTTAAACTACGTGTCCCAACAAGTGTTCAGATCTTTCTGGGACGGAGGGAGTATATTATTTGAATTATTAAATTTTATACCTGCAAGTTGTGTAGCTCTTAAACTAAGATCCACTTATTTGTATTTTTCTTAATGTTCC
The DNA here is from genome assembly GCA_947646795.1 of Beta lomatogona. Taxonomy (NCBI): domain Eukaryota; kingdom Viridiplantae; phylum Streptophyta; class Magnoliopsida; order Caryophyllales; family Amaranthaceae; genus Beta; species Beta lomatogona. The sequence continues at coordinate 8,147,864 of CANSNZ010000089.1, forward strand.
TTATCTAGAGTATTTTCTTTTGATCTCTTGGTTGTTTTGAAGTTTCGAGGACGAAACTCTTTTAAGGGGGAGTGATTGTAACGCCCCGTAACTTTCACTCTTTATTTTTGGCGTTGTTTACTTTAAAATGATATTTTCCGTTAAAATAAAATAATTTATTATTAAAAACTATTTTGGAAGTGTATAATTATTTAATTATTATATTATGTTGTTGTGATTATTAATTTAAAGTGTATATATATTTATTTAGTAATTTCATTAGTTATATATATAATGTGCGTATTTATTTATCATATGGTTAGTAATTCTATAAATTTAAGTAGTGTGTGATTTTATTTTAAGCGTTAAATATATTTTGGACCGACCAACGTAACGAAATTTCAAGCCCATTCTATACACCATATGGTCCGAAATTTTGGGTGTAAAAACATTGGATGAGCATCTCCATTTCAGCTTTGTAACCACCAAGAGATGAGGAGTCAAGCCTTCATAAACCCCTAATCAATGGCCACCATTAACCCCCATTAACCCACCTTGATACACCCTTAAACTCTTTACTTAGTGAGGTGAATAATCTCATTACTTTCTGCACTTTTACCCCCTCCAAAAGCTGGAAACAATCCGGAAAAAACGTGTTTCACAACTTTTCTTCTTCTCTCTTTCACATTTTCAGCCATTTCTGCACACCTATTTTGTTTGCATCGTATCTCCTTCATTTCTTATCGGAAGTGGGAGTGTGAGTAGTCGAAATTCATCTACTCGGAGAGATCTTGCTCGTGGTATCATCAGTTTTTGAAAATACTGGAAGAATTGGTCGCAGTTTGCGTTTCAAGCAGACGAGTCATCCTATTTTCTTGGAGTTTTCGGGAGCAATGTTATTCTCTTCTTTCTCCACCGTTCTAGTATTATTTTCCACCTAAAATCAAGGTAACTAACGGCGATCCTAGTATGATTAGAATCCGTTTAGGATTTATCTAGTTTTAATACTAAGTTGGGTTAGTGTTGATTTTAGGAATTTGGGTGGGATGTTGTACGTTGTTGTCATTTTTTTTTTGTGAATTATATGATTATGTGATTATTTTGGGTTTTGTAGTTTGATAAGTATGATTATATATAATCGTGAAGTATAAGTTATGGATCTTATTTTAGAGTATAGTTTGTACATGTTCTTGGGTTCATGTATGACCTGAAATTTGTTATACTTGTAGTATGAGACTCGAGTTATTATATTGTTATCCTGGCATGATGTAATCGCTTTGTTTTTTTTATTGAAGAGTGACGATGTATACTTGTGAATGATGTTTAGATGAATTTGTAGTTAGTGTAATGGGTTGTTGCCACCAAACCACTCATGCTATTGCTAGTTCTTATTTCTTCTTCCTTTAGTTTTCTGTTTTTAGAGATGTTGTGGCATTCACTTTCCTCTAGCTTTGTGCGTATTACATGGTAGTGTAGTAGAGTGTTGAAGCATGCTTTGCTCTTCATTTTTGTCTTTTAGCGTGTTATACTTGGTGGTGCAGAGGAATTAGTGTGGATCAAGTTATGATATGAGTTCTACAATGTTTTTTTTTTTACTTTTTATTTTTCTTTCTTCTAGTTAGTATTAAACTATAAACACATGCCGGTTCACCTCATGAATTTCTTTGTAGAAGTTTTGCTCTATCTTCGAGATGTTAGTTCTAGTGATTGGTTTTGACTTTCTTGTTGTGATTTTATATTATTATCTTTAGTCAAGCTATGTTTTAGTTTATGTCCTTTTGTACTCAGCAATTTTGATTAACTTATTACTATGACCATGTTTTCATGAGGTGCTATTTACATAAGTATATGACAGGATTGATTTAATTATTTTAAGATGGATTGGTTTGTTTGTATCAAGTTGGGATTATGATAATGTTGTAGTTTTATATATCAATATCTAAGTTGTCGACGTTACAGTACTCGAGGGACAATAATACTGTCTTTAGTACCGTTTGGCCAAGAGTTATATACCGGGGGTATTATAACTAACGTTGTAATTAACCTTGTGCCCAAACTCAGACAACGAGTGTGTAGTAGTTGGAGTATTTGATTATACTTTTTTTTTGTGTATAAGTATATCTTAACGTTGGTTTATTCTTTTTAGTTGGGTGAAATGATTTTTATTAGTATTATAATTACTGTGACTTTGAGAAGAATAGGTATTGTTGAATTGAGACTCTTGGATTGCGATCCTAGTTTCTACTGATTTTAGGTGTAAGGTCTGAGGGGCATCCTTATTATTTATATTTGATGAATAAATGTTGAATAAATTATAGTTTTTATTTGTAGAAATATTTTATTGAGATTAAGATATCCGGTGGGATAGATGTAGTCCCCGGTGAAGAACATGCCAACCACCTAGGTTGCGATTTAGGGGTATTACATGGGTTAATTATTGTCGTCTGAGAGGTTGGGAAGTACTGAGCTAGGTACTATCCTACATCGGGAGTTTGGCCATTCTTAGACACAGGCAGTAGGGAACGTAATCTCATAGGCTGTCTGGAGATTTCGATCTGACAAACCTTAGGAAGTGGGTTGCGATCCACTAGCGTTATGCTCTTTCTCAAAAACTTATTATATTACTTTGTTCTGTTATTTTGGAGGCTTATGCTATGGATCTTCTATGCTTATCTTAAGTTCATTATTGTTTATTTACTTTATTTAAGCATGTTAAATTGTTAGCTATTGTTTGGGTTGTTATTTGGTTCAGTTTGATATTTTATGTTGATTGTGACTTATTTATTAATGTTTGATAACTCCTATGTGGATCCTAATTGAGCTGGGAGAGCTGTTAGTTACTCCCCACTGATTGTGGATATTTGTTGTATATTTTTGCAGGTTATGTTGATGGGAATCTTCTTTGGTTTTGGGCTTGGGTTGAGATGTGAGCATTAACATGTTAGATATTTTAGGCCTAGACTTTTACTTAGTTGAAGAGTTAGTTTTCTCTTTTGCATATTAAACTAATTAATTTAATTTATTTATTATGTTGGTTTTATCACTTAGTTTTTTTAAACGCATTTCTTGTAGTAGTGACATTCCCAGAAGAGAATGTTTCCGCCATCGTCCTATAATACTATTATTATTTCTTTCTTTTCTGCTTTAAATGGGGTGTTACAGTTGGTGACTGCTGCTAGGAAGTTATGGGAATCACAAAAAAAAGGAATGACATACCTAGAAGTGCCTCACAACCTGTTACTAAGTTGGATTCACAACCAGTTTCTATAGTTTCCCTTAGGAGAAGTGCAAGGTTTTTAGAGTGTGAGATTCTGCCACACCAAAATGATGCCAATGAAAGTTCCTCACAACCTAAACTTACTCCTCTTTCACAACCAACTGCTGTTTCTTCAGATGCCACTCTTATTTTCTCACCTAGGAGAAGTATGAGGGTGATTGAGAGTCAAAATGATATTTTGTTAAATAATAGCATAAACTAATGTGTTGAGGATAAATGGTATGACATTAAGCTTAACCCATTCACAGAACCTGAACATGAACCTGTTAACAGTACAAGTTGAGGGTGTGGTGGAGAGAGAGGTAAAGGTAGAGGTAAAGGTAGAAGAAGAGGTATAGGGAGAGGTAGGGCCAGTGATAAACCAAATGAACTTGATCCCGAAGTGCAGTTAATCCATAAACCCTATTCCCCTGAACTTGGTCCACCTGAACCTAAAAGACCCCCAAAACTTCCTATTGTCAGCAAAAGAGTTCCCAGGACCACTACTAAGAGAAAGGGTATTGAATACAATCCCCCAAATGAGTGTTCTGTCCCTAAGAAAAGCAAGTGTGATAGGGGTAAGAGGAAGCTTATTCCACAAGAAAACCAAGGGATGATAAATTTGTGGATGCTGCATTACATTCTGATGATGAGGAAGAATATGCTCCTCCTCACAGTGATGATAGTCAGAGTGATCACAGTGAGGATAGTGATGAAATCTTGGTGGACGAGGGTGCAATGATGAGTATGGTCCTATGGTAGATGATTGTTTTAACTCATATGATGAAACTGAATGGGATGAAGTTGAGGATGATGAGAAAGGTAATTACTTCAGCCAATTGCACAAAAATGGAGAAGTGTACAAGGATGAAGAATTTGGGAAGATTGAGATAAAACCATGGCAGCTATTCATTGACAAGCAACATCTTAGAGATGTTGTAAGAGACTATGCCATCCAGAGTGGGTTTTCAGTAGTTATTGACAAAGCAAACAACCTTAGATGGACTGTGACATGTTCTTCTCCACATTGTGCTTGGAGATTGCATGCTTCAAGGCTGCCAGATGGTTGTACATGGGATATTAGGATAATCCAAAGTCCTGAACACACATGTACTGGCATGGAGGATAATAACCCAATGGTGAATGTGAAATGGGCAGCAAGGGTTCTACTAGAAGACATTAGGGCAAAGAATGATATCCCTGCTAAATCTTTGAATAAGCTACGCTTTGATAGATATGGTGTTGAGATTCTTAAGACTTCAATATATAGAACAAGAGCACTGGCCTTAAATGAGATACATGGAGGTCATGACGTCTCCTATGCATACTAACCCACACTGTGATATGATAAGAGAGACAAACCCACAGACAGCTAAATTTTGTGCATGGTCCCTTACAACTGATCCAGAGAGGCCTTTATGCTTTTCAAGCATATTTATTTCATTCAAAGGGGCTTTGGATGGATTATTTGCTAGGTGCAGAATTCTTATTAGAGTTGGTGGTGCCCATTTGAAGGGCAATTATGGGGGTGTGTTGCTTTTTGCAGTTGCTCTTGAAGGCAACAATGAACTATTGCCATCTGCTTGGGCAATAGTTCAAGATGAAGATGCTGAGAGTTGGAAGTTCTTTGTATAGAATTTGAAGAACATTTTAAAAGACAGTGGAAGAGGAGATGATTGGTGTATCATATTAGACAGGCAAAAGGTAATTAATACAACATATCAAACTCTAACATATTTCTTTCATATGCTTCTTATATGATTGATGTACAATCCATTCTTCCTGTTTGTTGTTGTAGGGCATTGACTTAGCATTGAGTGAGCTTTGGCCTAAAGCTTGTAATACCCCGAACCTTAATCTCCTTTTATTAATTACTAATTATGTTTATTAGCTTAATTGCGTCCTAAATTTTTTCGAAATGATAATGGCTAAGATTATTTTTCTAAAATAAATATATTTATTTGTTAATTTTAAGAAGTTATTGTTATATATTTTGGGTTTAGTTATTTAAAATTAATTGAGTGGTATTTTGGGTTTTATTTTTGTTTCTGGATGAGCAACAAACTGCGGGCAGCAACATCAAGCGAGAGGAGAGAGAAATAAGGGGTTGAGGTTTCACGGGTTGGCGTTTTCTTTTGGTGAAAGATAGAGGTGTAATGAGAAAGGAGATTTAGGGATTTTATTTCATCCAAAGTAAATCGACAAAGGTGTTAGAAGAGTAGACTAATTTTGTTTCTCATTTTGGCCAAATACCACTCAATTAATTTTGAATAACTAAATTCAAAATATACAATAACAATAACTTCATAAAATTAACAAATAAATATCTTTATTTTAGAAAATAATCCTAGCCATGATATTTCGGAAAAATTTAGGACGCAATTAAGCTAATAAACATAATTAGTGATTAATAAAATGAGATTAGGGTTCGGGTTATTACATCCTACCGCCCTTATAAAAAGTTTCGTTCTCGAAACTTGCAATAAGTTAATCGAGGAAATAGCAAGTTAAATTCATTTAGACAAAAACCAAGATCTCAAGCTTTCATGGCTTCGTTAGGTATCCGACCTCCATTCCGCCATCATCTTTTGTATCTATACTTCAACTCGACTCGCGAAATCGAGGAGCAAAGAAAACAAAAGGGACAAACTTGTTGGCAATGAATTCCAACCAACTCATTTAGTGAAATCTCGTTTGAAAACCTTTTGATTACTCAAATCATATAAGTAAAATTCATCGAAATACTGTTAGAAATCACATAACGTCACGTACATCATAATGATCATATACCTCTGCTACGACTGTCGCGTGCCTACCAAAAATAACCTAACTATAACCTTCTAGCAATGTAGTTGGGTAAGTCAGGGTCGATCCCACAGAGAATTGGATTTAATTTATTATTTCTTGTGTTAGTTAGAAACCCTTGTTTTTTATAGAATATCTATTAACTAAATAAGCTACTAACTAGAAAATATCTACTAAATAACTAAAACTAAGAAAGGGATAACCAAAGATAATAAAATAGGGATCGGGAGATATATTCTAGCATTGGAAAATTAATTGGTCATCGAAGTAATAAATCATGAATAAAAATTGGACAAGCTATGCATACACTTTAACGTTAACCGAGAACACAAACACGTATTTCAAGCTTCCCTTAATTGCAAATAAACCAAACAAGCTCTTGGAATATTGTCTAACTAACTAACAATCTAGAACAAGCTCTCTAGACTCGATCAATTAGCAGCATGAACGCTAGGAAGAAGTAAGTTAACTTAAGCCATAATTACACAAGCTCGAATTATGCAACTTAAAGGATTAAATAACTATAGGCATTATGACAAGCTTTAGTGGCCAATCAAACACCTAACTGCTACTAGCGGATTTAACTAGGACAATTACATATCACAAGCCAAAATCCTAGCAAGTGAACTAACAAATTACACTAAAGATGGCCAGTCTAAAAAATAACTTGACAAGTTAACACAATAAAAATAAGTTTATTAATCCAATCAAAGCATAAACATAATCATCCAACAAGAAAGATCATAACTTTTTCATTCTCATAATTCAATAATCCACTACTATTATATCTCCCTACCCTAAAAATATTTAGCCTAACATATTAAGAACAAAAATAATAATAATAAGAACCAACTTATTCATAATTGAGAAATACACAGACTAAACTATATTAATAATCCAAATCCAATTATTAGTTGTATGGAGAAAAAGGAAACTATAACAAAACCTCAAAACTTAAAAAGTACCAAAAATTCTCGAAGGAAGCAAGATGTATATGCTGATATCAACAATTCACTATTGTAGTCTGTAATTTGTTGTTATGTATAACTCTCTGTAATTGATTGCTGCCCCAATAAACGCTGCTTTGTTCCTCTCTAATTCACTGCCTTGTGCTTGTTGTTGTCCGTAATTTTCAGCGCAAAGTTCTTCAGTTAGGGCTGTTCTCCCTTCAATAATCAAACATTCAAACCCCTAAATTTCCTCCTCTAAGACTTTCCTAAATTTCTTCTTCTTCCCCAAATTGCTGCATACTTCCTTTTTTTCACATTTTGTTTTTTGGGTTGTATATCTTCACTGTTGGTCTTCTTTTCTTCATCAAATCACATGCTTCAACACCCAAGCAGGGGCGGATCCAGGATTACGAATGAGGGGTAGCGTAATTTTACAATACTATCGGGTCCCAAAAAAAATCATTCACTATTCACTAACAAATTCAGCAACATATCATTCCCAAATTTGCAATGAACCATTCATTCACTAATAATTCATTCCTTATGATTTCCACAATTACACGGCAGTAACTCATTTACTAACAACCATTGAATCACCAAAAAACAATGAAATATAGCAGTAGACAGTATCACTGCTGCTCTGTTTTGCTTGAATTTCTAACTAAACCATTAACCATCACAAAAAATTTCTTTCAATAACAGTCCATTAATGAATTCTATTCACTCATAATCCCAATATCATTCCCAAATTTACAAAGAACTACAATTCACAATTAATTAAATCATTTATTAACAATTAAATTTCACACATTCAACAATTAGAATTCACTAATAATTAAAAATTCAGGCGAAGAACAGAACAAGGACGAAGAATGCCTTCATGTTATGCAGCGAGCCAGAGAAAAAGAACAACAATGACTCGTCGCTGCTCGTCGCCGCCGGTAAGTGACGAGGAATTCAAATCAACATTAGGTTAGAGACAGAAAACAAACCTGCAAAGCGCGAACATCTTCACCTTCAGCTCCCACTCTCAAACTCGAACTTAAAGTTGCCTTTTGTAACAACTCTTTTTTCTCCTCCTCTTCGCTTTCCGCAAAATTAACATAAGGAATTTCAGCAACGAAATCCAAACTCGTTAACTCCGATTCTGAATTCGAATTCATGTTAGAAAACTCGAGAATCTGATTAGAACTCTTAGCTTCCAAAAGCGCCGCCATTTTTGTGAGCGACACCTCGAAATCGACGGAATTGCTCTGATTTTCACGTAGATAGTCTAATTTCGATTGTAAATGTTAAATTTGAAGTGATAATTCAGAGATTTGGCGTAATAGAGATTGATGTTTGGTGTTCCAGCGAGCTTCTTCGCGAAGCCATCGTTGTTCTTCTGCTTCGTGGAAATCGCCATTGTTAGGTTTTGATGAGACCGAGGCGGCGAGGTCCAAGAGAGAGACAGAGAGTACAATGGAGTAGAGGATCTGAGTCTCTGAGAGAGAGGAAGAAGGACAGCGAGGAGATGCAATTAGGTTTAGGTTTTGTTTTTCAATTTTTTTTAAAAAAAAAAACAGGGGTAGCACGTGCTACCCCTTGTTACCATGTGGCTCCGCCACTGCACCCAAGTATAATAAAGTCCATGTGGCTACTTTTAATCTCTTATAAAATAAGCCCAACTAAGAGAGATAAAACAGGCTCTTTAATCCGATTGTCAATTCATTGCTCAAATCTTCTTCCTGTAGACAAATAAAAAAATAATAGTAACTCATGTCTCGGAAGGAAAAAATATCTTAAAAAAAGCCATTTGCGTCACATGTAAGGTTACATGCGACGCAAATGTCATTTTTTTTCCGTATAAAAAAAACTATTTGCGTCACATGTAAGGTTACATGCGACGCAAATGAGCATTTTTGTAATAAAAAAATAATTTTACACTATTAATAATAGCATTACTGGTTAGTACTCTCTAAATAAGCCAATAATGAGTCCAGTCCATAGATCAACACAAACACATACAAAATAGTTGTGCACATACCCGTCAAAAAAAAATGTTGTGCACATAATTTTGCTCAGGTCATATAAAAGAACCCATGGAAAGTAGCAAATCAACTATTGAAGCGAATTAAGATAAAGTTGCGCGTTTGTACCTTATTCTGTAGTTACATAATGATACAAGTCACCTCATGAACAATTTAAATAAAAAATTGATAAAAAGCACAGTGAATTTTTGTTAAGTTTAGCATCAAAACAGAAGGAAATGAACGAGAAGGTCCAGCATAACATCACAATAGAGTAAGTGAAGTGGGAAGTGGTAACCGAGAAATCTAAGCCTCCATGTTATACTCGCCGAATGTCATGTAACAAAAACACCAAAACATAGTTGACAAAGACAAGCTACGAGGCATCCAACCGCATAAATCATTCTATATCATGAAGTAGGAAAACAAATTGAACCAAATTATTGGCATCAACTAAGTGACGGGTATCTTCCGATGGATGTAGCTTGAAAACATATACGAAAACCGCATAATCGACAAAGAGCATTAGCTTACACATCTTTATTTCCACAACAAGGATACCTCACTCACAAGTAGCAGAAGCATAATCAGCAGTTCAATATAACATGAAACGAAAATAACACTCAAAAATAAAACACATCAATCATCATAGCAAATCAGCAATTAAGACAACAGAGCTAGGGGTAAGCATTGCAAACCAGAAGATATTAACACTAAACATACAATAAAAAAGCAAGTCAAGTTCAAGCTTGAAATGTAAACAAACAATTGTACCCTCAAACTTTTTAAACATAAAAAGCCTCTTAAAAACAGAAATGTACATCCTAAGGCTTCACATAAAGACAACCATCACCAACAATGAGCGTTCAAAGTTCTAAGAACTACCACATCTAACCTTCGCTTTGCTGGAAGAAATCCAACCACTTTCAACTTTCTCACTATTACCACCTAGTGACCAAGTGCTTCCATACACAATGAGCATTTTTTCTTGCTTCCACTACTAGTCACACTATCTTTAGATGATGTAGCTGAAACAAAGAAATGAGTAGGATGAGGATGACATTTTAGCCAGAGGAGCTTGATAATTCAAACAAAAGGCATTTTAGTCTGACATCGTAAAGGGAAGTTAGGACTTACAGAGCGCTTAAGACTAGAACATAGGCTCTATTGGCAACTGCGAACAATAATTTCTTAATTCTAGAAATCATTAAGCCCATGCACTAAGATCAAGGACCTAAGTACTATTATCATAGTTTTAAGTGTTCACCATTAAAATTAGACAAATCTTGGAAATAAATCCAAACAGTTCATCATCCAGCCAGTACAGGATATCACTTATCCTTAGTTTAAAATGATTACTTTGTTAAGCTTGTTACTTGCAGACATATGCCATTATGCGAAGGCCAACAAAAGATACATTGAAAAGCAAGACCTCTTGTTCTAGTTCATGTTTATGAGTTTGGTTCACCTATAAACAGAGATGTGTACAAGAGTCAAAAAATTGTCAATAAAGGAATTTATACTAGGGTTTTTATAAATCCAAGGTCTGCAAACTCTAACTCCATCATATTGACAGAGAAAGACGCTAAAGCTCTTTTATGACCATACATTCACCCCATTTATATATCCCTTCTACTATAATTGCATGCAGAATTGCAGACAAAGATAGCAACAGTACCCAAAGATAAATAATAAGAAGCTTTTGTTAATCAATCATCAAATCATTAACTGCCAACCTGGCCGAGGTCCAAGAGCAACTGCTACCATGGAACTTGTTTTGCCTTGTAAAAAAACATCTATAGATAGATTAACAGTAACATTTCATTAGTAAAAAGGCTCAAACTTGAGTCACATTAAATTATTTCAAAGAACCAAAAATAAAAGGCAATAATTCACCCATACATGTTTCTTGTAAATTCATCATGGAACACACTCAGGTGAAGTTAATAGGGAAAATTTACAAAGGAGAGCATGGGAATGGGCTTTGGAGGGAGAAAACTCAACATAGTCTATAGCTCCCAAATTCCACTCCCAAAGGTTCAATTTAGCTAATTTTTACTATGAGCATTTGGTTTAACAAACTTCTGGACTTAGGAGTCTAGTTTTGCACATTTTATTTACTACATAGGTGAGCATAAAAGAAATGTACTACTCACTCTGACAATCCATACAGATGCATCATGCATAAACCAACCAACCAACCGACTAAAGCCTAAATTACTTTGGTGAGACCACTTAGAACAACAAATCTATAGAAGTACAAGAAAACTCAAACCATAAACAAAAGGGAAGACCAAAAAAGGTACGCATATAGTTCCAGTACAACACTTCCAATGACAAGGCTCAAAGTGGTTGTAACTTTTAGATGATAGCCCTGTTACATAACATTGACAATTTCATACAAATAGCTTGGTTGCATTTTTCAGTTTACTCACACTTGCTAAACTCTAATGAATTCAGCAGTAGTGAACAAAATACAAAGTCAAATAGAAAAGTATACGTTGTAATAAATTTATCTTTGAATTATGCAGAAATTAAAAAGGTTCAATTAATATAGAATGAGAATTTAGAGTAAATAAGAAAATCTGAAGATTCATGGTTCAATTGTAACTCGAAAATATAAGATATACTGTAACAAACTAAAGTTGCCCATAAATTGAGGGAATGAAAAATTTGAGACAAAAATCTGACCCATAAGCCATATTCGATACTAATAAGAGTGCTGGAGAGTTAAGAATGCCGACAAAAAAATAAAGCGGAGACAGAGGCTCAGCCAAACAGAACCCTAGCCCGCCTAATGAGAAACAAACAAATTAAATTAGAATCAAAATCAGAGAACAAACAAATCAAGCTCCAAGTTCCAAATTAAGAACAAATAAATCATATTAGAATCAAAATCAGAGAGCAATAAACAAGAAAAATGAAATCACATAATCAATTATAACCATATTTTTCCGTCGAATGAGAAACACAGACTGCCAGCGAAAATTGTAATCCCTTTTCAATCAATTAAAAACAAAAAATAATTCATAAAAAGAATGAAAAAAATACCAGAGAAAACCTTAAAGAATTGGGAAAATTTCCGCAAAAATACCAAAATATAAAAGAAACGTAAAAATTTATACCCGTTGCGAAGGCCGATGCTAGCTTCATCATGTTGAAGTCGGATTTCGGATTTCAAACTGCCACGATGATAGGAGTGAGTACCAGATCTAGAGTAAGGCTAATTCGCAATCGCAGGAGAGAGAGAGAGTAAGTGCGAGTTTGAGGGAGTGAGTAGATGTTTAGGGTTTCAAAATGTTCGAAAAAAGAAGCAGTGGGCCTAGATCATGTGCGTCGAAGGTGCCTTAATGTCCGACGCAAATTACCTTTTGCATCGCACCATATGAGTGTTCGACGCAGATAGCGTGTTTATCATTGGCATTTGATTAAGTCATGTGCGTCGGATGGTCCCTAGCACGCGACGCAAATTCTGGGATCTAAATCGCCTTTATCATATGCGTCGAACCTTTTGCCCAACCGACACAAATCGCAGGATCCACATAGTCATTCGCATTAATCATTTGCGACTTGTGCTCCTTTCCATGCGACGCAAATGATCCTGCCATTCATGTGCAGTGATTATTTGCGTCGGACATTGACTGAGATCCGATGCAAATCGGCTCTTCCGGAGCATTTGCGTCAGGTCTTCATGCATCCGACGCAAATAGGCAGACGCAAATTCTCATTTTTCTACTAGTGCTTGTTGAACCATAAAATGACATTTTTCAGAATTGAACACAAGGTTAGTTCCTAAACAACGTTTGAGAATTAAAGTGAGATGATCTAAGCAATTATCAAAAAAGTCACCATGGATAGTGAAATCATTCATGATGACTTCAATGAATTTCTCAAGATAATCTGAAAAGATGCTTACCATACATCTCTGAAAAGTGGCGGGAGCATTGCATAACCCAAAAGGCACGCGACGATAGGCAAAAGTACCATACGGGCACGTAAAAGTTGTTTTCTCCTGATCTTCGGGAGCTATAGCAACCTGCACATAACCAGAGTAACCATAAAGAAAACAGTAATAAGCATGACCAGCAAGACGTTCAACCATTTGATCAATAAAAGGTAAGGGAAAATGATATTTTCAAGTCATGGAGTTTAATTTCCTATAATCTACACAGGCCTCCACCCATTTTGCACTCGAGTATGAACCATTTCTCTCTTGTCATATTCTATCGCCGTCACCCCCGGCTTTTTCGAAACCACTTGTAAAGGACTCACCCAAGGACTGCCAGAAATAGGGTATATCACCCCCACGTCAAGAAGCTTCAATACTTCTTTCTTTACAAACTCCATCATAGGTGGATGAAGCCGTCTTTGCACCTGCCCTTGCTGGTTTAACTCCCTCTTCTAAGAATATTCTGTGTGTGCACATGGAGGGGCTAATTCCTTTTATATCTGCAACCGTCCACCCCAAAGCTATCTTGTGTGCCTCAAGAACCTTAACAAGCTTCTGCTCTTGAATTGGAGTAAGATTACTTGCGATTATAATTGGAAGGGTATCGTTTTCTCCTAGGAATGCGTATTTAAGATGATCTGGCAGTGGCTTTAACTCTACTTCTAGAGGCTGCACAACAGAAGGCAACAACATGTGAGTATTAGGAGGTAGATTAATGTCGCAAATTTTCCTTGCTTAGTGGGCAGTGATTCCAAGGCAAAAAAAATTCCTTTACCTAATTTTCGACCGCAAAAACTTCCTGCAAATTTGCATAACTTTCTTTCTCCATTGGGTTAATTAAAACAGATTCCAAAGCATCATTACCACAAAGAAAGTACGCTTGCTCTATTAATGAATCAATGATATCTATGCTAGAAACAGATTCGCAATCAGAAGGATATCTCATAGCATCAAATATATTGAAACGAATAACCTCTTTGTCAAATTCCATGGTTAATACGCCACTGTAAACATCAATCTTAGTGTGAGTAGTTTTGAGGAAAGGTCTTCCTAATAATATAGGAGAAGAATTAGGAGCTCCATTATCATGCATATCTAGCACATAAAAATCAACATGGAATACAAGCTCATTAACCTGTACTAAAACATCCTCAATCACCCCTTGGGGGTATGCATTAGAACGATCATCAAGTTGAATTATAACACGAGTTTCTTTTAAAGGACCTAAATTAAGAGCATTAAAAATAGATAAAGGCATCACATTAATTGAGGCTCCTAAATCTAGCATGCATCTCTCGTACCTCGTGTTACCTATTCTGCATGGTATCGTGAAAATACCGGGATCTTTACACTTTGGAGGAACTTTTCTCTGCAAAATAGCGAAAACGTTCTCACTGACATTTATTTGCTCATCGCTTGTCAGTTTCTTCTTATTAGTGCACAAGTCCTTCAAAAATTTTGCGTATCGCGACACTTGTTTTATAGCGTCATGTAGAGGTATGTTCACCTCTACCTTGCGAAAGACATCCATCATCTCGCTCCTTCTCATGATCAGGCTTCTTGTTCTTTGATAATAACCTGCTAGGAAAAGGTACAGGTGTAAAAACATTGTTAGCTTTAACATAAACATCAAAATTGGCCTTGTTTTGTTGCTGCTCATCCTTTTCTGTTACAATTGTCTCCTGTTCTTCTGGACTTATCACCAACTCATTCTTCCTTCTCACTGGAATCTCTAATTGCTTGCCACTTCTAATAGAAATAGCACTGGCATTCTCCTAAGGATTTCTCTCAGTTTGTCTAGGTAGTTTTGAAGTATTTTGTGTTTGCAACCTGCCAATAGTATCAGCTAACTGAGAGACTTGATTTTCAAGGTTCCTCAACCCACTTCGTGTTTCTTGTTGAAATTGCAAAGTACTGGAAGCCATCGTCTTCACAATGTCCTCAAGAGACATGCTACCAGGTTTTTGTTGTGGCATAGGTTGCTGCAACTGCGGTCTAGGTAAATACGGACGTTGGGTCGTTTGAAATCCAGGCGGAGGAGTGAATGCTTACTGTTGATGGAGTGGTGGTCTGAAATTAGGATTTCCTTGCTGCTGATTGTTGCCATACCTCAGGTTCAGATTATCCTTCCATCTCGGATTATAGGTTTGAGAGAAAGGGTCATACCTCCGTTGTTGTCCTTGAAAGCCCCCAATAGCATTCACTTGTTCATATTGTAGGCTTGGACACATATAAGTAGCGTGTCCTACTGTGAAACATATCTCACATGCCTTGGCTTGGCCTTTTCCTATCACGACTTGTTCCACTAAGGAGGTGAGGTTGGCTACCTGCTGCTCCAACTTAGAATTACCCACCTCCTTAACATGATGAGATAATGGAGCTGGAACTCGATTCCTTCTTCCAGAATATTGAGAGTTAGCTGCCATGTTTGCTATGAGCTTCATTGCATCTACAGGTGTTTTATCACCTAGTGATCCACTGCTTGCCGCATCAATCATATTTTTATCATTGTACGTTAACCCTTTTGTGAAATACTGAACCATAAGTTGCTCACTGATCTGATGGTTTGGGCAGCTGTTGCATAACTTCTTAAAGCGTTCCCAGTACTCATGAAGTGTCTGTGTCATGTTGCCTAATCCCGTAAATACCCTTACGAATGTTTGCCGCAAGAGATGCTGGAAAATACTTTGATAACAGTACTCATTGCATTTCATCCCAAGTAGTGATGAATTGTGCAGGGAGATCATATAACCATTCTTTTGCAGCATCAGATAATGCAAACATAAACGCTTTCAACTTCAGTTTATCAAGTGTCACTCCACTCGGTTTCATTTCGGAACAAGCTATATGAAATTCTTTAAGGAACTTGTTCGGATCAGTCATGTATGCAGAACCTAATGAGCCATTTTCTTTGAAACCAGTGAAAGTGGGTAAAGCTCGGATAAGATCTGGTTTTATCTCACATTCCGTCTCCTCATCTGCATAAACAATGCACAGTAAGTTGGGATCAAAAGTAGGAGCTGCTAACTCCTTCAAAGTGCGCGCCATCTCAATTTTGACTTCTTCTTCCTCCTCCGAAGATGAACTTTCACTAAGAGGAAGTGGAATATGACGCGCTTGCTCAAGTTGTTGCTGAGCACGAGCCCTTTTCGCCACTATGAAACTTTGGTTCTTTGCTGCAAAATCTCGCAAGCGTAAGTGCTTAGATTTTCTGTCAGACATGCACAATAAAGTTACTAGATCATAAGTTAGTAAGAAAAGTTAGTAAATCACACAAGAAATAATATAATAAAAACGCCGAGTCCCCGACAACGGCGCCAAAATTTGGTACGACTGTCGCGTGCCTACCAAAAATAACCTAAGTATAACCTTCTAGCAATGTAGTTGGGTAAGTCATGGTCGATCCCACATAGAATTGGATTTATTTTATTATTTCTTGTGTTAGATAGAAACCCTTGTTTTTGATAGAATATCTATTAACTAAATAAGCTACTAACTAGAAAATATCTACTAAATAACTAAATCTAAGAAAGGGATAACCAAAGATAATAAAATAGGGATCGGCAGATATATTCTAGCATTGGAAAATTAATTGGTCATCGAAGTAATAAATCATGAATAAAAATTGGACAAGCTATGCATACACTTTAACGTTAACCGAGAACACAAACACGTATTTCAAGCTTCCCTTAATTGCAAATAAACCAAACAAGCTCTTGGAATATTGTCTAACTAACTAACAATCTAGAACAAGCTCTCTAGACTCGATCAATTAGCAGCATGAACGCTAGGAAGAAGTAAGTTAACTTAAACCATAATTACACAAGCTCGAATTATGCAACTTAAAGGATTAAATAACTATAGGCATTATGACAAGCTTTAGTGGCCAATCAAACACCTAACTGCTACTAGCGGATTTAACTAGGACAATTACATATCACAAGCCAAAATCCTAGCAAGTGAACTAACAAATTACACTAAAGATGGCCAGTCTAAAAAATAACTTGACAAGTTAACACAATAAAAATAAGTTTATTAATCCAATCAAAGCATAAACATAATCATCCAACAAGAAAGATCATAACTTTTTCATTCTCATAATTCAATAATCCACTACTATTATATCTCCCTACCCTAAAAATATTTAGCCTAACATATTAAGAACAAAAATAATAATAATAAGAACCAACTTATCCATAATTGAGAAATACACAGACTAAACTATATTAATAATCCAAATCCAATTATTAGTTGTATGGAGAAAAAGGAAACTATAACAAAACCTCAAAATATGAAAAGTACCAAAAATTCCCGAAGGAAGCAAGACGTATATGCTGATATCAACAATTCGCTATTGTAGTCTGTAATCTGCTGTTATGTATAACTCTCTGTAATTGATTGCTGCCCCTATAAACGCTGCTTTGTTCCTCTCTAATTCACTGCCTTGTGCTTGTTGTTGTCCGTAATTTTCAATGCCTAGTTCTTCAGTTAGGGCTGTTATCCCTTCAATAATCAAACATTCAAACCCCTAAATTTCCTCCTCTAAGACTTTCCTAAATTTCTTTTTCTTCCCCAAATTGTTGCATACTTCCTTTTTCTTACATTTTGTTTTTTGGGTTGTATATCTTCACTGTTGGTCGTCTTTTCTTCATCAAATCACACGCTTCAGCACCCAAGTATATTAAAGTCCATGTGGCTACTTTTAATCTCTTATAAAATAAGCCCATCTAAGAGAGATAAAACATGCTCTTTAATCCAATTGTCAATTCATTGCTCAGATCGTCTTCCTGTAGACAAATAAAAAAATAATAGTAACTCGTGTCTCGGAAGGAAAAAATATCTTAAAACATCCTTTGGAATATAAAACTCAATATAAAATCAAGAGTTTAACATAATAAATATACACACTTTTATGACCCTGTCAACTAGGGGTGTCCATAACCGGGTACCCGACTTTTCGGGTACCCGGATATGTGGGTACCCGCATATCCGGGTACTTGAAAAGCCGGCCCATGACCCGACCGGATCGGGTCATAGGGTACCCAGGTTCGTTTTCCTTTTTTTTTTTTTTAAAAAAAACTGGCCATTAGCCCACTGCAATGCAACTTAACTATTAAAGCCCAATTACTGGCCATTGAGGCATTGACATTTCAAACTCCTCCTCAACTTAAACTGTACAATACAATGCTGATGAAATTTACAGAGTATAATAACCTCAGCAACCATAAGAACACAGAGCCATATAACAACAAAATCCGTGTTCCTAGCTTGGGGAAAAGTGTTGAATTTAATTGGTCATCGAAAGGAGAGAAAAGATGTCTTTGAAAAAAAAAAAAAAAAAAAGGAGAGAAAAGATGAAAAACTGACCTAGGAGAAGTCTGGAAAGAGAGTAGAAAAACAGTCTGGCATCAAAACGAAGCAAAGCGAGACTGCGAGTGAGACGTTAGAGTGCAGTGAGGCAGAGTGAGGGTTTTGCTTTGCTAATGGAGTAATGGGCTATGTGTTATTGTGGGCCAAAACAAAAGGGCAAAATTTTGCTGGTCAGAAATGAAAAAAAAAGGAAATCCAAACTTTAGCCGGGTACCGGGTACCCGCATGTCTGGTTTATCCGGCCCATTACTCGACCCGGATTTCTTTGTTTTTACCGGGTCGGGTACCCGGCCAGATAAAATTCAAAAAAATCGGATTTTGACCCGGCATTTTTTGGCCGGATCAACGGGTTTTCGAGTCGGGTTTTCGGGTCGGGTTTTTCCGAACACCCCTACTATCAACCTCATATAACGTAAGATTAACTAGGTCCGGATATAACCACTTAAACTTCAAAAGGGCATCCATCGTCCTATTTCTCATATCTTAGGCTCTATTAACCCAAATAATTATCAGAATTAACCCCAACTTTCTCCACGTCTAAATCCTAAAGGATCATACCTAGGCAATGCAAAGTCTAAGACTCCGCACTTCCAGCTAAGTTTCGGCTCTGATACCAACTTTGTAACGCCCCAGATATACATAACCTTAATCGGTAGCGGAACCATAGTTTAAGCCTGTTGGTTATGGCCCACTAATAAAATAATAGCCTAAAATGGCCTCTTAAACATACAATTGTATATCTTAAAGCAATAATTATTATCCTAAATAACCCAAATATACACAGAGTCGCTTCAATTTAATAGTTCCGGAGCATCCTTGACATAACTGATCCTGCGCTATCTTCATAATACCTAAATCATTTCGTAAAAAGAGAAAAGAGAAAACACAGAAAATAACCTAAAATGAGTTGAAAACTCCAGCCCGTAAAAAACGGTTTTAGTTCGTAAACATTTTCATGCACGGGCATATATCACATCATATTGGTACTTGTTCGAAAATACTGTCTGAAAACACTATCATTGAATAGTCTGCTGGTAAGGATAATAATTATTACTTTAAGATACGCAATTGTATGTTTAAGAGGTCATTGTAGGCTATTATTTTATTAGTGGGCCATAACCCACAGGCTTAAGCTATGATTTCGCTGTCGATTAAGGTTATGTATTTCCGGGGAGTTACAAAGCTGGTAGAAGATACTGTTGCAAACATCTGTGCAAAAACTGTAAGAGAAAATTTCCTGGTCCACTTATGTTCAATCTGCTTTGGAAGGCTTGTGGAGCTTACTCTAAGTTCACATTCAAGAAAGCTATGGAGCAGCTGCAAAAAACAAACCGTTTAGCTTTAGTGTTGTTGTCAAAAGTGGGAGACCAATCAACATGGTCCAAACATGCTCTCAAGCCTCACATTAATTCAGATGTCAACAAAACAAATTTTGTTGAAAGTTTCATTGCCACATTAGGCATTGATAGTTGCAGACCAGTGCTCACCTTACTTGAAGGTAACTAAGAAACTTGTTCTCACTTCAACTAGCTGTTAGATTCACAAGAACACACTTATATTGTTTGTCACTGGATACATACAAGCATTAGAAGAGTCACCATGGTTAGGCTTGCAACTAGAAGGCAAGCTTGTGAAGATTTGGAAAGAGATGACATATGCCCTAACATAACAAAGAGACTGAAAATTCTAAGCCATGATTCCAGAACCTGCAAAGCTTTCATGTCTAGTGAAGGTGAATTTGAGATTGTTGATGGTAAATCAACACTGCTAGTGAGCCTGAACAACCAAATACGTGTTTGTGGGGAATGTCAATATATGCCATGAGGGAGCACACAAATATGTTAGCATTTGGGATTCAGTGCAACTTTACAAGAAATCCTATTCCAGAAATATAAAATCCTTACCAAACCAAGAACAATGGCCAGAGACAACTCATACACTTATTCAGCCACCTACTTTGAAGAGGGGCATTGGAAGGCCATCAAGAAACAGGATGAGGGAGGAAGATGAGAAGAAGAAAGGGTAGAGATCAAAGACCATAAGGTGCAGCAAATGCAACACCAAGGGAGGACCCACTGGTAAAGAGAAAGCTTCAGGGGCTCTAGTTATCAAAAACAGGAAGAAGCCAACCAAGAAGAAGGAAATTGGGCAATCTGCACCCACTATTGAGCACATGGGCAATCAAGTTCCCAGCAGGCTCCAAGAAGCAAGCATGTGTGACTCACTCAACCAGCTGAAAGTGGACAGTAGACAGTACTCCCTTCGTCCCAGAATAGTCTGAACACTTTCCTTTTTATATTTGTCCCAAATTAGTTTGAACACTTCCATTTTTAGCATGGTCCCACTATTAATATATTATTTTTTTTATACTCCTTTGGCCCACACTCTACCTTTTATCAAAAAAAAGTTACCCAACTTTCTCTCTCCTCTAATAAAAAATATCCCATCAACTCCTATCACATCTACTTTTTAAATAAAATAACATTTAATAACCAAAATACAATTTATCACCTTAAAATATGTGTCCCAACAAGTGTTCAGATCTCTCTGGAACGGAGAGAGTAGTATAGTATAAGAGCGTTCATTTTCTTAGATTCTGATTAGGAACAAACTTGGCTAATTTGGGTTATTTTGGTTGTATTGGAGCATTCAGTTGCTTACATGTGCTTAGGAACATACTTGGTTTATTTTGGTTCTGTTTCATGAATTGAAGATTTTTTTTTCTGCTCTAAGTAACCTGTTATACCAATCACATATGATTTTAGATGTATGGTGCAACACCAGAATTAGTCAAAGTATTGTCTTTTATTCATATTCCATTAGTTCAGTCATTATATCAGGACCTTTAGTTCATCCTTACATGAATTCAACAAAATTCATAATTACATTACTCCACCAAAATTCATCCTTACATTACTTCAACAAAATAAGAACTAACAAAACGAAATACAAGATAATTGCCATTCTAAGTACACCTTTAACATAGTTGAACATTTCGTTGATTGTATCTTTCACTTGGTCAACGGTATCATCCCTAGCAGCCCTAACTGCATGCACCCTCCCAATTGAACCAAAATCAACCTCCTCACCATGCTTGGTTACATCATCTTCATTAACCCAGGAAAACTAGGAGCATAATTTGCATTTATAGTACAACCTGCCTGGATTGTTTGCTGAATCAGAAACTCGAACTTCTCATTTATCGAAGGGAATGACAGTTGTAAGCCTTCATCTTCACGCAATGCACTTGTTGATTGTTTTGAGGAAAATTATGAGAGGAAGAGTCATGTGAAGTAGTCATTGAAGATTTATGCAGAAAGGGGATAAACGGAGGAGATGAGTTTTTTAGGGGTGGAGGAGAAGATTCGACTTGCTTAAATGGAGGAAAAAGGAGGCGAATTTTTTGGAGGGAAAATGGTGGATGAGTTTTCAAGGGATTCAGTTAGGGATTACGTTTAGGTTAACCCTGGGCAAACTAAGGTTAGGCAATTTATTAACAATAGCAGCGCAATTAACGTTCTCTAAGTCAATAATGTCACGGTTTTGTAAAGTCATTAAGCTCAGTGTTATTTTTGAAACTAAAAAAAAAGTCTTCCATTAAAAAGGTTCCATATTACAGGGTTACCAGTGGAAATTTCCCATTCTTTATATTATTTTATGAAATGATCTTATAGTATAATTTTTTCTATATTGTAATATTAATGATGACATTTGCTCAAAATTATCATTAATTGTACTCTGTTGAGGTTACTTAAGGTTCTTTATTTCAGCAAGGCACAAAATTACAAAGAGAAATACGCAAAAAATTATACAAAAGAATCACAAGATTGCACAAAACTCAAATTTAACTGGTTATGTATTATTATATTTTGATATATTGTTGTGTTGTTTTCGGTATAATTTTGTACTCTATTGAAATTAATTAACACTAATTAACTTTAAAAGATTGTAAATAGCTAAAACAAATTAAAAAATTACATCATTACTACGGGCTATATATATATATATATATATATATATATATATATATATATATATATATATATATATATATATATATATATATATATAGAAGTGAGTTCATATGAGAATGCATACTTACATGAGAAATGGGAATGTATTTTACGCGCTATAACTCTAATGAACAAGTGATGTAACTCTAATGAAAAAGTGATGTAACTCCAAACAAACAAAAATTAGAAAAAAACATTTCGAAAAATTTTTTTTTTTTTGGGCTCGAAATTTTTTCGGGGGTATAACTCTAATGAACAAGTGTTGTAACTCTAATCCAATCGTGTGGTTGAGATTCATTCTCATTTCTCAGGTAAGGAGCATTCTCATGTGATCCCTTCTATATATATATATATATATATATATATATATATATATATATATATATATATATATATATATATATATATATTAGAGCTTTCTTGCCTATGTGGCATGCTCCATTGTTTAGATTGAATCGAAGATCATTTAGATTGTCCACGTGGCAAGTCAATCAACCCTTAATCCCAACCGGTCAATTAGATTAACCTTGCCCTTAATCACGCATATAATTGATTTGAGATTGAACTAAATTAGGAAATCAGTAAGATGCACAATCAATTTGCACGTTTCATTTTAAAAATATTCGACCAATTAGTAGTATAACTTGTCAACAATCATGCTTTGTAATTGATACGTAATCGCTATAATTAAGGAAACAATTATATTCCATCCTAAATATACCAGTTAGTCAGGCTAATGTTAATGAAACAATTTATTGTGAGAAAATTACATAAATTCAAAAAAGCCTTAATTATACATGGCCATTATTAGTATAAATACAATTGGTAATTTGGCCCTTGGATGAGGAATTTAGCGTATTGAGAGTGAAAGAATTTAGAAGAGAGAAAAAATGACGTCTTTAGGTTGGCCTTCTCAGACCATAAAACAGATTTTTTCTAGCTTATTCGTGTATATCTTCGAAATTACATTAAAAAAATTCAAAAGTGAACACAAATCAAACAACCATATATGTGATGCTTCCATAATTGAAGATGAAAGTCATCAAGTTCCCTTGGAAGCACAATCCGCCTCAATTGAAGATTCATGTCTAAAATTGATAGCACAAATGTGTGAAGAAGGGTAGCACCCAAAATTGGCACATTTCTAATTTCCTTGATGTGGATGCAATGGTTTTAACCCTGTTCCGTTCGAGTCGTCTCTCATGCCATAAAGTATCAAGTGAGTTCACGCAAGATATATGTTTGGATTCGCCTATATGGGATACTATTGAAGACGTTTGTTCATCAAAAGTTGGCTTTAGGACGTACTTGGATTGTGATAATATGATGTTGTACTACCTACATTGTACTCCTCCAAGGCTTCATAAAGTGTGCCATGAGTGTTTCATGAACTCAACTTGGTCGATGGAAATCTTCTTCGTTTTAGAAATAGAGTTTTGTTGGGTTATATTGCAAGAAATGATTAGGAAATTATGCTATGTTGTCGTTCAAATTGTCTAAAAGCAAGTTTTTATTAATGCAGTATTGTATTTTTCTTATTTGCAACACAAAATAAAAGTCCTATTTTACTTTAACATCCGAATAATAATGAGTATTGTATTTTACTTATTTGCAATACAAAATATATGTCAATTTGTCTTAATTTTCCATAGTTTTGACATGACAGCATTTTCTTCCTTCTTCTACATTTGTTTTAATCTTTTTAAAATTATCCGTGCATTGTCATCATTTTTATTCCATACCATTTTCCATCTATTCATTTCGCCCTTTTACTCTATCACAGGTCCATAAATTGTCATGGTACTTTGTATGTAGGTTTACACCTTTTAGTTCACTCTTTTGAATGAAATAAATTTGTCATCAATTATCTACCTATCATGTTTTACTTCACATAATATCTTCTATAAAACCTCTAACTATCTAATTGGTTACATTTTTCGTTTTGCCTGTGATTTTAACAGTAATATACAAAAATTGTTATATTTATTGCATACACTTATTATTTTTTATTAAAAATATTAATATGTTATGTTTTAAAAATAAATATGGTAATACGTTAAATAATATAAATATATGGAACACATATATTCGCCTAAAAAAATTTATATATATGCACCACATATGGTAACACTGTACGAATCCACACTAATTAGGATCTCTTTTAATTTAGGGAGGTCCTATTATTGTGGATATCCTTTGATTTAGGGAGGTTTTTTTTTGTATATTTTATTTTGAGTAAGAAAATTATAACATAAATATATTTTTGGAATATGTGAATATAAATTTCGAATACATTCATGTGTTCACATATAGACGCTAAATATGGTAATCCTGTATATCTATGTAAATAAATCGACAGTATTTACGATCTACTTTAAATTAGGGAGATACTATTATGGAGGTTCAATTATATTGTTCATTGTTATATTTTTGTAAATAATTTTTTTGGCATTAAAAATGTTAATTATGGTGGGGAATCCGATATTATTCAAATTTGATATGCAATTTCTATATAAACATACGTGAAACTATATTGGTATAATAATAATGTTGTTGTCATTTATGTAACTGCTATCGAATTACGATTATAAATATAGACCAATACCAAGATGTATCTCATCTCAACTGGAAAAGCCTAACTATTCCAAAATCCTAATTCCTAATTCTTTTGATCATGTCAAACGTATCTCACTCAAAATGAATTTCATCTTCCTCTCAAAAGATTACTCCCACGCTTACATTAAAAAAAATGGCCTCCAAAAATAAAACATTCGAACTTTCTTGATGTTGAAGAAATGGTTTAACCCTATTTCGTGGAGGACATTTTTTTTTCCATGATGTATCCACTATGTTCACTTATCATATTAATTAAAGGAATGATGTATGGGCTTATGTTGAGGATGTATTTACAAATATTGATGGTTTCCGACCATACTATGACTTTTCGAATATGACTATTTACGATCTACAATGCACTCCTCCAATGGCTTATAAAGTGTGTAAAGAATCGTTTGAAGATATTAAGTTGTACGAAGGAGGTGTTCTTAATATTAAGAACAATATTTTATTGAGTTATTTATCAAAAGATGATGCACTTTAAATTTCCTTACTTTGTAAGAACTAATAAGTTGAATACAATAAAGATCATTCTTCCATGTTTGTTTTTCGTTTATTTTTTTTGTATGAAATCATATATATTATCATCTATTTCTAATTAGCTTTAATGCAATTTTGTTTAGGGTTTCTCCAATAAAATAAGTAAAAACAATTATTGTTTTTTTAGTTTTGATGGCAGTGTACTTATTGCCATGACAGTTACAAACTTTAATTGCCAAACTGATAAATTCAGAAAAACTATATTCACGCATGGAGAAAGTAATTGTTATTCCAATTTATGACAATCTAATTTTTACTCCATAACATTTGACCAAACCTACCTCATTAAATATGAACTATCAACTTATGCATGCAAGACATTAAATGCCGTTTTTATGCCTATAAAAGGCATTCCTTGCATTTTGGTTTTTTTCACTACCAAACCATAAAAAAAAAACGATCACAAATTTCTAAGCTCAAACTCCCAAAGTTAAGAAAACCTCTAAATTCTCAAAACACAAAAAATCCTTTCAATGGATCCTAAAATTGTTAAACATGTCAAAAATGTTAATGAGGCTATATATGATGGAATTCTTTGAGGGATGACCTGCAATTAATGACCGGATTGGAAATTCTTTACGAGCATTAGATAAATTAGAAGAAGAAGATAAGGAAACCATGGGTTATGTTGGTATGATTGTCTCCTTTCGTAATCAAATTGAACTTGCTACAAAAGAAGCTAAGGAAACAGTTGAGTATTTGGATTCTCTAATAAATCAGTGATGTTTGAAGAGTTGTTGGCTTGAATGTCAATCAAGAAATGGGATGCTCTAATAAACAATTAGTTACTTTCTTTTTCTTATGTATTGTCTTTAATTTTCAAATTAATTATGTACCATCAATCTCTATTCAATTTTTCATGGCCATGAATTTAGTATTTTATTGTATGATGTAATAAAGATTATGCTTTAATAATGAATTCTTATTTCGGATCTATCAAAAAAATCGTGACTAATATTTTATTGTTGTCTTTGGTATGTTTTGTGATTCATATATGAGAATCATTACTTTGATACTTTTATGCTTTTTTAAGATTTCGATTTCATTTGCCTTATTACACATTGATTTATTTCAACCACATACATTAATACACAAATCGAAATGTAAATATATAGTGAATCACAAACAAAATGGTCCAATGAATTTTCATTGATTTATTCCCAAAAATTGTTTTCTTCACAATCATATTGTGATTTGCGTTTTCTTTGGCTTATATATTTCAACATGGCATTGGTTCCAATTATGATAGTTTTTTTGTCTTAAGTTGTCACAAGTTTTTGTAAAATGCATCCTCATACCAATAAGGTCCGAAAAGAGGATTTCACAAGGCTAAATTCTTTGAAGGAGAAAGTTGATGTTGATATTATGGAGATAGGTATATGTATATTGTATTTTCTCCCTTTAATAAGTCTATAATCTACCATTTTTTTTCATTTCTGTTGATGCATTTTATGATTTTTCACACGTTTTTTACATTTTAATTTTACGATTATAATAACTATGAATTATACACATGTTTGACTTTCGAATTCATTAAATATCTCATAGATGTTCTTGGAGTACTCTTCTATATGGGACGTGTTCAAGCAAACATAGATCGACAATTCAACAAACAAGATATCATAATAATTGACAAGAGGTAGTTCGATATTGCAAGAATTTATATTTCATTTAATCATAGTTTATTCATATTTTATTACTTAAATCATATTCATTTGTTTACTATACGGATATCAGTTACACTGCTATGAAGCTATGCCTATTCCACAATTGTTTTGACCATGTACAACACTTTAGTTGTAATATTCTACAAGAACCCATGGTTGTTTTAGCAAGAGGAGTGGTTTTAATAAATGGCAATGGTGAGCATATAAATTCATTCATTTAGGTAACATAGCTTTACAGTTTTTCCTTTAATGCTTATATATAATGTTTGTTTGTTGTGATATTTTATAGGAATTTATTTGCAATCACAAAAAAAAACAAAAATGATGATCAATCATTGGACTAAGCTTGCAAGCAACCTAAAGCAATGGTTAGCTATTATGTATAGTTACTTATGCTTTTTGGGCAGTTTTCAATCTTGTGTGTAATTATAACTTCAATTAAATACATGTTTTATTGTTTATAAATTAGGTTTCGTACTGATCAATTTGTTCGACACAAGATGATATGGATAAATAGTACATCTCTTCCACTCAATAGATTACTACGCATCTTAAATTCAATGCGTTTGTTCATTTCTGATTTTTACAACTACAACGGAGTATGTCCTATATTATATTTTATTTAAATTTATTAGTCTTCATACCTTTTGATTTATATAACTATATTAATATGAGATTCACAGTTTCGTTGTAGGAATGCAATTGTAGGGTTATTGGAGAAGAAATTTATGTTAATACTTTGGATTGTCTATTGATACAAATCAAAATTCGTGATATAACCAGTTCATTATGTGTTGGACTATCTTACAAGCAACTCTGTTTTATATTACAGATGTCTACTCTTGATCTACAAAGAAATCTTAAAGAGGTACGTATGCAAAAGCATAAACTTCTATATTACAACCAATTTGTAATTTAAGTTGAAGAGAAAAATCACATTAATATTTAATGTATTTTTTAGGTAAATTTCACGGACAACCTACGTAACAAACTTATCACCCGTATTGGAGATGCATATGTGTTCATACTTGAAGCGACATTGCTAGATTTGAAATCGAAAGTTCATAAAGTTGTTGATCTTACACACGTTTATTGGGCCAAAGAGTGTGCTTATCTATTCACTTGCAAGTTTCTTGCGTATGGCAAGGGAATGGATCCATTTGTTCACAAAACATAATTGTTATGCATTTGAAGTTTGTTTATTTTTGTTCTTTCGATTTACATATTGTTTCAATAAAATTGTTAGTTCACTATTTTGTTATGCATTGTAAATTATAGAAAGTTGTGCCTCTATGCTATTTTATTTGCCACGCATCATGTACAATTTATATGTTATAGCATTTGATTCATCGGAACATCATAGTATATTTTTTTTAATTCGAATAAACGATAGATATATATGTTTCATAATTGCACCCTTTCGTGTGTTTCATAAATGTTAATACCAATTTAAAATAATCTAAAATATATATAATATAATAATGTGTATATATAAAAAAAGGAAAACAGTAGACTTATTTTACTATCTAATTTTTTTAAAATTTTAAGTGGGAAGTATGGTACAGTGAATTTACTAAATATTAATTATTCTATTAAGTGAGAACTATATGTGTTAAATATGACAGTTACGTAATTTTATATATTGCCATAAAATCATTACTTTTCGTCTTTTAAATATTGTTGCCAAAAGGGATGTCCTTCCATTTTCCCCTATCATACGGTTTTCATACATATTATATATCGCCTATAAATACATACATATGTGTTTACAATTTAGTCGCCCACTTTCTTATAATTACGCCATATAGTTCTAATTCAAATACGTACTCTCAAGCATGGAATTCCCAAACCCAAAAAAGCCTAACATTTTCACGCCCTTCCTACTGAGATAATAATTGAAATTCTTTCACGCATTGGTGCTACAAATGCTGAGGATTTATTTGCATGCAAATTGACGTAAGTTTTATAATTCTTAAAAATAAGTTCACACATTTTGTATCAATTCAACACATCTACAATTGTTTTTGTCATCTTATGGTATTAATTATTTCAGTCGCAAGGCTATTAATAATATGTCACATGATGAGAAGATTTATGAGTAAGTGTATTTATTGCCATGACAGTTACAAACTTTAATTGCCAAACTGATAAATTCAGAAAAACTATATTCACGCATGGAGAAAGTAATTGTTATGCCAATTTATGACAATTTAATTTTTACTCCATCATTTGACCAAACCTACCTTATTAAATATGAACTACCAACTTATGCATGCAAGACATTAAATGCCGTTTTTTATGCCTATAAAAGGCATTCCTTGCATTTTGGTATTTTTCACTACCAAACCATAAAAAAAACGATCACAAATTTCTAAGCTCAAACTCCCAAAGTTAAGAAAACCTCTAAATTCTCAAAACAAAACAATCCTTTCAATGAATCCTAAAATTACTAAACATGTCAAAAATGTTTATGAGGCTATGATGGAATTATTTGAGGCATGGTCTGCAATTGATGACCGGATTGGAAATTCTCTACGAGCATTAGATAAATTAGAAGAAGATAAGGAAACCATGGGTTATGTTGGTATGATTGTCTCCTTTCGTAATCAAATTGAACTAGCTACAAAAGAAGCCAAGGAAACAATTGAGTATTTGGATTCTCTAATAAATCAGTGATGTTTGAAGAGTTGTTGGCTTGAATGTCAATCGAGAAATGGGATGCTCTAATGAACAATTAGTTACTTTCTTTTTCTTATGTATTGTCTTTGATTTCCAAATTAATTATGTACCATCAATCTCTATTCAATTTTTCATGGCCATGAATTTAGTATTTTATTGTATGATGTAATAAAGATTATGGTTTAGTAATGAATTCTTATTTCGGATCTATCAAAAAAATCGTGACTAATATTTTATTGTTGTCTTTCTTACGTTTTGTGATTCATATATGAGAATCATTACTTTGATACTTTTATTCTTTTTTTTAAGATTTCGATTTCATTTGCCTTATTACACATTGATTCATTTCAACCGCATACATTAATACACAAATCGAAATGTAAATAAATAGTGAATCACTAACAAAATGATCCATTGAATTTTCATTGATTTATTCCCAAAAATTGTTTTCTTCACAATCATATTGTGATTTGCGATTTCTTTGGCTTATATATTTCAACATGGAATTGGTTCGTATTATGATAGTTTTTTTGTCTTAAGTTGTCACAACTTTTTGTGAAATGCATCCTCATACCAATAACGTCCGAAAAGAGGATTTCACAAGGCTAAATTCTTTGAAGGAGAAAGTTGATGTTGATATTATGGAGATAGGTATATGTATATTGTATTTTCCCCCTTTAATAAGTCTATAATCTACCATTTTTTTTCATTTCTGTTGATGCATTTTATGATTTTTCACACGTTTTTTACATTTTAATTTTACTATTATAATAACTACGAATTATACACATGTTTGACTTTCGAATTTATTATATATCTATATCATAGATGTTCTTGGAGTACTCATCTATATGGGACGTGTTCAAGAAAACATAGATCGACAATTCAACAAACAAGATATCATAATAATTGACAAGAGGTAGCGATATTGCAAGAATTTATATTTCATTTAATCATAGTTTATTCATATTTTATTACTTAAATCATATTCATTTGTTTACTCTACGGATATCAGGTACACTGCTATGAAGCTATGGCTATTCCATAATTGTTTTGACCATGTACAACACTCTAGTTGTGATATTCTACAAGAAGCCATGGTTGTTTTAGCAAGAGGAGTAGTTTTAAAAAATGGCAATGGTGATCGAGCATATAAATTAATTCATTTAGGTAACATAGCTTTACAGTTTTTTCTTTAATGCTTATATATAATGTTTGTTTGTTGTGATATTTTATAGGGATTTATTTGCAATCACAACAAAAAAACAAAAATGATGATAAATCTTTGGACTAAGCTTGCAAGCAAGCTAAAGCAATGGTTAGCTATTATGTATAGTTACTTATGCCTTTTGGGCAGTTTTCAATCTTGTGTGTAATTATAACTTCAATTAAATACATGTTTTATTGTTTATAAATTAGGTTTCGTACTGATCAATTTGTTCGATACAAGATGATATGGATAAATAGGACATCTCTTCCACTCAATAGATTACTACGCATATTAAATTCAATGCGTTTGTTCATTTCTAACTTTTACAACTACAACGGAGTATGTCATATATCATATTTTATTTAAATTTATTAGTCTTCATACCTTTTGATTTATATAACTATATTAATATGAGATTCACAGTTTCGTTGTAGGAATGCAATTGTAGGGTTATTGGAGAAGAAATTTATGTTAATTCTTTGGATTGTCTATTGATACAAATCAAAATTCTTGATATAACCGGTTCATTATGTGTTGGACTATCTTACAGGCAACTTTGTTTTATATTACAGATGTCTACTCTTGATCTACAAAGAAATCTTAAAGAAGTACGTATGCAAAAGCATAAACTTCTATATTACAACCAATTTGTAATTTAAGTGGAAGAGAAAAATCGCATTAATATTTAATGTATTTTTTTTTAGGTAAATTTCATGGACAACCTACGTAACAAACTTATCACCCGTATTGGAGATGCATATGTGTTCTTACTTGAAGCGACATTGCTAGATATGAAATCGAAAGTTCATAAAGTTGTTGATCTTACACACGTTTATTGGGCCAAAGAGTGTGCTTATCTATTCACTTGCAAGTTTCTTGCGTATGGCAAGGGAATGGATCCATTTGTTCACAAAACATAATTGTTATGCATTTGAAGTTTGTTTATTTTTGTTCTTCTGATTTACATATTGTTTCAATAAAATTGTTAGTTCACTATTTTGTTATGCATTGTAAATTATAGAAAGTTGTGCCTCTATGCTATTTTATTTGCTACGCATCATGTACAATTTATATGTTATAACATTTGATTCATCGGAACATCATAGTATATTTTTTTCATTCGAATAAACAATAGATATATATGTTTCATAATTACACCCTTTCTTGTGTTTCATAAATGTTAATACCAATTTAAAATAAGCTAAAATATATATAATATAATAATGTGTATATATAAAAAAAGGAAAACAGTAGACTTATTTTACTATCTAATATTTTTTAAAATTTTAAGTGGGAAGTATGATATAGTGAATTTACTAAATATTACTCTAATAATTACTCTATTAAGTGGGAACTATATATGTTAAATATGACAGTTACGTAATTTTATATATTGCCATAAAATAATTACTTTCCGTCTTTTAAATATTGTTGCCAAAAGGAAAGTCCTTCCTGTAACGCCCTGTAATATTAATATAATTCTAATAATGAAACATTACATGATTGTACCAGGATCGAACCAAATATTACATCTCTTATTTATTATTTATATAATATAGAGTTTACAGGACATTACTGTCGTATTCCTAAACATAGAAATACTAGGCGAAAACAAAATAAAACATGATACTAATATAATAATAATAAAAAAAATAAGATAACAACATATAGTATGATAGTCCTAATATTGTATATTTCTAACTCCTGCCCATTCCTATCACTGGTACCTGGAAACAAAACATTTTATAACAGTCAACCCAAAAGTGTCCAGTACATTCCCAATACCATATAAAAACAATTTGCAGATAATTATATAAAATCATTTGTTATAGTTTCTCCAGACAAATCTCGTGTGCACACCCCTACAATGACGTACGTCACTCCGGATAATATTTTCAGGCCTTTAGCCTCTCCAGGTACTTCGGTGTGCACACCCCTACAATGACGTACGTCACTCCATATAATTCATTCCTCCAACACAAACCACGAACCTCCATTTTATAATACCACGAACCTCCATTTCATAATACCATGAACCTCCATTTCATAATACCACGAACCTCCATTTTATTTTATCATAGTAACATCTTTATATAACATCATTATTACCACATATGATAGTATTTTTAGAATCACCTTGTATATAAATCATAATGTGACAAATACCATTTGCATTATAATCACATTATTTGCAAATCACAATATACCTATACTATTAAGGCAAAACTATTTTTAATACTAATAGTTTATCTAAAAAGGTTAACATAACAATACATTGTAGCAAAACAACATTAAGAAAGAGTATTCAAGAATGTACCTTAATTATGGATAAAAGTTGATAAAATCTTGTATATATATATTTTTGTTTTCGCACTCTCTTACTTTTTTTCGTTCTTACAGTACTCAACTCCTATTACTTTGAAAAACTAATGAACAACTTCATGCTATATATAGGTGACTTAGGTCGGTTTAAGGAGTGATGATAGATAAGCATCAATTACAAAGTCAACCATATAAAGTTAGATACTTGTAGTACAGCTTCACGTAAGTTATATGGATTTGTATGGTTGATTTTATCACATAACCATAATTCAAGAATCTACTACCAATGACCAAGTGTCATTAATTTGTTTACTCCGAAACCCACTAATATTGTATTCTGCATATTGTCTTAAAATGAGTAGCGACTGTCCGTCCTTAGGTAAAGTCATTAGTGGCGATTCTAAAAATTAAATTACGTTGGTCATTAGCTTCACCGTTTATAAGTTAGGAGCATTGTAGGTTTATGCAGTTGATACTAAAAATCCTACTAGATATATTTATAAGCTCATAAACTAGTAATTGATAATTTTATTAATCTTTGACCCTTAAAGTACTTTATAAACTATAATGTTAATATAAATTATATATGTATGCACATATAACTTGCCCTGAGCAAATGCACAAAGCCAAGGAAACACATGACTTCATCTAAAATAATCATATAAATGACAAAATAACGTATATAAGATCTTAGGGACTAGTTTATCTTATAATAATACTTTAACCTTCAATCTTTATAATAAATATATTTTTTCCTGGTTATTACATTATCCCCTCTTTGTCCTCGAAACTTAAAGTTAAATTACCTTAAAATAAGTGTGGGCACTTGTCTCGCATATCCTGTTCGACTTCCCGTGTAGCTTCTGTTTCGACGTGATTATACCATAACACCTTTACTAACGGAATTACTTTGTTGCGTAGTACCTTATCTTTATGATCTAGAATTTGAACAGGTTGCTCTTCATAAGTCAAATCTTCTCCAACTCGAACAGGGGGTATATTAATGACATGTGATGGGTCTGGTATATATCGACGTAAAAGTGAAACGTGAAACACATCATGAATTCGAGAAAATTCAATAGGGAGTGCTAATCGGTAAGCTACGTTTCCAATTTTCTCGATAATCTCAAATGGCCCAATGTACCTAGGACAAAGTTTTCTTGCTTTTCCAAACCTCACTACTCCTCTGGTAGGGGAAACTGTTAGAAATACTGACTCACCTACATAAAATTCTATATGTCTTCTTTTAAGGTCGGCATAACTTTTCTGACGACTCTGTGCCGTTCTCATTTTCTCCTGAATGATTCGTACCTTGTCAGATGTTTCTTGTATAATTTCAGGTCCGATTATCTTCGATTCATCTACATCGCTCCAACATAAAGGGGTTCTACATTTTCGTCCTTATAGAGCTTCATAAGGTGGCATATCAATGCCAGCATTGTAACTATTGTTATAGGAGAATTCTATTAATGGCAAATACTTTTCCCATGAACCTTTAAATTCTAAAACACAAGCTCGTAACAAGTCTTCTAAAGTTTGAATTGTTCTCTCAGTCTGGCCATCTGTAGCTGGGTGAAAGGTTGTGCTAAAGTTCAATTGTGTACCCAATGCTTTCTGTAGCTTTTGCCAAAACTTAGACACATATCGGGAATCTCGATCAGACACAATAAAACTAGGTACTCCATGAAGTCTAATAATCTCTTCAACATACTTTCTTGCTAATCGCTCAAGATCCCAAGTATTATGAATTGCTAAGAAATGAGCACTTTTTGTAAGCCTATCCACTATAACCCATATATAATTCATTCCTTGAAGAGTTGTTGGTAACCCCATAACAAAATCTATTGTTATCGACTCCCATTTCCATGTGGGTATATCCAAAGGATGCAAAAGTCCTGAAGGGCGCTGTTGTTCTATTTTTACTTGTTGACAAGTCAAACATTTGGCAACGAATTATGCAATTTCTTGCTTCATGTTACTCCACCAAAACATACCACAAAGATCTTTATACATCTTATTTCCACCTGGATGTACAGAGTAAAGGGTATTATGTGCTTCATTCATGATTTTCCTTTTTAAATCTATCTGATTCGGTACACACAATCTTCCTTGAAAACGAAGTGACCCATCTTCTTGTATTACAAAACCAGTTTCTTTCCCAATCAACACTCTTTCATGAATCTTCTCTAATTGTGGATCCGTTTTTTGCAAATCCTTAATTTCTTCACTCAAGGTCGGTTTGATTTCTAAGGCTGCTAAATATCTTTCAAGATCACCTACAATCAACTCAATTTCTAACCTCTGAAGTTCTCTTTGGGTAACAGGCTGAATAGCAAGTGAGTTAAGGGTAGCGTAATTTTTCCGACTAAGAGCATAGGCTACCACATTGGCCTTTCTAGGGTGATATTGAATATCCAATTCATAATCCTTTATAAAATTTTAACCACCTTTGTTGTCTCATATTTATATCTTTCTGGGTGAAAATGTATTTAAGGCTGTTATGATCTGTGTAAATTTTACACTTAACCCCATATAGATAATGTCTCCAAATTTTCAATGCAAAAATAATGGCGGCAAGTTCAAGGTCATGGGTGGGGTAATTCCGCTCGTTAGGTTTAAACTAACTTGATGCATAAGCTATCACTTTCCCATGTTGCATCAACACACATCCCAACCCTTGTCTAGAGGCATCACTATATATTTCTAAACCTTCGGTACCGCTAGGAAGAGTAAGAATTGGAGTTGTGGTTAGACGAAATTTCAGTTCTTGGAATGCAACTTCACACTTGTCACTCCACTCAAACTTTGTAGTTTTTCTTATGAGGTTTGTGATAGGTTGAGCAATTCGGGAAAAGTTTTCCACAAATCGACGGTAATATCTTGCTAACCCTAGGAAACTTCGTAATTCTGACACATTGGTGGGTCGAGGCCAATTAATGATTGCTTCTACTTTCTGGGAATCTACTTGCACACCTTCTCTAGACACAACATGCCCTAGATATGCTATTTTATCTAACAAAATTCACACTTTTTAAATTTTGCAAATAACTGGTTCTTTCTCAGAGTTTCCAGAACTATTCTCAAATGTTCCTCATGCTCTTTCTTATCTTTGGAATACACTAAAATATCATCAATAAACACAATAACAAAATGATCTAGATAAGGTCTGAAAACTCTATTCATAAGGTCCATAAATACAGCTGGGGCATTGGTAATTAGACCAAAAGGCATAACAAGAAACTCATAATGTCCGTACCTCGTTCTAAAAGCAGTTTTTGGAATATCTAAAGGTCTGATTCTTAATTGATGGTATCCAGATCGTAAGTCTATCTTTGAAAATAGTGACGCACCTTGTAATTGGTCAAAAAGGTCATCAATACGAGGCAAAGGATATTTATTTTTAATGGTTATCTTGTTAAGTTCTCTGTAGTTTATACATAACCTTAGGGTTCCATCTTTTTCTTTAAAAATAAAATGGGTGCTCCCCATGGTGATAGACTCGGTCTAATATATCCTTTTTCCAATAACTCATCAAGTTGTATCTTTAATTCCTTTAATTCTGCAGGTGCCATCCTATATGGTGCTTTTGAGATAGGTGCTACCCCAGGTACTAACTCAATGGTGAAATCAATTTCTCTTTGCAGAGGCATATTTATAATTTCCTCAGGAAAGACATCTTGGAATTTTTTAACAACAGGGATATCAGAGATTTTAGGTTCAGATTTTTTTAATACTAACAACATCACAAAGGTATCCTTCACAACCTTGTCTCAACATTTTTTGTGCTTGAAGAAAAGAAATGATTCTAGATTATGGTGTTGTCCTATTATTCGCAAATGTGACTATATTTTCTTCAGAATTTACTAAGGTTACAGATTGCTTTTGACAGTCTACTATGGCACGGTGTTTATTCATCCAATCCATTCCTAAGATAACATCAAATCCCTTAAGGTCAAATTGAATTAGGTTAGCATGAAATATATTCCCTCTATGCTTAAAGGACAATTTTTATATATAGTTTGATACGGGACAATATTTCCTATAGGGAGGCTAATGCAAAATTCTAAATTTGACTCACTAGGATTCAAATGCAGATTTTTAGACATGGTAATGGATATAAACGAATGGGATGCTCCGGTATTAAATAAAACATGTATCGGGAAAAAGTGTATAGAAATGTTACCCGTAACTACTTCACTTGAGTTTTCGAACTTTTGTGGATTTATCATAAACACACGACCAGAGGTTGGATTTTGACGTTGGATAGCTCCACCTTGATGTTTAGAGGTAGGTTTTGAAGTATAGGGATTAGGTGCAGTTACTTTTGCATTTGGCATTCTACCTCTCTCTAAAGGGCAATCCTTTCTTAAGTGGCTTGTACTCCCACAAGTATAGCAACTATTATTTGCAAACCTACACTTTTCAGTTGGATGGTTGAAATAGCCACATTTGGCACAAGGGGGTTTTTGGTAGTGGATTGGAGGTACAAAAGGTTTTGCATTCCCGATGTTAGGCCTTTTCTGAAAATTCCTATTTATAGTACGTGTTCCTTCCCACTTCCTTTTATGCACTGCATCTTCTGCCTCTCTTTCTTTAATTATTTTCTCAGCGTTTGCTGTCTTATCATACATCTCTTGGTACCTATGACAACTATGGGAGGAAAGTCGGTCACGGAGTTCCCAATTAAGACCCCTCTCAAACTTATTCATTCTTAACTCCTCAGTTGCTACCAGGTGTGGTGCAAATCGAGACAATTCCATAAACTTTGCTGCATACTCCATAACAGACCTATTGCCTTGCTCTAATTGATTAAATTCTTCCTCTTTCTATCTTTTCAGGGCCGATGCGTACAATTTTGCTCTCATAAGATCTTTCAACTGAGTCCATTCAAAATCTTCATCATTTCTCCTTTCCTTCACAGTTTCCCACCACAGATCTGCCTGCCCAACTAGATAATATACAGCAAATCCTGCTTTCCATTTTTCAGGACAATTTATCCATACTTCTTACCCAATCCTCAAACTCTACGGGGTTAGGTTTTCCATCATAGGTTTTAGGATTATAACTAGCCATTTTTCTAAAATACCTTGCACTTTCTTCTACTTCATGGTTTTTGTTGTTTTTAAGCATTTCAAATAAAAGTGATGTGACTTCCTTAACATTTCCCTCTCCGTTATCATGGTTTGGGACTGGTTGGTTCTCTTGTGTAGATTGGTTAATTGCAGATTCCATTATCCTAAATACATAAAAGATTGAAGTTAAAATCGAATTGTAGTTAGGTTAGTATAGCATTTGTGAAATGAATAGAAACATAATAAACAAACAAACACACACACACACACACACACACACACACACACACACACACACACACACACACACACACACACACACACACACACACATATACACATATACATAGCACGGTTAATACATAAACTAAACCTATTCCTATTCAACCATCCGATAGGGTGAAAACAACAAAATATACACCCTACATCACCTTAAGCCGAGTGTCAACATATATATATATATATATATATATATATATATATATATATATATATATATATATATATATATAGACAAAAATGGTTGACACCTAACATATAGAAGAGTTTCTTCAACTTGATATCTTCCTTACTCGTCACCATCCTCTCTTGGTGCATCTGGGTCCTTATTGAGATCAATACTTCCACATGATTCTGTCTCATCATCAGAGACAAATACCATGTGATCCCTCTCATAGGCTAGCAGTTCTCCATATAGTTCTTCAAAAGTCGGGGTCCATCTTGGCCTCCTTAATCCAAACCTTAAGTATTTCTCCCAATTTGGGAATCCATTAACTAGTAGGTCACTATATTTATTCTTAAAGGAGTCCCACTAAGCATTCACTGGAAGAGTTTCAATTAAAGCAAAAGTAAAATAAGGTTTAGTCATTCCACTTTCAGGGAAGTGAGTATTAAACGCATCAATAACTCTCGCTAAACGGTTAATATAATCCATGACACTATAGTCAGGATCCATCGTTAGTGCCCGTGGAGCAATTGGCCCTGCCATCTTAAGATAATAAAAACACATGATAAATATCATAAAATAACATCAATAAGCAATAAACCATAAATACCCCAACCCTTTCTCTAAAATAGGTTACTAATGTGATTATTAGATTTTATTACATTTACTTTTTATTTGTAATATTATATTATTTTTTAAAAGCGGCTCAGATACCAAACTGTAACGCCCTGTAATTTTAATATAATTCTAATAATGAAACATTGCATGATTGTACCAAGATCGAACCAAATATTACATCTCTTATTTATTATTTATATAATATAGAGTTTACAGGACATTACTGCCGTATTCCTAAACATAGAAATACTAGGCGAAAACAAAATAAAACATGATACTAATATAATAAAAAAAAAACAAGATAACAACATATAGTACGATAGTCCTAATATTTTATATTTCTTACTCCTGTCCATTCCCATCACTGGTACCTGAAAACAAAATATTTTATAACAGTCAACCCAAAGGGTCCAATATATTCCCAATACCATGTAAAAACACTTTGCAGATAATTATATAAAATAATCAGTTACGATTATATAAAATCATTTGTTATAGTTTCTCCAGACAAATCTCGTGTGCACACCCCTACAATGACGTACGTCACTCCGGATAATATTTTCAGGCCTTTAGCCTCTCCAGATACTTCGGTGTGCACACCCCTACAATGACGTACGTTACTCCATATAATACATTCCTCCAACACAAACCATGAACCTTCATTTTATAATACCACGAACCTCCATTTCATAATACCATGAACCTCCATTTCATAATACCACGAACCTCCATTTTATTTTATCATAGTAACATCTTTATATAACATCATTATTACCACATATGATAGTATTTTTAGAATCACCTTGTATATAAATCATAATGTGACAAATACCATTTGCATTATAAACACATTATTTGCAAATCACAATATACCTTTACTATTAAGGCAAAACTATTTTTAATACTAATAGTTTATCTAAAAAGGTTAATATAACAATACATTGTAGCAAAACAACATTAAGAAAGGGTATTCAAGAATGTACCTTAATTATGGATAAAAGTTTATCAAATCTTGTATATATATATTTTTGTTTTCGCACTCTCTTACTTTTTTTCGTTCTTACAGTACTCAACTCCTATTACTTTGAAAAACTAATGAACAACTTCATGCTATATATAGGTGACTTAGGTCGGTTTAAGGAGTGATGATAGATAAGCATCAATTACAAAGTCAACCATATAAAGTTAGATGGTTGTAGTACAACTTCACATAAGTTATATGGATTTGTATGGTTGATTTTATCACATAACCATAATTCAAGAATCTACTACCAATGACCAAGTGTCATTAATTTGTTTACTCCGAAACCCACTAATATTGTATTCTGCATATTGTCTTAAAATGGGTAGCGAATGTCTGTCCTTAGGTAAAGTCATTAGTGATGATTCTAAAAACTAAATTATGTTGGTCATTAGCTTCACCGTTTATAAGTTAGGAGCATTGTAGGTTTATGCAGTACTTACTAAAAATCCTACTAGATATATTTATAAGCTCATAAACTAGTAATTGATAACTTTATTAATCTTTGACCCTTAAAGTACTTTATAAACTATAATGTTAAGATAAATGATATATGTATGCACATATAACTTGCCCTGAGCAAATGCACAAAGCCAAGGAAACACATAACTTCAGCTAAAATAATCATATAAACGACAAAATAACGTATATAAGATCTTAGGGACTAGTTTATCTTATAATAATACTTTAACCTTCAATCTTTATAATAAATATATATTTTTTCCTGGTTATTACACTTCCATTTTCCCCTATCATACGGTTTTCATACATATTATATATAGCCTATAAATACATACATGTGTGTTTACAATTTAGTCGTCCACTTTCTTATAATTACGCCATATAGTTCTAATTCAAATACTCTCAAGCATGGAATTCCCAAACCCAAAAAAGCCTAACATTGTTCACGTCCTACTGAGATAATGATTGAAATTCTTTCACGCGTTGGTGCTGCAAATGCTGAGGATTTATTTGCATGCAAATTGACGTAAGTTTTATAATTCTTAAAAACAAGTTCACACATTTTGTATCATTTCAACGCATCACAATTGTTTATGTCATCTTATGTTATTAATTATTTCAGTCGCAAGGCTATTAATAATATGTCACATGATGAGAAGATTTATGAGAAAGCGGCTTTTGAAGAATCGTACATGCGTTCTTGGCGAATTGATGAAAATGCAACAATTTTTTATTATTTGTGCTTTCAATATAACAACCCCGATGCCATATATATTTAATTATTTACATTATCAAAATAACTAACTAATTTTTTTTCATAGGTACAATATTTTACTTATGCCTTGTTAGACGAAGGGATGAAAAATATCGAGTTGGCAATGGTTAAGGGCAATGTCTTGGCCACTTATTTATTTGGACTACTGCTTATATGCATTGTGGATGAAGATCGTAAAAGGAAAGGTGTAACCTTATTACTAACTGTTTTTCACCGTCATGGAATAAAGGAAGTGGTTGAATTAAGACAAATTATACGAGAGATGATGGTTTCCCTTTGGTTAAATAACTAAATTGTTGTTGCATCGGAACAAGTGGTAAAATGTGACAAGGGACACCTTCATGCAAATCACAACAATTGGGAAACATGCGATTACTCCACATTGGGTGCCGGTGATATTAATAGTTTATGTGATGAATATCTATGTATTCACGAAGCAGCATTTTTCCTATCATTAGTGAAATAGATTTTATTTAGATTTGCAATCATTATGTTAAGTTTTTATTTTATTTTATTATGTAATGGTAGGTTTTATTTCAGTTGGATTAAGGTTGTTTTCATAAGAATTATATTTTCAATAAGATATATTGTTATTATTATATACTTTCCATATTTTATACAAATATATAATGTTTATTTTATTACTGTTATGAATATTATTTAAATGAGACTCAAACAACAACGGACGCATATTTGGAGTTGACAAATTATAGCACGTAGATTTAATTAAACACTTATAAAACATAGTTATATCACTAATTATCTTTATTAAGAATTTAATATATGCATAAATCACACTAATTGATATATGTATCCTTAAGCTTTCCATATTGAACACAATATATAGGCGTAATCTTTGTAATTACCTTAAGTAAGATTAAAAATATCTTTTTCACTATGCATGGTGAGTAGTAGTATTTAAAACATTTAAAATACTTTGGAGTTGTAAATTAGGACCAAAGTTGGAATGATTATGTCATTTTACTTAAGGTAGTCAAATAATATAATCAATCGTATATAGATAAGATTTAAGATATTGTGATTACGCCCAAAGTTGGAGTGATTACACGACCAACCTATATTAACCGATATAAATGATGGATTTAAATTTAAGATATTGTGGTAAATAAAGTAAAAAATATTAGTTACCGGCCTAAATCACTGTAATTGATATATGTATCCTTAAACTTCCCATCGGTAACACATGAGCTTATATTATTTATAGTCGTAATCTTTATAGTTGGCTTACTTAAGATTAAGAATATGTATTTATCTGTAAATGGTGATTATTAGTATATTAAATATAAAAAATATATATATTGCAGTTGTAAATTTTAAGTAAGGTAATCAATTAATATCAGCAAGCCTATATAGGTAAGATACATTGTGCATTATATTTTTTTTTTATAAATATCAAAAATATGATGATTTTGGGGGGGTATGAAATTATATGTGAGATTTATGTTACAAAGGAAATATATTTAATTAGCTTTTTTTTAATGCATAGGTAGGTATTATGGCTTAACTTAAGGCCTATAATATAATCTTTAACACATGAGAATATATTAATTATGGGCGTGATTATAGTTGACGAATCATAATACCAAGATCCGTAATAATTATATTTTAGGAACATGTTCAATTTGCGAATTTAAAATAGGATAAATATATCTTGTTATGTCTGTATTTTCTGATCTGATTTTGACTGATTATAGGATTTAAATTAAGGTAACAAATTATTGTCAGCAATCTTATATCGGGTGATATTTTATATTTAGATTGTCATTGATTATGGTAGAATCATTTTTAAGGTAATTAATTCCTACAATCACGGTATGACTGATTGACAATTGTCCTATTATGGGTAAAAAAATTCGCCATTTTTTTTCTAAATTATAATGTGAATTTTCTACATTACACACCATATGAATTGACACGTTTTTTAACCAATTCATTTCCTTAAACAATCATACCTAAATGATAGTTATTTTGTTATACTCATCTCTATATATATACACCCTCATAGCCCTAATCTTAATTCATTTCTTATTTCACTATATTCCATCTTTCAATATAATATCTTTGCTCTCCAAATGGCAACCCGAAA
The DNA here is from genome assembly GCA_947646795.1 of Beta lomatogona. Lineage (NCBI taxonomy): Eukaryota > Viridiplantae > Streptophyta > Magnoliopsida > Caryophyllales > Amaranthaceae > Beta > Beta lomatogona. Next base: position 8,191,729 of record CANSNZ010000089.1, read on the forward strand.
TGATGCACCTGTGAAAAAATTAGGTAACGTTTCTGATTTGGTTAAGGGCACAAAGTATATCACTATTAAAGTCTGGATAATTCGGGTTTATGAGAAGCCAAATTTTATGAACAATCTCGAAGCTGATAGTATTGAAATGATTTTGATGGACGTGCATGTATGTGATTTTTAAATATTTTAATATATATATGTCATATTTTTTTAATACATATTAATTTATTATACTAATCGTTAATTATATTATGTAGGGTACAAAAATACATGCCAGCATTAGAAGGAACCTAATTGTTGCTTTTTGGCCAAGGATTGAGGAAGGAGCATGTAGACAAATTTCAAACTTTTTGCTACGTGATAATGGTGGATATGAGCTAACTATGCAACATAAGTTCACCATATAAATGAATTATGGATCGTCTATAGTGGATTACAATCCTTTGGATATCCCACAATATGGTTTTGATTTTGTTCCATTTGCTAATATTTTGGCCAAAAAAGGTTCTGATGTCTATCTTATTGGTATGTTTTAATTTGTTCTTATACCATTTTTTTTAGTTCCTATTACTTTTAGTTCATTTTTAAATGTACACCTCATGTTGTAACATTTTTAATCTATATATAGATATAATTGGCCAATTGACTGCATATGGTGAAGTAACTAAGACCGCTAAGTCGAGATGCATGACTATTGAACTGGTCGACACAAAGTATGTATATATAGATATTTAGTTTCGAATATAATATTTTTTATTATAATAATTTGTATTTTATTGTCACCTTAAAATAACAATTTACATTTTTGTTTTTATTCTTATTTGGAAATAGGAACGACAACTTAACATGTGTCTTATGGGGAGCATATGCTGATGAGATGATGAATTACATAAATGCTGAGGGAGCTAATGGTGCAATTATTGTCATTCTACAATTTGCAAAACAAATCATGTATAAAGGTAATTTCTACTCAAAACTTAATCCACGCTTATCTAATTAATAATGCAATTGTATATTTTAAAATATTTGATGAGTTGATAAAAAATACTATATACTATTATGTTATTAATATTTAATTGTCTATTCGTTATTTTATAATAGGTGGTGTTCGTGTTCAAAATTCTCGCTATGCTTCAAGATTGTTCATTAACAGAGAATTACCCGAAATTACTGCTTTTAAAGACAGGTAAGTTATATTATTTTAATATCTATAGATGCTATATATTTATATTTATTATAAAGTTTAAACAATTATACAATGTTTTTTTTCTTAAGTTTTACCCTAATTAGACCTCATAAATACAACAAAATAAACTTATACAACAACCAAGAAACTTATCACGCACCCATTTAATACAATATCATGTAATTATAAGTTATCTATCTCAAGAATATAATTCGACATTATTTAACTATATATATAGATTCAATTGCATATGGCGTATTGATTATCATGTGAATAGAAAGGTACTTAACCATGCAAGTTAACTATGACTATGTTTCTATTTTAGATTCCACCTAATCATATCAAATACAAATATATAATTATTACATTTAAAAATAACAGCAACAAATTACATCTCTTTATAATAACACTTACATTTAGCACTAAAGTCGTGATAGGTGGAATAAAATAGGTAGCCATAGTCATCATAACCAACATGGTTTTATTTTATTTTGCAACTCAATTAATTTTTATTTTTTTTTGTATTTGGCATATATTGATACCATTTATTTAATTGTGATTTGATTAAAATACTTTATAGTAAAATATTTCATACCTTTTGAGATATTATATCTCCACAAATATAATGCTTTCAGACCAAATCTCATTGCATGTTATCCTACACATATATCCACGTTATAATATTAGTGATGAGTAAATGTTTTTAAGAACATATACAAGATATGTATGGGAGTGTATAAACAGTAAAGGGAGTGATACTCATGCTATACTTATGTACAACACTCATACAAATAGTAGTTAGATACAAAATATATATACATATAATATTATTTATCTAACACTATGCTACATGATTATCAAGAGCATGTGTTGCAAAACTGAACAAATTTCTGGCCAACTTACTCAACTGTCGAATGAGAATGATGACTTTTTGAAAGAAAAGTATGTAAAAGATATTTTCGACATTGTAGAGATGAAAAAGGTGAGAAAATTATCATTATAGTATGCAATAATGAATAGGTTTCACAATACTATATTTTTATATCCTTATTATACTATTTTATTTGTCAGGCTTGTGTATGCGTATGCCTAGGCACAATAGAGGACATAGATGTTGGATATAGTTGGTATTATGACGCATGCAACAGGTGTATGAGTGGAGTGGTTAGGCAAGATGACGTTATCCGGTGTAGTAAGGAAAATACTGTCATATGTAGTACAACACCAAGGTACTTATATTTTTGTAATTGGATCTATTAGTTAACTTATTGACCATTTCAAAAGAAAAACATACACTAATATTTAATGTCAAATCTCAATAATTGCAACATTTTTAATAATATGATAGCTAACTGAGAAAAATTTAATATAGGTTCAAGGTAAAAATGATTGTTGCTGATAAGTCCGGAGATGCTTCTTTTATGATGTTTGATAAAGAAGTGTCAAAATTGGTTGGTAAAACAGCAAAAGAAATGGTAGCCTCTCAAGCACAGGTAATTTAAGTTTATGATTTATTTGTGTATAGTAATTTACTTTATATATAAATATGCACCTATAAATACTAATATCGAACTACATGTAGATTGAAAACAATGATTTTACTGAAGAATTTAAATGTCTATTGGGAAAAAGATTTTTGTTTAAGGTGAATGTGCCATATAATAATGTCGTAGATCAAAATTATTCATACACTGTGAATTTTATAACTGATGAACCTGAATTAAATGACAAGTGGATGGAACTATACATCAAGTTGGAGGTATTGCAATTGATCATACGATTTTATATTGTCTCTCATTATTTACCATTATTTGCACATTTGGTAATTAATTATTTTGGACTTATCTTAAACAGAAATCCATTGTTGTGAAAAAGGAGAGTCAGAAAGTGTTAAAGATTGTGAAGAGGACAAGGTAATAGTTTTGATCAAAAACTTATGTTGTCTACCCACATATATGTACATATATTTATAGATATATATTTTGCACTTCTAACAACCATTTTTCTTAAAAAAAAAAATTTAATAGGATAAATCAATATGATGTCTTTCAATCTAAGGTGGACTCTTCTCTCTCCCACATCACACCTCAAAAGAGAGCAGCATTACTTGATGAACATTCACCCTTAGGGATGCAGCTTTCAACCAACAAGAAACTTATATCTGTTGTGAATGAGGAAGGAAAATGATGGGTGGAGTCCACATAGATTTCCTATAATTAAGATCTATAAATAAAGTCTCTCTGTAGACTATTAGGTGAACTTCTTATTTAAGTGTATTTTGGAATTTCTAGACACGTTTCATGAGTTGTTAACGAATTGGTGCTTTTGGTATCCGCTTGTTTCATTACATTTGCGGTCCACACAGGATTGTTTAAGCAGTTTTTTGTTTAAATAATTTATTGCCATATGAGTACATCTATCTATATAAACCATTTCATATTAACACATTTTAAATTCAATGTATCATTGAGGCGACATTCATCTTAATTTTTTAATGAGAGAGTACTTATTAGATTGAGACAAAATGTATGTTAAACATTACATTTCCTTTTCGAACCTCAAAGTGTTATACTTTTAAAGTCACCAAGACATATATATAGATAGATAGATAAATAGATAACAAATATACATATAGGCCATTTTTTACTACATGTTAATTATTTTATTATAAGTACAATTTAATTAAAACAATTATATTGGAAACTAAAATAATAGTTGCGACATATATTTATAAGTCACTATTATATGTTATAAAAAGTTGTTGTAGTTACGGTGAGATAAGTTATATATAACAAAAAAAATATGGTAATAATGTTTACCAGTTTACACAACTTATTACACAATTAAAAAAAAATGAACATTTAGTTAAATAACATGTTGATAATGATTTGTAAATGGACGTTGTTTTTCCTAATTAGGTTATTATACACGTTTAGGAAAGTTGTCCAATGCACATCCCACTTTAAGGGGAGCCAATTAAAGTAATAGTGTGATACATAAGCTACAAAATCGGAAAGAGTTATTACTATATGATCATTATTCTTTTTTGTTTCCATATTTGAAATATAGTGACAAACATAATAGTAGGGAATTATTCTTTCCTTTATGCGCAAATAAGTTGAAACTTTCCTATAATATGATATTTCCAATTACCTTTTTTGACTTGATTATTTAAGGTAATGGAATCACCTGTGTTATATATATGGCAGCTATATAATCTCTACACTCTAAATGTCTATAAAAATTTGTCATTTTTTCAAACCTTTAGGGCCTGTTCTCTTCGGCATAAAACTACCGAACCGAATCGAATCGAATTGAACCGAACCGAACCGAACCGAACCGAATCGAGCTGAACCGAACCGAATTGAATTGAACCGAATTGAACTGAACCGAATTGAACCGAACCGAACCGAATTGAACCGAACTGAATTAAATTATAACTAATTAATAGTAATAATTATCATTTAGGAACTGAACTGAACTGAACTGAACTAAATTGAACTGAATTGAACTGAACTGAACTGATTTGAACTGAACTGAACTGAAAATAAGTTGGGGAGAACAGGCTCTTAGTCAAATTATTCCTATACTCTTACCCTTCAAATCATATTTATATGTGTCAACATATTATAATTCTAGAGATGAGTTCCTCTAATAATAAACGTGTGAAGAAACTTTCGGATTATGGAAAAGAAAACGAAATTGGTGGCCATACTTTGATGTTTTGTAACAATTCAAATAAGCTTCATGATGCAAAAGTTGCTAGGCAAAAGAGGAAGGCAATTTTGAATGAAAAGCGAACTAAAAGCCAAAGGTTGAGTCTTTCAACTGAAAGAACTCCTTTACTTGATATTTCTAATGGTAAGTTAATTCGTGCAAATTCACTTTTTTTTCCAATATTTTGTTATTTACTTTACTCATATTTGCAAATTAACATTGATAAAGTCATCTAATATTAAACATAATATTTTCAGGTAACATAAGAGATAATGATGGACATAGCCAGAACAAGTCCAATACAAACGATGATGATAAAGTCAAAAGGGGAAGGAAGAAGGGTAGCTTGAAAGAAAATCGAAGTGAAACCCAAAACTTGAGTGTTCCCACTCAATTAACTCCTCAAAGTGATATTTTTAAAGGTATGTAAAATTGGTTAATATATTTGTATCGTTGTCATTTTAGGATTGCATTGTATTGGTTACATATGTTACCATATATTTTACGCATACATTGTATTAAAACTATTTAAACTTATTATTATGTATGCAACAAAGTATTGGTTTGCATGTTTGATATGTTGTAATAGCCTAATGTTTTTGCCAATAAGTTTTATATATGTACTGTATTTAAATCCGAAATGTGAAACTTAGTCATGATAGTAATATTGTGCATCACATGTTTAAAACAATGCAAACATAAATTATATAACCGTATTATTATTATTTCACATAGTTTAACATTTGCTATTCCACCCAACTATAGATAAATACAATGAAGGAAGATATAAAAGGTTATTTAATATGGTTTAGTAAGCAATTATTATATAGTGACCTTTAATATATATAGATTTAACAATTGAAATAACATGATTAATAATTAGGCACATATTTTACCTTCAATAGATGATTCATCTTCATTTCATGTTCACTATGAATCCCTCCAATCATCATCAATCCCGTAGACACCAAAAAAAAAAAAAAAAAAAGCATATTGGTTAATAATAATTTTTTTAACAAATTTATTAATATAAAAAAAACATGTTATATACATCTATATTTTTATAATGTTTTGTTACATGCATCGACGTTTCTAAATAAAGCATTTTTTTTAATAGCTATCAAAAAATTGGATGCCCTAATTTTAGATAACTATTGTACACTGTTTATAATCAGTCAGATTTTATACCACAAAACAAAAAAAAAAAAAATCATCACGTTTTGTACGAATGACTTAGTGATTAATTTTAAAGTAGCTACTTTATTAAATGGTTAATTTTCATACTTCTGGAAATTTAATAGAATATAAAAATAAATATTGTCTGCATGCAATACAAAATCAAACTTATTGATAGTAGATATAACTTATGATAAATCTACAGGTCCAAATACAATAAACCATAAAAAAAATCATTGAAGATGTAGAATATATATTTTATTGTAATGTCGTTTAACACACATAAGTAAAGGTAGGTCAATATATAATACATTTATGAAATAAAAAAATGCATTAATTTGTAAAAATAAAACACAAAAGTAAAGAAAACACTACCTTTTTAATGTAATTTCAACCGTCTTTTTTCTCAAATTAGTTCTTCAATTGGCCACCACCTTTTGCATGCAAAGGAAACCTCGAAAAAAAAATTAAAACTAAGGTATGTAACCATATAGGAAATCAAGTCAAATCATAAATGCGGCACAAAAAAATATGAGAAAACAATAAATTTGCACCGAGAACATGCAACTTGAATACGGCACGAATTCCCAAATCCATATTACATAAAGTTATATTTAGTCTATTATAATTTTAAATAATAAATGTCACATAGTTTTACCAATCTTGTTAAAGTTTGAAAAAAAAAAAGCACAATAGATTTTTAAAAATCGTAAATCCTATACATGCAATATTATTAAGAAATTTATAATACACCTCTGACTTATGATAATGGTCGTAAAAAAATTTTATCTTAAAAAAAAATTATGTATATCTAGATAATTATAAGATTTACAATAAGGCTAAATTTGTTCATATTTTTTTGACATGCATGCGAGAAATGTACAGATCCATACAAATTAAAGAGTAAAAAAAATGTTTGAGGATTTAAGATGATTTTTTAGTGTACTTTTTTTAAAAAGGGAAAAATTTATAACAATACATGACATACGCATGAAATATTATAGGCAATTGATTTGTAAAAAAATAATAATGAAAAGTTAAAAAAAACTACACCTCTTGATCTATATTCACTTGAATCATCTTTTTCCTCAACTAGATTCTTCAATGGCCATCAAAAAATCGAAGCTTGTGCATGCAAACGACCCTTCAAATTTTCAATTCCCCCTTTTGCGTGGACCCTTTTGTGAAATTTAATCAGATAATTTCACTCAACAAACATATGTAACCACTTTTTTTTCACGACATATGTTTAAATAACAGTTTTCATGCGATTTTTTTTTTGTTTTGTAATTTGTGAATCTATTTTTTTTGTTGTGATTTCTATTTTTGTTCATCTATGACATTCTTTGAAAAATCTGGAAAATGGAAATGGCAACATGTAAACTTGCCATTTTGAAGAGAGAAGAACGAGAATGGATATTTTGTAGAAGAGAGAATGAGAGAGAGAGAGAGAGAGAGAGAGATAGAGAGAGAGAAAGAGAGAGAGAGAGAGAGAGAATGGAACGGCTGAAATGAAGGAAAGGAAAATGGCTTGCGTTTTTTTAGGGTGTAATTAATAGCCTCCTCAAAAGCAAAACCCTAGCCTCCTCTTCCTCTCTTCTCTCCTAAACCCTAGCCTCCATTGTCAATTTTGAAAGGGCTTCCATCGGATCTTACCAGTGGAAAGCCCCAAATCTTTGTTTCTTTTAAGTTTTTTGTTTCTTAGGTTATAATAATGTCTCCCTCGAAAGAAAGGGTTATTCTCCTTCGAAAAACAAGGTTTTTTCGATCTCCTTCGAAAGACAGGGTTTTTCGAACTCTTTTGAAAGACAAGGTTTTATTTGAGTTTAATAGGGTCTCCAGTTATGCGGAGCTATGATTGATGTTTATTGATCGGATTTGGATTACGAAATCAACACAAGAATTTTCTTCCCCACAAAATTATGAAGCGACGACGGATCCACTCAAAAAGTTGTATGAGACAACAAAACGAGAATATGCCGAATTGTTATATCTATGTATTTGGATTCTTAACCCTTCACCAGTTAATTCTTGTTTTATTTTGTTCAATCTGTTTTCAATATCGTTAATTGTCAATTGTAGATGTTGTATGGCTTTAATTAATGAAATATAGTGTCCTTTGGGACTTCTTTAAAAAAAAATAGTGTTAAATTAGGTTTAGGTTAGGTAGTTGTTTAGGTAGTAATAGCATAGCAAGGGTTTATCAGATTAGGGTTTTCTTTAGATTCACTTTTAGAATGCGCTTAATAACAAATTAATTAGATAATTAATATAATTGTAATGGGTTTCAAAATATTTTAAAAATAATATGATTATCATGGAGTTAACAAATTTGAAACAAAGACAGACAAGTAATGGGCTTCTAATTATCCATTATACTCCTATTTCCTTCGCAAGCGATATTTTATGTAAACTAAAAACATTACACATTGTCCATTCAATAGTGTTTCATACATATTTCAACAAATTGTTAATGCCTACTAAATTTATATTATTTTATTTGTAATTTATCAATAGCAATTTTTAAATTTTTTTTATTCAGTAAACGTGAAATACCAAACTTTTTTTTATGTATACTTCACTGTATTACTTAGATTAACCAATTACCTATTGTAATTTGCTTATTATTATACTTTGACAGGAACAACTCAATGCTTATAAGCAGAATTACAACATGAACCCCATTCCACAACATATAATTTATTTGGTTTACATTTTAAAAAAATAAACGCACTTATTTCAAATATTATGCCAGCTATCTTTATACACCTTCATATGAATTTAACACTACATCTATATATGTAAGCATTTATATGCTATTAATGTGAAAAAGTATTCTTATTTTAGTTACCGCTCATTTACTCAATCAATTGTTATCAAAAGAAGCTCAACAAAAATATGCAAGACAAAAGAGAAAGTTTATTATGTTAGAAAAGCATGCAAGATCTACGCGTTCCTCTGCATCTATACGACCACGAAATAATATACCCAAGTCAATCAACTTAAATCTTATCGGATCTTCATCAGGTACATATCGTAATTAAAATTAACATATATTATCCAACCATTTGGACAATAATTAGTTATCCTTTTGTTTTCATATATCAAACTAACATGTTTACTGTGCTGGCATTATAAGTAGTTTGCTCAACTTCTAAGTCTCATTTATTGTCTACAATTACAAACTTTTGTACTTATTCCTACGTAACTCCATTGCCTAATGGTAATAAGTATATATAATTTCATTTAATTTTTGAAAGTACTACTTGCAGATAGTCATGTAACATATGCTCAATGCAACCTTTGTATCAAGTGTATCATGTTCACGTTCACAAGATGTCACACATCATGTCGACATTACAACTCAATCGCCATTAAGTGCTATAACAAATAGTAGTACCGGTTAGTTTATAATAAATTTTGTACTTATTGTTTCTTATTTTGTCTAACAACATTACTGTATAAACAATGTAATCATTTTTAACAAAAAAATGTTTGTGCGTCAGATAAACAAAATGCATCAAAGGCAACAAGGCATAAACGAAAACTTATAATAGAAGAGAGACGAGGTTCAGGTAATAAATTAAACTTTTACAAATATGACAACTTCATTTCATATACGTTTGACATTGTATGATACTACATAGATTTTTTTGTGAGTGCTCTAACATCATCTTATTGTCGATTGACATAGCGTCTAGGCCATGTCCACTGTCAACGGAAGTTATACAACCTATGCGGTTATGCAGTTCTTTTACATCAAAGACACGTGTTGTATGAAGTAGGCAAGTCCTTGAATCGGTTTCAAAAAGAATTATTACAGGTATCTTACAATAATTATTGATTAACCAATATAGCACCATAAAAAGATTGTATTTGTAGAACATAAGTTGTAAAATTGATAAATTGCAGTATATATGCATTAAATAAAATATATTGTGTACAGATGACAATGATAGTGAAGGAAATGATATGCATGTCGACAATTATTCAAATTCTATTGCGGAAGCAGAAATAATTGATCCAGGTATAAATCGTGCAGTAAGGCATACATTAGTTAATTGTAGTTTGTTTATATTGTATATTTTTGAACTCATTTTGTTAATAAGAATACATGTAAATCCTATAGCGAATATGTAACATATATCCTTTTATGTAGATGCAAGTCATAGTGGTGACATTGCAGTCAATGGTGTGTTACTATACCTACATGTTATACTGTCATGTTAACACTTTATGATAAAACACTAATTATAATACATGATTTTTTTTATACTTTATTGTAGAAAGATATTTAGATTTAGGAGATCCCACATGTGTTTGCAAATTTTGTGGAGCACAAATGTGGTTTGCTCAACGAGTCAACAAATGCAATAAGAATGGACACCCAAAGTTTGGGATGTGTTGGATGCAAGGAATAGTAGAATCACCTTTATTTAAGCATCCACAACAGCTTTTGGAAGATCTATTGAAGAAACGACATAGTAAAAGCAGGCACTTCCTTGATAATATTAGAGGGTACAACATGATGTATTCATTCACTTCTATGGGCGGTAGAATAATTGCACCAATTAGCCAAGGTCGTGGTCATACACATACAAGATTGGAGGTCAAAATCATCACTTGATAGGCAGTTTGTTGCCGAACGATGGAGCACGTCCTAAATTCTCTCAACTATACATATATGACACTGAGGATGAGGTTAAAAATAGATGAATGTGGCAAGGTATTATGCTAATTTACTGCAAATTTTTCAACATGTCATTTGTATGAAATGTAACAGATATATCCGTGTTCTAAATCAATTATAATATTTGACCATATTATATTTCGTCAATGCAAAATACCCTAATAAATTTGAAGATCGTGTCGTTGCACAATTGAAGGATATGGTTGATCAGCATAACCCATTGGCCAAGAGTTTCAGAATGGCTAGAGATCGTTTTGAATCAGACAACTGCGAAGACTTAAAATTTAGGTTAATTGGGAGAAGGGATACCGATGGAAGGACTTATAACCTTCCAACGACATCTAAAGTCGCCGCGGTTATAGTTGGAGACATTAATACCGCAGATAAGAGGGATATAGTAGTCCAAAGGAAAAATGGAAGATTAAGGCAGATATCTGAGCTTCACCCATCGTATTTACGGTTACAATATCCATTGATTTTCCCATATGGGGAAAATGAATGTCGAGTAGATGTTATGCATAGAGATAAAACCGCCTCAAGTAGTTCTACAAATAAAAGAGAACGACTTACCATGCGCGAGTGGTTTGCATACAGAATGCAAGATCGTGAGGAAGAAGCTGATACTTTATTGTTATGTCGTCGGTTGTATCAACAATTCTTGGTTGATGGTTACACTATGATTGAGGCAGAGAGGCTATCTTTTTCTCAAGAATAACCAACAAAGATGAAGATCAGGTAATGTGAAGAATTTAAGAGGGGCTGTGGAAAGAGGGGATACAGAGGGATCTTCCAATGGCAGTCGTGTTGTTATACCACCCTCATTCACAGGCGGCTATAGCTACATGAGAGAGAACTATCAGGATGCAATGGCCATTTGTAGATGGTACGGTTACCCAGATTTGTTCATAACCTTTACGTGTAATGCTAAATGGCCAAAAATAAGCAGATTCGTTCAGATAGGGAACTTAGCTAGACCCGAGGAAAGACCGGATATCATTTGTCGAATCTTTAAGATGAAACTCGACCAATTGGTTAAAGACCTAAAGGAAAATGAGATATTTGGGCGAGTTAAAATCTGGTACATATATATCAAAACCCTTACTAATGAACTTGATGTGTACACATTTTTTTTCATCTTTAAGATATATTTTTATTGAATTAATTGAATTTCATACTATTTTACAAAACATTATTCTCTTAAAAGAATAGTTGGTCTACTGATAAGGTTGTTCAAATAATGATGCATACATATCTTCTTTTTTTCCAGTTGTGTACACAGTTGAATTTCAAAAGCGTGGCCTTCCCCATGCTCATATACTTCTTTTCCTGCACCCTGCTGACAAATATCCACAAGCAAGCGACATTGATAAAATTATCTGCGCTGAGTTGCCAGATCCAGTTGAGGATCCGAAGTTGTATGAGCCGTTACAGAAATGATGCTACACAATCCATGTGGTTCATCCAACACTGATGCACCTTGCATGGATCAAAATAAGTGCACAAAGCATTTCCCCAAAAGATTTATTGACAAAACAAAGGTTGATGAGGAAGGATACCCTATTTATAGAAGAAGAGATAACGGAGCCTCGGTTGAGAAGAACGGAGTGCATCTTGATAATAGGTTTGTTGTTCCATATAATCCACAATTGCTTCGTAAATATCGTGCGCATATTAACGTTGAATGGTGCAATCAATCCAAATCGATAAAGTATTTGTTCAAGTACATAAATAAGGGTTACCATAGAGTAACTACTACTGCTTATCAAAACAGAAAGAGTTGCGATGATCCACAAAATATTGATGAGATTAAAATGTACTACGACTGTAGTTACATATCTGCTTGTGAGGCAGTGTGGAGGATATATGGATTTCTTATTCACCATCGAACTCCTGCTGTTGAGAGATTGAGTTTCCATCTACCTGGGGAGCAAACTGTCGTTTACACTGACAAGATGGATGTAGCAGATGTACTTGAAAGACCTAATGTTGATAGCACAAAGTTTTATCCTGGATGGAATGCAACCAAAAGTATAAAGAAGCAAGACAGCTGACTTATGTAGAGTTCCCCACGAAATTTGTCTGGAAACAACCTACGCGAGAATGGGCACCTAGATCGAAGGGGTTCTCACTTGGTAGGGTCTACCATGTCACTCCAGGTTCTGGTGAGAAATACTATCCAAGAACGCTCCTTAATTTTGTCAAAGGTCCGACATGTTACGAGGATATAAGAAACCGTTGATGGTGTAGTGTATCCAACCTTCAAAGAAGCTTGCTATGCAAGGAGTCAGCTTGATGACGACAATGAATACATAGACGCCATAACATAGGCAAGCTTTAGAGAAACAGGGCATTATCTAAGGAATCTATTTTGCATGTTACTAATGTCTGGTAGCTTATCTAAACCAGAAGACAAATGGGAAAAAACATGGCACCTACTATCTGATGACGTTTTATACAAACAACGTCGTATTCATAAAAAAAAAGGTACGCAAGCTACACTATTTGGCGTAATTACATTTTTCCCGCTTACTTGCATGTTTAATAATTGTGCAACAAAAAAGGTTCATGATGACATCAATCAAGGCAACTTAAATTAAATCTTCTTTATTGTGTTGGAGATTTAAATCTAACAGATGAACAAATTCAAGCTTTTGCACTGGCAGATTTTGAAGCTAAACTACAAAGTAATGGTAGTAGCCTTCGAAAATTCAGTGAGATGCCTTTTCCAGATGAATTAGTCGTGTTTGAAGGTCAAAATAAGCTAATAGCGGATGAGCTTTCATATGATATACCCTCATTAATTCAGGAATATGACAAACTGTTTTCATGTCTAACTGAAGAACAACTAATGGTTTTCAACGAAATAATGGATTTTGTTAATGGCCAATCAAGAGGTGTCTTTTTTGTATACGGATATGGAGGCACAGGTAAAACATACATTTGGAGGACATAGTGTGCTGTAATTAGGAAGATGGGTGAAATTGTTTTGCCTGTAGCATCAAGTGGAATTGCGTCCCTACTTCTTCCAAGAGGTCGAACCGCTCATTCAAGGTTCGACCTTCCGTTGAATGTTTGTGAAAACTCTACATGTGTAGGTATTCGGCCGGGTTCTGACTTAGCTGCATTACTCATGAAAACAAAGCTCATTGTTTGGGGTGAAGCACCAATGATGCACAAATATTGCTTTGAAGCACTTGATAGAAGTTTAAAGGACATTATGCAAGCTGTTGATCGAGCTAATTTGCATCGCCCATTTGGAGGTAAAGTACTTGTGTTTGGTGGTGATTTAAGACAGATTTTGCCTGTTATACCCAAGGGTGAAAGGCAAGACATAGTATTTGCGACCTTAAACTCTTCGTATCTATGGGATTCAGGTAAGGTTTTGAAGCTTAAACGCAATATGAGACTTCAATCATGTTCTTCTTCGTCGAGTGCTAATGAAGTAAGGGAGTTCTCATAATGGATACTGAGCGTTGGCGATGGCAGAGCTGGAGGGCGGTGGATATTGAAATCACTGAAGATATTCTTATAGACGGTGGAGATGACCCCATATCATCAATTGTCGATAGCACATACCCTTCACTCAATGATCACCTTTGTGAAGCTAAATACTTCCAAGAAAGAGCAATTCAAGCTCCAACTAATGAAATAGTTGAGAAGGTAAATGATCATGTGTTGTCAACAATTCCAGGTGATGAGAGAATTTACTTGAGTTATGATGCAATTAGTAAAGATGAAGGGAATATAGGAGCTCATGAAATATATTATAATGAATTCCTAAACACAATCAAGTGTTCGGGCCTGCCAAATCATAGTATTAAGTTAAAAGTTGGTGCGCCGGTCATGCTGCTTCGTAATATTGATTAGACATCTGGATTGTGTAATGACACGAGGCTGGTAATCAAGCATTTAGGCAATTGAGTGCTTGAAGCTACCGTCATTTCAGGGAGCAATGTTGGTGACAAGGTATTCATCCCACGAATGACATTAACACCGTCTGACTCCACAAAATTTCCTATCTGATTTCAAAGACGGCAATTCCCTATAGTTGTGTGTTTTGCCATGACTATAAACAAAAGTCAAGGACAATCATTGTCGCACGTGGGGTTGTACCTACCAAGGCCTGTTTTCAGCCATGGTCAGCTATATGTCGCAATTTCCCGAGTCACGAGCAAAAAAGGACTTAAAATTCTTATTTGTGATAAAGAGAATAATATGTGCAAAACAACTACAAATGTTGTTTATAAAGAAGTGTTTCAAAATGTATAATTTCGTACACATTTTTGTATTGCTATAATTATTATTTTATTTTAACTTATTTTTTCATTAGAAAGTTTGTAATTTATTATTCGTTTCATTGGAAATTTCACACATTAAGCAACTCCCTTCCCGTGCATTTTTGCACAGGTCCAGATTCTAGTAGATAACAATAATACTCCATATACTAAGGCCCTGTTCTTTTGAACTTATTTTTGCTGAACTGAACTTATTTTATTTTTGCTGAACTGAACTTTTTTTTTTACTTATTTTTGCTGAACTGAACTTATTTTTACTTATTTTGGCTGAACTGAACTTATTTTGGCTGAACTGAACTTATTTTTGCTGAACTAAACTGTATTAGCATAATTTTATCAATAATTTTTTTTTTTACAAAGGAAACAAACAACTAGGGAGGTTTCCACAGAGTAGGCCACCCTAAAGCATCCTTGCGAATGAATATTATCAATACTTATTATTATTATTTTATTATTTTATAATAATAAATAATAAATAATAAATAATAATACTAATAATAAATAATAAATAATAATAATAAATAAATTATAATAATAAATAATAACAATAAATAATGATAATAAATAATAAATAATAAATAATAAATAATAAATAATAAATAATAAATAATAAATAATAAATAAGAAATAATGAATAAGGAATAATAAATAATAAATAATAAATAATAAATAATAATACTAAATACTAAATAATAAATACTAAATAAAAAATAAAAAATATAAATAAAAAATAAAAAAATAAAAAATATAAATTCATCGTTATTATAATTATAATATTACTAATAATAAAAATATTAATAGTAATATTGAAAACAAAAATAATAATTACAACATTAGACAAAACTGAACTTATTTTTGCTGAACTGAACTTATTTTTATTTATTTTTGCTGAACTGAACTTATTTTTATTTATTTTTGTTGAACTGAACTTATTTTTGCCGAACTGAACTTATTTTTACTTATTTTTGCTGAAAATAACTCTAAAAGAACAGGGCCTAAGTAGTACTTGGTCTATCATTGCGTATAGTTGGGTCGCTTAAATTAATCTGTGAGAGGTTGAGATTTAGTAAAAGACTTTGGGAGTAAGTCTTTCCTAACCCTCGGCCCTATCCCCTAAGTACATACTCATTGAAACGGCTGATTTCGCGGCTTCAGCTTCAATTCCTCGTTTACGGTGACTAGTGATCCCAGAATTATAGTGGATCATCATTTTCCAGAAGTTCTAAGGAGATGATCGTCTGTGTTGCAGTCGTCGGTCACCAGGTTTTTCTTTCTCTCTCATCATCACACTTTCAATCAAATTAATCACCCTGTTTTCTTCAATCAATCACTGTTCCTTTTTTTTTTTTTTTATAAAGATTATAGGATATGATAGATTCAATTTAAATTGTAATTGCAGAATAATCCGTTGTACATTCAAAGCTTCACGGAGGCTGATG
The DNA here is from genome assembly GCA_947646795.1 of Beta lomatogona. Taxonomy (NCBI): domain Eukaryota; kingdom Viridiplantae; phylum Streptophyta; class Magnoliopsida; order Caryophyllales; family Amaranthaceae; genus Beta; species Beta lomatogona. The sequence goes on from CANSNZ010000089.1 coordinate 8,208,223, forward strand.
ATGCACTTAAGCTTCATCACATTGTTCATTGCTCATTGGACGTTATTGATGAACGAGGTCCTTTTTTTTTTCTATACGATCTTCATTCATTTGTTTGGTGTTTTAACTGTTTTGCGTAGATTTCTGCTCATCTAGTGGTTATGAATTAATCTAGATTGTCTATTAGATTTGAAGTAGCATTTTTTCGAGGTTTAGATTTTCATATGTGGGAAAATTCTGAGTTGAGATTGTTATTTGATGGTGAATTTTCCGATGTATTAGGCAAAACCCTAACCCTACATTTTGTAGAGGGAAACCATAATTGAAGGGACGATAGGAATGAGATATGACCAAAATTACAGCAGAATCTGTCAAATCTACCTTGTTTTAGCAACTACTCCCTCCGGTCTTTATTAGTTTACCCCTTTCTATGGGGCACATTTGCCGATACACTAATTTGAACCTTAATATATCTGATTATCAATAAACAAAAATTAAAAAAATTTGATATTTGGATACTACACATTGAGATGAATCTAACAAGATCTCACATGACTATATTTTTCCTTAAGTACAAATCACAAGAGATAGTCAAAGTCATGTATGTGAATAGTGTCAAAAGTCAAAAGGGGTAAACTAATAAAGACCGGAGGTAGTATTATGTTTGGTTAGTTTCCACTCAATTATGATTAGTATAGAATAAACACGCGATTGCAATCTCACTGAATTGTGGAAAGAGAGATGTCATAGCTCTACGCCTCTACCCCTACATTCAGGGTTTGTCGAGCAATGTTGAAAGAGAGAAGCTGAGATCTCAAATGTAATCATATTGTTGAAGTGGTCCATGAGCTAAGCTCATTGAGTGATGTATGTCCCTTAAAGTCCTTTGGTCATATTGTTATGCCTTCCATAGGTTATCTTGTCTGCTATTAGTTTCTTGGGGAAGGATGTTATGGTACTGTACTTGTGTTAAAAGAGGGGAGTGGGGTTGCTGCCACACTGGCGGATCCAGGATTTTGAGTGAGGGGTAGTGTAACTCTGCGGTATCGGTTAAAAGAACCCCCATAAATTACACTGATTAAGTGTTTGTTTAACATAGGAAGCATTTTTTCCTAATAAGTTAGTTTTCACAAGAATTTGTATTTTCCTAGGAAATGTATATATTTATTTATTTTAACTTATCATGGAAATTTCCACTTACTTGGAGGGTCCTAGGTAAGTAAATTTCTCCATTTTGTAGGAAGTTTTTCCCATGTTTTTGTCAACCAAACAACACTACTTTCTTCAAATTATTAGAAAAATCACTTACCATGTTTTCTTTAGCTGGCTAAACAATACCTAAATTTGTAAAGTTACAAAACTATCTCAACTTTCATTTTGTGTCCTTTCTAAAGCTTGAATATGCCTCTTTTTTGTTTGCTTCATGATCATAAATATATTGATTATTATATCTAATTAGAGTCTTAAATAAACATCACAATTTCATCTTCATTGTTCAAATTGTCATATTCTAATCGCTAATTTATACCTATAACACAAATACACAAAAATTTCATAATTCACAACGTCACAATTCTTGCCTATTAGTCCACAAATTTTGGTTACTTTTCTCTCTTCAAATGCAAATGCAATAGCAATAGTTTTTTCTCAACAAATTAAGATACTTTGAACTATGATTTAAATTAATTGCCTTTTAAAATTGACAATGATATTTAAGGATAGGTTGGTCAATCTGCTTTTCTATTAATGGGCAAGATTGTCTTTTCCTTAGCTTATGCATGCTTATCTCTAGCTCCATGACTATCTATCAGATTACTTTTAGATCTTCTAGAAATATGTTGATATTTTGTAATTTTATTTCATTGTATATATCTCTTTCCTCTTAATCTCTCATCTCTTTCTCTCTTACATTTTCTTCACTCCTTACTTCGAAGCTTAATGGAGTCTTCCTCCATAATTTTGACAACTTTAAATCCTTTTTTTTTTTTTCTCATTTCTTTCTTTGTCCCTCTGTTTTCATCCCAAGTTATTGACTTTGTTTTAGGAGGCTAGAGCTATATTCTTGTATCCTATGTATTAATCTCCTTCTTTATTTGGGAGAAAGTTGTAATCTTTTATTGAAATTAGTATCAGAATTTTGCTTGATTTGTTGGAAAATTGGAATTGCAATTAAATTGAGAACAATCAACAAATTATTTTGTGGCATATTATTGTATCAATTGGAGGATTGATAAGAGATTATTTGAGGAGTGAGGATTAAGGGAGCTAAGGAGGAGAAGGCAAGGAAGAAGGCTGCTGAGTTCATACTTTTTTTTTTTTTTTTTTTTTTTTTTTGTTTGAAATAATTTTTTTGACAAAAATCAGGGGTAGCATCTGCTACCCCTTGTTACTGAATAGATACGCCACTGGCCATACACAAGTTGAACGAAATGAGATTTCTATTTTATGTACTTGCTTTATTAATTATTTTTCTAAAGCTTCGTACTTGTTTCCATGGTGCAGCTCAAAACATTTTTGTTAAGCTTTTGATTTTATATAAGATGTAGTACTTATTATTTTATTCAAGGTGTTGAATATGTTTGTGTATCTGGCAGTTACTTGAGGATATTTTGCTTTTTGCCAAAATGGTTATTTCTCGTGTACCATGGATCTACTTTGTTAAGCTTTTGATGATCTATCTTAAAATATGTTTAGATCCTTAGCTATCCTAGAATCATATGAAGATTGAAGTCCTAATTGATACATCTGACTCCTGTTAGCTTCAATAGTCGACTCCAAAACAATTTTTTTTGGATTGTTGAGGTCATTTAAACTTGTCAAGTTTTAGTCCTTTTTAAAGTTGATTCAAATTTAGATTGTTTGTGATGATAAAATGCGGATAGATTGCTATTGGGCACTCATCTATCCAGACTGATGTTTATGCGTATGAATAATAGAATGCATCTCATCTGATTAGCGATCTACATACTAACTGTGGGAAACATTGTCATAGTTGCGTGATGTATGGAGATGATATAATAAGTACTACCTGTAATGTGTAATGCATGCTTGATGGATCAACTGGGACTCATGCTATATATCTTGCATCTCAGTGAACAATCCCAAGAAATCCGGGCCGATGCTGAATGAAACATATCTTGGTCTACTTTACCCAACAGAGAACTACAAAGTGTAGGTATCTTTCCTCTTAGATTATGTTGTGGTGGATTCTGTCATTTTGCTTGGGTGCCTAAGAAATAATGGGACTGATGGTAGTAGCTTTTTGTTGCTTGTAGGTATGGCTATTTGACCAACACTAAGGTGAAATTTATCTTGGTAACCACCGATTTAGATGTTAGAGATGCTGACGTGAGAAATGTGAGTATAGCTAAGATATGGTTTTGCAAAAAATTCATGTGCTTGCTTTGATAGTGCCTTTTGTCCATCTGTGGTACCTTTACCTGGGTTTTTCGCAAATTTGTTCTTGTAACCGTACAAGAACAACCATCATGGTCAGAACAATGGTGTTGTGAACTTGTGAATTGTTGACTTTGTAGGCTCCCTTAAGCATGTGAAAGATTATGGATGGTGCTCAATAACCACAGGGGGAAATATATGATGTTAATCCTGAAATATGCTATATAATTGTTTTAGTGTGCTGCCTCAACTTATCGCTTGCTGTTATAAACTGAGCCAGCAGTGGCAAGGGTTGAAGCAATCCAGTTGGACTCTTATTTGAGGCCTTTTGCTTTTGTCACAGTGCTCATTCTTGTACATATCTGGCATTTTCCTTGCGCTTCCCTGTCCATAATGTAAAGTTGATTCTGTTTCTAGCACTTTCTTACAAGTGGGGAGAACCTTGTTTGTTTCACCAGGTTCATGGTTTGATATTTCAGACCTGTAAGGTTTGTATGGGATTAGAATTTTGAAAATTTGAATGTTATCTTATGGTATTGAATCTAATGTACAATCAAACTTAGGAAAGTAGATTTTTCTTAGACCTGCTCCGGCCCCTGCATGTCTTTGGTTTCCTTTTTTTTAACTCTCAAAGCCTCCTCTTTCTTTAAGAACAATTTTTCTAGAATATAGTAAGGGTTTCTGGATCCCTATTCTTGTGTGATTGTAATTCAGGAAAGTTCAAAGTTCGATATCTCCTTTTTAGTTGAAGTGTAATGCATCAATCATCCTCCAATTTAACTGCTGAGGCTTGTGTTTTTAGCAATTTGTTTTCTGATAATCTTCAGTATGTTTTTTGTTCTGACTATTCTTTCATACTTTCAGCTCTTCCAATTCTTGTTGATTTTTGGTTCCGTAAACTCTCTCAAACTGTAATTCTGTCAATGAGTGAAGTATGATGAGTAATTCAACTACCCAGAAAAGATTGGGAAACATATTTTAGCTGTGTTGACGCCTGACGGTGACTGCATCCCTTGAAATTTGTTAGTATAGGCTATGGCATGGTTTGTTGGTCAGTGGTCACTATCTCTACTGCAAACATGGTTCTAAGTAAACCAATTCTAATTGCAAATAAAAAGTGTCTATTCCCACTATTGACTTCACTATAATTTAAGTCCGCTTTATTATAGTTTGAATTTTCTGTGACTATTATGAAGTGGAAATAGATATTCTTTTAGAATATGAGGAAAAAAGTTGGAATTATGTGCATAGGAATATGAGGAAGGGCAAACAAAAGAAGACAAATAGCAGAAGAATTAGGAAGAAGAGAGAAGACCCCTCAAAAAAAAAGGAAGAAGAGAGAAGAAGAGAGGTACTTGATAACTTGATGAAAAAGTTTATCACAATCCTCCTGAAATTTTAGTGGTCTGGTGTCGCTCCCAAGAAAACACTCAAATGATACTTGCTGAACTCTACTCTCCTTCCCTGTTGTATTTACAATCTGTTGCACTTTCTTACTTTCTGAAGAACTGTCCACTTCAGCTTACTTTTCAAACACAATCTATTCTTCAAATTACATATTGCCCTCTTTGCTTGCATCTTGCATAGTTGGCTGATGTGTGCCTTTTGTTCTTCTGTCATCATCTTCTTGCATAATCAATTACTATGATAATTTATTGTGCATCTGTCTGAAAGGAGACTTATTTGCAGAGGTATAGAGTGGATTTTGTTGTTCTATATTTTCAGTGTCCTTATGGATTTCAACAGAGAGTTGCACACTTGCACTTCAATACTCCAACTATTTGTGTGTGTCTGTGATTTTTTTTTTTGTAATATTATTGAATGCTACTGAGTTTTAAAAGCTGATCATATGCATTTTGGTTGAGAACAGTTCTTCAGGAAATTTCATGCAGCTTATGTAGATGCAGTTTCAAATCCTTTCCATGTACCAGGTAAAAAGATAACCTCTCGGACATTTGCTGAAAGTGTAAGTAAGATTGTCAAGTCCTTTGGATTGGGTTCATCTGGGTGATTTGTGTCGCCCTTTCTGAAAACTTGTGAAGCCTTTCTGCTAGAGTCAGCAGACCTGTTTCCTTTGCTGAAGAATTTTGCTGGCAGCCAAAATATGAGACTGGTTTGTTTTGTAATATGGTACAAAATGCACTGAGATGACGAACTCTTCTGCTAATGGCCTGAATTTGTGAGTTTGTACTTCATAAAGAACGCTACGGAAAAATTATCTGAGCTTGTAACCAGATCTTTTTATCATTCAGTACCAGAGAGACGTATTGTATCATTCTGTATCGATTATTTTCAAGAAGCCATTCTATTATTGGAGTTGGTTTTTGATGGGCGTTTCTCTGCTGTTGATGAATTGAGACTTGTGATGCTCGTCGTTTGCGGCTTCACATTTTAAGCTTTATATGAGTCTCGTTTATATATTATTATATTGTGACGATGAATTCTGTATTGCTGCGCATATACAATTGAGCTTTTTGGGTAACTTTGGTTTCAGCGAATTATGTCTACAATACAAGTACTCTAATAAGAGAAGTCACACCCTAATTTATAAATCTCATCCATGAACGATATAACAAGACACAAGTAATGCTAAAACCAACTTTCACGCCGAAATATTGTTGTTTTATGGGTTATAAGGAGCCACGAAAGACGATGATGTAAATGGGATTTGATCTTAGATTTTTTGTACCATTTAGAACCAATATATCACATGAAATGATGTAAGATTGACAAAAGGTAATCTATCATACAACATAGTCAACCATCAATTCAATATTCAACATAAGTGAATTCTGTATTGCTACTCATATACAATTGAGCTTTTTGGGTAACTTTGGTTTCAGCGGATTATGTCTACAATACAAGTACTCTAATAAGAGAAGTCACACCCTAATTTATAAATCTCATCCATGAACGATATAACAAGACACAAGTAATGTTAAAACTAACTTTCACGCCGAAATATTGTTGTTTTATGGGTTATAAGGAGCCACGAAAGACAATGATGTAAATGGGATTTGATCTTAGATTTCGGGTACCATCTAGAACCAATATATCACATGAAAATGATGTAAGATTGACAAAAGGTAAGCTATCATACAACATAGTCAACCATCAATTCAATATTCAACATAAAACATCATTAAAACACGCAAAACAAGACAGCAAATATTCTGTTAAAGAACTTCAGCATTCAAGAACAAACTCCTTAGGATCAACATCGGCCTTCTTAATGAAAAATCCAGAAAGATAAGCAGAAAGAAAATTCTCTCTCAGAAACCTTATTCCAAACCCATCAAACTCCTGTATCCAGCCCAATACATAACCCGTGTTAATGAGATCAATTGCTCTCCACCTCCTCTTCTTTGCATAATTCTTCAATCCACTCTCTATCCTCTTATACTCATCCTCGGATCCATCATTCTCTTTCCTTTGACTGCTCGAGTTCTCTCGTAAGGCATCAACGAGGCATCTTGCTAGAATGATGCCATCTTCTAGAGATGAGCACCCTCCTTGGCCAAGGTCTGGTGTCATTGGGTGAAACGCATCACCTGCTACACATACATTGTCTTTGCTTATGTTGCCAAATAGTATCTGTAATGGAGGTCTATATCCTAGTGGAGAACGTACTATTTCCTCCACTCTTGTGTCTTCTATAACACTCCTTATTTGATCTGGTACCTTACCCAGTTTAGTAAGCACAAATTGCTTCAGTTTCAGTTGATCAGCTTCTTGGAGTGTTCTGCTCTCTGTTTAGTCAGCATAAAATTGATTTAACTCACAATTAAACATATACTTTTTCTTCTTATTCTGTTTAGTCAGCACAGAAATTGTAGTGATCATATTTTAAATGTGCATATAATCAAAGAGCACGTAATTGATTAGTTGTGCACGAGTTGTGCATAAAGCAATGGGCATATACCTTGAGCAGATGGAGACCAAGTGAAAAACCAATAAACAGCAGTATTATCACAGGGAACGATACCATATCTAGCACTATTTCCAACAAAGAGCTGAAATTTGGGTTCGAAACCATGACCACCTTTGTAATATGCACATCCCCTTATGGCTGATCTTCCTGTCAATGCTGGTGGTTTGAATCCTAGCCATTTTGCCACAACTGAGTTCACCCCATCACACCCAAGTAATATCTGTTTGTGGAAAACCATATTAGAAGAATGCAATTGAGGAAAGACATAAGATATGAAATGTCATACTTCTGGCATTAATTTGCATTTAAGTGCTCGCAACTTTTTGGACAATCAAATGTTAGCTAATTGACTTGTTTGACTAACTGCTATAGTTAACTATTTGTTTGTATCGAGCATTTATTTGAATTACTTTATTCCACTAGTTGTTTACAAAAGATGTTTTGTTAAATAAGTTATATTGGAAATTAAACAACTATTGTACAAAAACAGCCAAAAAATCCAATGAAAAATAGTAATTATTTTTTTATATGTGGACAAATAATTATTATAAAAACTTACTTGATAGTTTCACCATGTAAAAATAGCCCAAAACGAATAGATATAGGCATATAGCGGCATAAAGCCAATTAAGTTTCTTATTGGACTGAATCAACCACCCTTATAGCCTTGCAAATGATCATACAAAATACAATTCGAATGTAGAAGTAAATTTTTAAGAAAAGTAATCACAATTCCATGCTTGTCTTAATACCTTAGTCTTAAAGTTGGAGCCATCGACGAGGTGTACTATTTTTGAGGAGCCAAATTCCTCAATAGACACCACTTTGGAGGAATACCTAATTGTGTCTTTTGGTAATTCCTTTGCAAGCGCTTCTAGTAGGTTTTTCCTTCTCACACAGCGAACTTCATGATCATTTCCTCTGCATTTTGATCTTTTAGTAAACTAAACAACAAGAGAAAAGTACAATAAGAATATATTTTGAAGACAAAACCAGATATTGTAACTCACTTGTTTCCTTTGTCTGTAAATGTAATATCTGAAGTCAGATCCCCTGTAACTGTGGATAAAGATAATATCCTACAGTGCAACCATTTCATTAGAAAAATGAGTCTAGAGCTGACAAATGGGTGGAGTCGTATGGGTTCACAGATTGACAAGTTGACTCTCCCTGGCCTAGCCCTAACTAGACTTGTTTGTTGAATTGGTAATAAACCAATAATCCCAAACCTAACCCGAGCTACTCATCAAACCCATTAAATTTGTTGAACACACATTTATATAAACCAAACAAATTAGCCTGGTAACTTAAATAACAATTTGCAAATGAACCAAACTTTACAATCGTGCCTTCTAACTTTTAGGGTGTGTTATGAGTTATGACTTATTGGAACTTAGTTTATAAGGCGTCATAAATTTTGCTCATTGAGCATGTTCCACACCCATAAAGAGGAGACTCAGGAGAGAGAGAGAGTGCACACTTCACAACAAGAGCAAAGGACGTTACATCTAAAAACTAATTGGCTATAGGGGGAGTAGACGATCTCTTCTCTCTCATGTGAAAACAACTTTGAGACTTTAATTTAAGGAGTGTCATTCTTTACAAATTTTACCACCCTTCTAATAAACTCCATGTTTGATGTTTTATGGGTGAAGTCCAATTTAAGTAGTTGAAGAAGAAACTAAACTAGAGCAAGCAAATTAAACAGGTGGAATAATAGAAGTGAGCAAGAGTAGTGCACCCACCCAGATAGCTCACCATGCTGTTGCCTGAGTGCGTCGCCAATCTTAAGAGCATCCAAAGCCCTCCAAGCATTAGTCCAAGTTGTGAATGCGATCCCAGCTGCTCTCAGCTTATCTGATGATTCCAACACCAAACTTTTTATTCCCAATCTGCAAATTTAGCAACAAAAACCTCAACACCTTATCATGTGTAATTTTATATAAAACGTCTTAAATATGAACAATTTATTTTTCTTTCACTTTTATTATCACTAATAATATAATTATATAAATGGGAATGAGTGGCTACTATCATGCATGAAAATCATGAACAAGTTACATTAGATTCATTACTATTAGTATTATTTATGACTTCATATATATACCATATGAATATATGATCCCTCGATAAATTTACGCTTGGTGACACATTTTGGTACAACCGCAATGATTGACATCAACTTAACACTCTTACAGAAAACGGTTTTTTCACCATACACCCCCGACAAATTGGAAAATTCACCACATACCTTCAATGTTTCAAATATGCACCATATACCCTTGAGTTTTCGAAAACGTTCACCATATGCCCTTTTTCTAACTGCCGTAAGCTTTATTTACTATTTTGCTATTATTAACACTAAACCCTAATCTAACTCTAACCTTAATCCAAATCTAACCCCTAACCCAGCCCCAACCCCCTCCTCTCCACCCCGGCCCCCACCCCTACCCCCTCCCCTCCCCCAACCCCAGCCCCCACCACCTCCCCCCCTCCCCTTCCCCGTCGCGCTGCTCCCTCACCCCCAACCCTCCCCTCCACTGCGGCCCCCACTCCTAACCCTCCCTCAACCCCAGCCCAGCCCCCACCACCTCCCCCCCCCCTCTCCTTCCCCGTCGCTGCTCCCCTCCCCCTCCTCTCCCCTTCCTCGTCGGCTGCTCCCTTCCTCCTCCCCTTCCCCATCACAGCAATTTCGATAGGGATTTCAAGGCCAAATTTCACGGTGGCGGGGGAAAAACAACGAGGGAGGAGTGAGAAAAATCGCGGAGTCCGAGATCCGATGGCTGGCGGGGGAAAACGACAGGGAGGAATGAGAAGAAATTGCGGGGAGGGAAATCCACGGGGAGAGCGACGGGGGAGGGGGAATCGACGAGGGGAGCGGCGACGGGGAATGGGAGGGGGAGGGGAGCAACGACGGGGAAGGGGAGGGGGTGGGGAGCAGCGACGGGGATGGAGAGGGGGTGGGGTGGGGGGGCAGCGGCGGTGGAGTACAAGGGGGAGGAGGAGGGGGTGGGGGGCTGGGCTGGGGTTGAGGGGAGGAGGAGGGTTAGGGGTGGGGGGGCTTGGGCTTGGGTGGAGGGGGGAGGGGAGGGGAGGGGAGAGTGGGTTAGGGGTTAGATTAGGGTTAGATTAGGAATAAGGTTAGAGTTAGATTAGGGTTAGGGTTAGATTAAAATTAGGGTTTAGGGTTAATAATGGCAAAATTGTAAATAACTCTAACGGCGACTTAACGTCCGTTACCAAAAAGGGCATCTGGTGATCGATTTCAAAAAGTCAAGGGTCTATGGTGAACGTTTTCGAAAACTCAGGGGTATATGGTGCATATTTGAAACATTGAGGGTATATGGTGAATTTTCCAATTTGTCGGGGTATACGGTGAAAAAACCGTAAAAAAAAACCTTAAATTAGACAACTTCAGACAGCTAGCATCATAATGGCGGCCAAGGTCAGAAAAACAACCTAGAATTAGACTGTCTTACTATACTACACTCTTCCTCCTGCCTCCTTATGGTAGCAGTAATATAACTATATAAGTCTATATCTATCAATTTGCTTATTATAGCACATCACATTTCTGAGCAACTTTGGTGATCATGTTCTTTTGGGCTGAACTGAACTGAAGTAAAACTGTGAGGTGAAAGAGCTGAACTGAACTGAAACTGTGCCCAAAAGAACAAGGCCTAGGTGTCTAAAGTTGCCAATTCAAGTAGTGTTTTTGTAAGAGTGTTGATTTGGTATCAATAATTATAATTAGGTTAGAGTTCGGGTAAGCAATGTTTTCTTTATAATTGACAACTAACAAGTAATAGTGCAATGGTAACAACAATAAACAATGGTGCTTGTGTTAGTATACTAAAATGTATTTGAAAAGACAGAAGTTAGCTAAGTTGTAAAATAAAAAATAATAGTATGAAATAGACGGAGTAATATATACCGGTAAAGTGCTAAAGCTGTAGCAAGACCAGATATTCCAGCTCCAACGATGACAATGTCTGTATTTACTTCCATCGTCCTTTAACTTGATCTTGCAATTTGCAAATTCTTTCTAGCAGTGAAGTAGATAATATCTATTGAAGATTAGCTATATAATAATGGGTTGACGATAACGTCGGTGCTTACGTTATAAAGGCTATTCTGGTCTATTTTCTCATTAAGGTGGCTGCGCCTTTTGACTGGAACAACTGTTAGTTTTTTTTAGGGGAAAAGCTAGCTAACATTAATTCAAGGAAAAAAATGTCCATCAAAATATAAGGAGCCACTTTCGGGGGATAGTGGTTCTCCTAGATTTGTTCAATCCCAAAAGGGGTTACCTTAGCTAAGTGGTGGGCAACAGAATTCCCATCACATTTCACATGAGACCATACAATGGTAGTAAAACAAACACAAGAAGAGAGAATGTTATGAAGAATAATATCAAGATCAGCAAGGTAGATAGCATGCTTCGAGAGACGGTTTATCACCGATTGGCAATTAGACTCCACAATGACCTCATGTAATGCATAACGCTTGCCCAAACGAATAGCCATCTCGATGGCCTTGGCTTCCGCAATCTCCGCAGTCCAATGGGCTCGAACTTTACGAGTGGCAACAAAGAGGACAACACCCAAAGAGTCACGAGCGACTACACTCAAACCAACCCAGCCTTCGGTAGCAAGTGATGCATCAACATTCAATTTTATTATCCCCGGTGGAGGAGCTAACCAAACTCGTGGACTTACAACAGCAGTTTGGGCACGAGAGTGGTAGATTTTGGTGGTGTATTTACCATTCTCTTCCACAAGCCTAGTCACACGATCAAGAAAAATTTTGTGGGGCGTTATGTTGTTGTTAAACACAAGGGAGTTCCTCTCACTCCATAGAACCCAGGCAAGGAAATCCCCTTTGATGCGCACTCCCTGATCAATGTCACGCCAACTAAGAAGAGCTTCGTTCATTGGTGCAGCACTAGCCAAGATTCGAAGATCATCACAGCCACTGTCGGCCCATATCTCACTAAGGTAAGTGCAACCAAAAATCGCATGATATTGCGATTCCACTTCACCACAGCCTCTAGGACACATATCATCAACAATCATGTGGCGATGTTTGAGCAAACCGCGAACCGGGAGAGTATTAGTGCATAACCGCCAAAGAAAATGCTTAACATTTGGGCTTACCTCCATACTCCAAATATCAACCCAAGCTTGATGGAAATTGTCAAGGTTCCCACCTTTCCCAAGCATGTAAGCCGTTTTCACCGAGTAGCTAGCATCCTTAGTAAAAGCCCAAGTCAATTCATCTTTCAAAGGGATAGAGCTAAGAGGAGTTCCAAGAATACAACGAACCTCTCTCGCATTGAAAAGAGCCTCAATCATTGACACCTTCCACTCCATTCTCTCGAAATCAATGAGCTCACTCACCATATTAATTTCACCTTACTTCTCACTAGTAATGAAGCGCCCCAAATCGTCAAGGACCCATGGATCCTCCCAAATCCTGACTTGAGTTCCATTACCAACGCGCCACACCATGCCTTCCTTTAGGAGAGCCTTCGAGCTCCAAATACTACTCCACGAATAACTGTTAGAAACCCCAAGAGGAGCATCTAAAAAATCACACTTAGAATAATATTTAGCCTTCATAACTCTAGCAAATAAAGAATTCGGTTCACGAACCAACCTCCAAGCTTGCCTCCCCAAAAGAGCATCATTAAAAACTCTAAGGTCTTTGAAACCCATGCCACCAAAACATTTCAAATTACACATTGAGTCCCAATTTTTCCAGTGTATCTTGCGTTGAGTATCAGAACTGCCCCACCAAAACCGAGCCATAGCAGAATGGATTTTTTGAATGATGGAACAAGGGAGTTTATACACACCCATTAGGTAGGTAGGGATAGCCTGGATCACAGACTTAAGCAACACTTCTTTTTTAGCTCGAGATAATAATTTCTCCTTCCAACCTTGGAGTTTCTTCCAAATTCTATCCATAAGAGAATCAAATATAGCTTTCTTTGATCTACCAGAGATAGAAGGGATACCAAGATACTTCTCATGTCTATCAACTTGCCGCATGTGTAAGATGTTCGTCAATTCTTCTCTTTGTGTGATGCTGACGCCTCTACTAAAGGATACCTCCGATTTTTCATAGTTAATTTTCTGCCCGGATGCTAATTCATAATGGTTGAGTATATCAACTATAATAGTGCATTCCTGTCGGGAGGCTCTAGTAAAGAGTAAAATGTCATCTGCAAAGAAAAGATGAGAGATCTCTGGGCCACTGCGGCTGGCCCTAGCACCATGCAACTGCTTCTCCTGGACTTTCTTCTGAATCATATTTTGAGAAAGCATCAGCAATCAAAATAAAAAGATATGGAGAGAGAGGGTCACCTTGGCGGAGACCTCTAGCAGGAGTAACAGATCCACATACACCACCATTGATGATGAAGGAGTAAGAAACAGAAGAAACACATGCCATGATCAAGTTCACCCATCGCCCATCAAAACCCATGGTGAGAAGCAGCTTCCTCAGAAAACCCCATTCCACCCTATCATAGGCCTTGCTCATATCAAGTTTCATAGCAGTGGTTCCCCTACGGCTCCGGTTTCGATACTTCATAGAGTGAAAAACTTCCATAGCAATAAGAGCATTATCAGTGATGAGACGGCCGGGAACAAAGGCACTCTGATTTTCAGTAACCAGGCTAGGGAGGAATTCTTTCAACCTGATGACAAGAGCTTTCGATACCAACTTGTACACCACATTGCACAGAGCAATAGGGCAAAATTCAGCAGGTTTGGTGGGACTCTTAACTGTTAGTTGACTTGTTATAACTCTGTAACTCTGTGACGTCTCGAATAGTTGGTCTTATAAGAGACCGCATACTTTTAATTTAAAATTAAGCACAACCTAAGCCCAATATTAAGAAGAAAACATGTCACCTTTCTTAATATAGTGACTAGTATAATCTATTTCGTGACCAGTTTAATCTATTCAGTAATCACATTCTTTAACCCATTCAGTGACTACTTTAATCCGTTCGGTAAGACTACCGGGATTTGTTGTAGTTCGAGAATCAAGAAAACAAAGGAAGGCGAAGAGAAAGGATGACTAGGATAGTATTGGGTTAGGGTGAAATGGAATGTGCTTGTCAGGAGAATGCAGGCTTGAGTTTGTCTAATTTTATGTTAAAATTAGACCGCCTATTCTAATAATTTGTGTTGCAATTTGATTTGATTTCACCTAACAAAAGTATACATCTAAATAGCAATTTTTGCCGATTCAAAATCTATATTTACAAATCTAAATGTTTATACATCCAAAGATAATGTTCCACATCTAAAATGTATAATCACACATACATAAACTATGTTTGCACATTCAAAAAGTATATTTGCACCTCCAAAGCCTATATTTGCACATCCCAAAATTATGTTTGCACATCTCAAAATTATATATGTATTTTACAATCCAAAAGTTTGCACGCATATCCAAAATATGTATCTGTAGATCCAAAACGTGTGTTTGTACATCTGAAAATTTTGGTTGCAAAAAAAATTGGAGCAAAACAAACAATATACTACTTCATCCTTTCTAAAATAAGTGGAACACTTTTTATGTGAGAGTTTTTTGAGCACCAACATTGGTATAGCTCTCCAACATTGCTCTCCAACATTGCTCTCCAACATTGCTCTCCAACCCATTTTTTACTTTCTCTCTCCTCAAGATACTCCCAAGAGCACCCCTTCAAAAATTGTTGACATTGGTATTGCTCTCCAATGAGCTCTCCAATTCATTTATTATGTTTAATTCCTATTTTCTTTAATATTTAAATTTTTTACTATTTTTAAAATTTCCCAAGCCCTTCAAGCATCAAACGTTTATGCATTAAAAAAATTGCATGATTGATCAACTCCTCTTTTGTAGCCTAACATACTTTATTAATATGGAAATCAATACATAAGCAAAATAACTAAAACATACGTCTCATATCCTAAAAAAAAAATAGATATCATTACATTAGGAAAACTTTATTTTTCAATTAGCCGTTATCTCTACTTTGGTCAACAAAACCATGCAATGCAACGTAAATACTCCAAAAATCATGCAATGCAACAAAGCCATGCAGTATGAAAGTTGTGTTTTAAATTGTTTTAATTTATTTTTTCCAAAAATCAAAAAGCCAAAAAAAAAGAAATTAAAAGGACACGTGTCATATGGATATAGCTAGAGCATGCTCTCCCAATGCTCTTGGGGGAGAGCATTCCTCCAAGTGCTCTCCATGGAGAGCGAATGGAGAGCACCTCGAGAGCACCAATGTTGTGCTAGAGTTCGCTCTCCATTTTCTCTCTCCTTGGAGAGCTCCTTGGAGAGCAACTTGGAGAGCACCAATTTCGTATTTAGCTTCTTTTCATTTGGGCCCATATTTCATAATCACTGTAGATTTTTTGGACCCATTTGATAATTTTTGTGCTTTTGTTCATTATTCATGTCTCACCGGACCCAACGGCCAACGGGGTTGCTTACGTCGATGAGACTATGACACACCATCCAACAATTATGTAAAGAGCTTAATTGCCGAGTAATTATTCGTCAGATTGTTGAGTTAGTTAACCTTTTTAGTTGTACATGTTACTCTTGTTCATGTTATTAAGGAGGCTAATGGTGCTGTTTAAATAAATGCGTAAATTAGAACCATTTAAATTTCAGGATACTATGTAGAATTTTAAAAAGGTTGAGGTATAACATAGAATCGAACAAGTACAAGGATTTTTTCTGATCTATTAATGGGCTTCTGGGTGGGTGCCCTATGCGAGGACAACTTAGAGGATTTCTTCTTACCTATTAAAGTAAAAATCAAAGAAATACAAGGATATAACGTAGAAAAACCCAAAAAATGTTTACCAATAGTTTTGAATTAGGCATTCCACGCTCTTGTATCTATCCCAACATATAACGTTATAACTTGTAGAGTTGTAGTAACTATTAAGGAGTTCAAACGTACCAAGTAAGTGTTGGCCCAGTGGTGATGGGGACTGGCTTTGGTAGGACGGACCCGTGTTCGAATCCCCGCAACACCATTGGGAGAGGAATGGAACCTAACCACCCCGAACTTGGCCTCGATCCGGATGTAGCCCGAAGGGTGAACCGGGTGCAAACACCAAAAAAAAAAAAAGGAGTTCAAACGCTCTATATTGATAAGGAAGAATCATGCTTACTCTAAAAGTCTTAATTATTTATATTGTGTCTGTAAGGCCCATGGGCTAGTCTATAGTAATATCAGCTGTAGTCTGTTGTCTGTTAGTGATATTACTTTTGGTGTATGAGCTGTCATGTGATGTATGGCTTGACTCTTTGTGACCTAGGGATCTCACCCCAACCATCACTATATATATTTAGCTTGTAATAGTAGTAAAACAACAAAAGAAGCTAAGAGAAGTAAATGAATGAATGAGAGCTTCACGAGAGAAATACATTTGCGTGAAATATGATTGATTAACATGGCAAAACTTATACTTCCTCCGCTCCAAAATAAATGCCACAATTTGGATGGCACGTTTTCCTAGGCAAAATTTCTTATGGTGAGATTAAGAAAAAAGTAAGGGCATGTGACTAAGTTAATAAGAAGAGAGAAAGTGGGACCACAAGAAAAGTAAGGGCATCTAACTAAGTTAATAAGGCTTAATTAGTTTTAGTAAGGGTATATTCGTAATTTCACACTCAAAATCTTTACCAAGAATAGAAAGAAGTAAAATGTTGCATTTAATTTGAAATTGCCGTTTTTAGAAACTGTTGCATTTAATTTGGAATGGAGGAAGTATTTGACATCATGGTGTAAGAGCTGAATGCTATAATTACTTTTCTTAATTAATCAATTATACAATTTAGTTATTCCTAGTGTGTTAAAAATAGTATCTTTGTCCTCTAAAATATTATATTATGTGTCTTTCATTTTAGAATATGTCTGTTGTATTTAAGCCTCATGTTAGAACTATTTCTCTTTATTGCTGCACCTATATTAGTGAGAATGGTGTCTGGGATTGATTCAGGAAGTCCATTATACTTGCATCCACCTGATGATGGAATCCATTCTATAAGTGTCGAGACACTAGAAGGAGCCTTTAACTATAGATCCTGGAAAAGATCCCTAAAAATAGGACTTGTGTAACACCCTGACTCTTCCGGAGTCAAGTATATCGTCACCAATGTGCATCTGGGGCCAACAACTGTCCTCAATAACCAACACAAGTTCTTCCGGCACATTTTGTCCTCACTCATGCGCACCCAGATAAACTTCCCAGGAGGTCACCCATCCCTGGACTACTCACAGACAAGCACGCTTAACTGTGGAGTAACTAAGGAAATGAGCTTCCTAAAGAAAGATGCATCTTGTTGGAATGAGTAGCCTGCTAAATCCCTTTCAAGCAATCATGAGGGGTATTACATACACCCCCACTTGAGGACAGTAACGCCCTCGTTACGCCTGAGGAATCCACATATTCGGCCATAACGACCTGTGGGTCGCCCCAGCCTGGAAAATGATTGTCGGAGACTCCAAATATTCGGTCTGACGACCTCTGGGTCGCTCCTTATGACAATGCAGCCCCATAATCCTCCCCTACTAGGCGCCTGAGGACTCCTAATATTCGGCCTGACGGCCTTAAGGTCGCCCCAACACGCGGTCGCAGGGTTGCTCTGATACCATTTGTAACACCACGACTCTTCCGGAGTCGAGTATATCGTCACCAATGCGCATCCAGGGCCAACAACTGTCCTCAATAACCAACACAAGTTCTTCCGGCACATTTTGTCCTCACTCATGCGCACCCCGAGAAACTTCCAAGGAGGTCACCCATCCCTGGACTACTCCCAGACAAGTACGCTTAACTGTGGAGTAACTAAGGAAATGAGCTCCCTAAAGAAAGATGCATCTTGTTGGAATGAGTAGCCTGCTAAATCCTTTTAAAACAATCATGAGGGGTATTACAACTTGCATCCAAGAGAAAGCCTGGAAATCTGACAGGTTATGTGACAAGAGATGCAACAGATTATGAACTTTGGTGTGGTCTTTTTCTTGTTTTTATTCTGATTATTTTGTCATTTTGGAAGTTGCAGTGAAGGAATTAATGTCTTCCAATTCTGCTGAACCAATTTGTCTCAACTCCGATGAAGAGATGGACTCTGCTTGTGTCAAAAACGAGCCTAAAGACAAGAAAAAGGGTATTGTACTGCTCACTGGTAAGAAACGTCCTCGTAGATTAACCTCTACTGTGTGGGTGCACTTTGATTTCTTGTATGAATTCCTGATGAGAATGGAAATTTGATCTGTAAGTGTAAGAAATGTGGTACTACTTATAACGCTGATAGTAAGAATGGAACTGGGAATTTTTTGCGTCATCTTAAGAGTTGTAAAATGAGAAAATATAGAGATATTGGTCAAATGATTTTAGAGAAAACATCCTCTGGTTTAGAGAATAGATTAGTGAAGTTTGATGCTGATGAATTTCGTGAATTGGTGGCTATGGCAATTAATAGACATGATCTTCCATTTCAATTTGCTGAGTATGAGGGTGTTAGGAAATATTTTAGGTATTTGCATCCCGATTTTAAACATGTTACTCGCAATACCATTAAGGTTAATGTACTTAAGATGTTTAAGAGGGAGTCCCAAAAATTGAAGTTTAAGTTGGGTGATGGTACTGGTAGAATATCTCTAACTTCTGATTGTTGGACTTCCATAACCACTGATGGTTATATTTCTCTGACTGCTCACTATGTTGACAAATATTGGTGTTTGCAAAAAAGAATTATGAATTTCTCTTACTTGCCTCCTCCTCATACGAGAGTTAATTTATGTGACCATGTGTCTGCTTTATTGAAAGAGTGGGGAATTCAAAAGAAAATCTTTTCTTTGAATTTAGATAATGCATCATCAAATGATGTGTTTGCTGAACATCTTAAAGATGAACTTGACTTAGTTTGTAATGGGGTATTTTTTCATGTAAGATGTTGCGCACACATTCTGATTTTAATAGTTCAAGATGGTTTAAAAGAAATTGATGCTGCTGTGATTAAGGTGAGGGAGACCGTGAAATATTATAAGGGTTCTCAAGGAAGAAAACACAAATTTTTAACTTGTATGCCTTATGTTGAACTTGATTCTTCTAAAGGCTTAAAGCAAGATGTTCCCACTAGATCGAACTTGACCTACTTCATGCTAGAGAGTGCTTTGTACTATAGAAAGGCCTTAATCCATTTTAAAAAGATTGATGCCAATTATGTTCATTGCCCAACTTTAGAAGAGTGGGATGGAGTTGAGAAAATATGCAAGTTTCTAAAGGTTTTTTATGAAGCTACTCTTGCTTTTTCTGGGACCAAATACCCTACATCCAATGTTTTCTTCCCAAATGTACTAAAGGTTAGACTGTTGTTAAAGCATGAAATGGAAAGTAAGGATCATTTTATGAGATCAATGGCTGCTAAGATGTATGAGAAATTTGATAAGTATTGGTCCACTTTTGGTACTTTCATAGCTTTTGCGATGGTGTTGGATCCACATTATAAGTCGGAGTTTGTTGAGTGGGGCTGTAATCAGGTTTATGGTTTGACTCAAGAGCATGATGATGTCCTTACACAAGTGGTTGATAAGGTGAAGGATCTATATGAGACATATGCTGTCATTTGTACTTTAAGTACTAATAATGTTGCTGCTGGTTCGAAGGTTCAACCCACCAAAGAAGGAGATCTTGACTAACTCATGGATGTAAGTTTAATTATCTAAGTAATAAGTATTATGTTGTTGCTTTATTTTTTTACAAGTCTTGGATTTTGTTTTTGGGTTGACATAAACATGCATGCTTTTGCATAGTGAAACCATCTTATTTGTCAAGTTCTTTTCTACACTCTACACTCCATCTTATGTTTATATGAGCAGTAAGTTAATATGAGCAGTAAGTTAATATGTTTATATGAGCAGTGGACCATCTTATGTTTATTTAAGTATTAATAAGTTTATATGATCTAAATTCAGTTTATATAAGCTAATTTCAGTTTATATATTTTAAGTATTATGTAAGTTTGTTATCTAAGTTTATATGATGCTTTAACTTATGTCTTCGTGTCTTGTGCTTTAGGACTTCGATGAGCTCTCGACTAAGAAAGCAACTGTGACTAACAAAGATTAATTGGATATGTATCTTGAAGACGCTCTTCTCCCGCGTACTACTAATTTGGATGTTCTCATGTATTGGAGGAACAATTCTGTCCGTTACCCTCCTTTGGCACTTATGGTAAAAGACATTCTTGCTGTCCCCGTATCCATAGTGGCTTCTGAATCAGCCTTTAGCACTGGGGGTCGCGTTCTTGACAGCTATAGAAGTTCTTTGAAGCCTTCTACCGTTGAAGCTATCATCTGTCTTAGGGATTGGACATTTGGAGAAGGTAAAATATTGATACACTTATAAAATATAATTACTTATTTCTTTTAACTCATACTCCTTGAATCTTTGTCTAATTAATTAATTATTTGTATTGTAGCACATATGGATCCTCAACTTGAGAACTTGTGTGGGAGTGTGATGAATCTAAAGGTGGACAATGCGATGGATGATACGCCAATCTCGAGTCCGGCAATGAGCTCCGATTTTGATGGAAGTAGTTCTAAGAAATGATAAATCTGCCTCGATTATGCATGTCAGCATGTGTGATCTTTAGTTTGGAACTTTGGATTATGTTACTTGTTAATTGTTAGAACTTAGAACTTTGATGGTTGTGATGTTTTGGAACTTTGAACTATCTTTAATTTATTTTGTGGTCTGTAAAAATTAATGTGGGATGTGATTTGAATTTAGATTTTGGATGCTCAATGATCATGGTTTGTAAAATCAGGTTGTAAGTAGGTTACAATCGGGTTAAGAGGTTCGGGTTAACCTGAAAATTCCAAGCCAAAACAGGTTTAGTTAACCCGATTTGATATTATGTCGCAAAAAAAAAAATTCAGGTCAAACAGATTAGGTCAGGTCAACCCGAAAAAAAAAAGATCAGGTTAGGTTTCAACTAATTTACCCAAATAATAAACAGATCAGGTTAGGGTTGGGGGTAGCTGACCCGTTTAGATATGACCCAAACACGAACACGACACAAACTGATCTGTTTGCCGGCCCTAGTTCTAATGTTGGAAGTGGAGCTACAATTACAACTAATTAGTTGGAGCAACTGATGAAGCTACTTCCTACCCCCTCAAAAACTGGAACTTTAGACACATATATAAGATGAATTGGACTTCAGCTATACTGGGATGGTGAGCTGCAATTTTGCAGGAACTGAAGAAAACGAGTGGATAATTGACTTAGGAGCTTCAGACCATATGATAGGATGTTTTGAGATGTTGATGAATGCATTTGAATGTCCAAAGGAGCAGAAAATCAATCTCCCTACAGGGGAAACCTCCAAGATTTCACGTTGTGGTGATGTTCAGCTTAGGAATGGTATATTACTGAAGAATGTACTATACATTCAAAGCTTTAAACATAATCTCTTGTCTGTTCAAAAACTCAGCAAAGATCAAAACATGAAAGTTGAATTTCACTCAGAATATTATGTGATTCAATTGAAGCAATCGGAAAGATAAGTGGAGTTAGGACGGCTCTACATGGTCTGTATTATCTTGTGAACATGCCTATGAACAAGATAATGAGTGAGTGGAACAAGAAGTATGCTGTAGAGATGAGGGAGTAGAGAAGAGGAATGCATGGTACTACAACAATGAATGCAAATGTGGAGATGAAGATTACTTCAACTCTAAGTGATGTTCCAAGTGTGAAACCAACAACATTGTGGCATTTGGAGACTTGGACATGCTCCTCTTAAGAGAATCAACAAGATAAAGGATCTAAAAGGATTCAAATCTGAGAATTTAGATGTGTGCTTTCGTTGTCCAGTTGCAAAATTCATAAAACTTCCATTTAGGATAAGTGAATCTAGAGCTTAGAAGGGATTTGATCTCATACACATTGACATATGGGGGCCATACAGGGTTCCAACTAGGCTGAATCATAGGTACACTCTTAACTTGGTAGATGATCACAACAGGGTGACTTAGGTACATCTAGTCAAGCACAAATCAGATGCATTTAGTGCAATTCAAAATTTTGTGAATATGAGTAGAACACAATTTGGAAAGCAAGTAAAAGCCATCAGATCAGACAATGCACTTGAGTTTAGAGATAAGAAGTGCAAGCCATTATTCAGTGAGCTAAGGATAGTGCATCAAACATCATGTGTATACAGACCTGAGCAAAATAGAAGAATTGAAAGGAAGCACAAGAACATTCTAGAGATGGCAAGAGCTTTGAGATTTGAAAGTGGTCTTCCAATGCAGTACTGGGGTGACTGTGTGCAGTTCATGTAACTAATAGGCTTCCCAGCAACATCATGGGAGAGAAAACTCCTTATGAGGTACTTCACAAATCTCTCGCCCCTCACATAATCACTTAAAAGTTTTTGGCTGTTTAGCGTCGGCAAGTAATCCCAGCAGAAAAAAGGACAAATTCCATGCCAGAGGAGTACCCTGTGTGTTTCTTGGGTATCATGAATCTTACTAACAACATGACCTTTGTTAGTACAGATGTGAGGTTCTATGATAACATCTTTCCTTATAAGATATTTCAGAGTGAAAAAGGTGAGAAAAACAAGCTGAGATAAGTGTAAATCCAACTTGTATTGATGTAGTGATGAGTGATGAAGATGATGAAGTGGTCAATGAAACTGAGCCTGAACATAGAGCTGAACCTAGTGGAGTTAGGAGGTCCAGCAGAACTCATAAACTCCAGTCTGGCATCAGGACTATGTAACATAAACCAGCAGCAACATATCAACACAAAAAAAATCAGATGCTGTTCAACTTCAAAACACAATTCAAACCCAAACCAGTCACATATTCTCATGTTTCCTATCCCAAATCATTACAAAATTTTTAACCTAGAAGCTACAAAGAATCCATTACAGATCCTAAGTGGGTGAATGCTATGAATGAGAAGTTGAGTGCCTTAGAAGAGTATGAGACATGAAGCATCACTGATTTGCCAAGTGGCAAGCAAACCATAGCTTGTAAATGGCTGTATAAAATTAAGTATAATAGTGATGGGAGTGTAAATAGACACAAGTCAAGACTTGTGATTGTGGGAAATAGACAAAAAAATGGGATTGACTATGGTCAAACATTTGCTCTTGTAGCCAAAATGGCTACAGTGAGATCCTTACTTGTTGTTGCCTATATACAAAACTGAAATTTACATCAAAAGGATGTTAAAAATGCTTTCTTACATGGTGAATTGCAGGAAAATGTGTATATGAAATTGCCTCCAGAGTACCTTGGTGAAGGGCACATAATTCAGCTTAATCAAGCTAGTGAAACAAGCAACACAAGCTGCAACAACAAGGTGTGTAAGCTTAACATATCACTGTAAGGACTGAAACAAGCCCCAAGATAGTGGTTCACTAGCTAAGCTTAGCAACACTCTAAAAGCTCATAACTTTGTACAATAAAAGTCTGATTACTCAATGTTCACCAAAGGGAGTGGAGAGAACCTTTGGATCATTCTTGTATATGTAGATGATCTAATACTAGCAGGTCCTAACTATGCTGAAATTCAGGCAACTAAGAAGCTGCTCAACAGTCATTTCCACATGAAGGATATGGGAACTCTCAAATACTTTCTTGGTATAGAGGTGGATATATAATTGCAAAGAAGGCATATTTCTCTCTCAAAGGAAGTACATCCATGATCTTCTTATAGAATATGGAATGCTGAAATGTAGGACACTCAAACTCCATATGGACTCTCATCTCAAGCTAAGTACTCACACAGGAGAACCTCTTGCTCACCCAGAACCATATCAAAAGTTGGTGGGTAAACTCATTTATTAGACTCTCACCAGGCCTGACATAGCCTTCACTGTACATGTGTTAAGTAAATTCATGCACTAACCTACTAGCACTCACATGCAATCTGCAAAAAGAGTGCTCAGATTCTTAGCTAGGTCTCTAAGACAAGAATTCTACTTGTATCCAGTGCTAAGTTGCAACCTAACTGTGATAGTGATTGGGGGAGGATGTGCTTCCACAAGAAGATCAACTTCATGGTACTATATTCTTCTAGGTGACTCTTCAATCTCATGGAAGTAAAAAAGACAGTCAATGTGGCTAGGAGTAGTGCCGAGGTAGAGTACAGGTCAATGGCATTGGTGATATGTGAAGTAATGTGGTTGAAGCAGCTGCTCAAGGATCTATAGGTATGAAGTCTCTTGGAGAAACACCAGTGCACTGTGACAATCAGGCAGCATTGGCTATTGCATCCAATCTTGTGCATCATGAAAAAACAAAGCATGTAGATATTGACTGTCGCTTCATCAGAGACAAGACAACAGAAGGGGTAATCACTCCTACATACATTCCATCTAAGAAACAACTTGCAGATGTTTTCATTAAACTTCTCCCTACTCAGCAACATCAATTCCTTTTATCCAAGCTAGGAGTTTAGGATTCTCCTTTACTCACAACTTAAGGGGGGAGTATTGAGAAGGAAGAATCAGGCTTACTCTATTAAAGTCTTATTTATGTTGTGTCTGTAAAGCCCATGGGTTAGTCTATAGTAAATACAGTGCTAGTAATATCAACTGTAGTATGTTGTCTGTTAGTGGCATTACTTTTGGTGTATGAGCTGTCATGTGATGTATGGCTTGGCTCTTTGTGACCTAGGGATCTCATTTAGCTTGTAATAGCAGTAAAGCAACATAAGAAGAGGAGTAAATGAATGAATGAGAGATTAATGAGAGAAATACATTTGTGTGATATATGATTGATTAACATGGCAAAACTTATATTTGTCATCACTCTCCATCTTCCAATCTTTGCATAGTTGTTTAACCCACTCTCTATTTTCGTATAAGTTTAACCTTTTTTATCCTCGGATATATCACCATTATTCTTTTTCTTTGACTACAAGAGTTCTTTAGCAAGACACTTTTGCTAGATGACTTCATCTTCCAGAAATAAGCACCCTCCATGGCCCCATTAGGGTGATTTAAGTTGTCCACTTAGTTTGCTTTCCTAAAAAAAATCATATTTAATGACTTATGGTTGAACTTACGGGGAAGTTGATCTACATGAAATCAACAAAGTAGTTTTTTTACATCATGTGGTGATGGTTTATGGTTTAAGTGTGAAGCTGGAAAGTCTTTCTTGTTACAATAACATAAAATGTAAGGAGCCATGAACCACATAAAATGTAATGCCAAAATGAGAAAATGAGCCAAATTTTTACTTTTTAATTTTGGGATCATAAGGAGTCATGAAGGACAATGATATAGATAAAATTTGGCCTCAGATCTTGGGTACCAAACAAAACTCACATATTACACCGAAAAGTATTTGTAAGATTGACAAAACATAATTTAATTACAAGTTAAAATCAGAAACTCTGAATTGTCTAGGATCAACATGTTGATAAAAGTGGCAAAACGTCCAACTTCTCTCTCTAGGGTTTCTAGAGTATTTTCTCTCATTTTGAGAGTAACCCAACTGAGACGTGAGGTCTCAACACCAAGGCGCCGTTTTCTTTCACCGACATCCTCTGTAACTTCATGCAAATCTACTCCCACCATATTCATTCCACCATATACTTATCCCAGGTGGCTAGCATGCAGGTGTGGTAGCTGGGAAATTTTTAGTCAACTCAAATTCACAAAAGCGAAGATCTTTCGTCAAACTTCTTCGTTTTTCGTTTGAGGATGTGAAGACTAGGTCCTGTACATAACTAAAACTCACAACAGCAAAATTATTTCATCAACTTTCTTCGTTTTTTCAATTGAGGCGGTGAAACGTACGTCCGTGTGGTATTGAAGAAATTTCACACAACTGAGTTCCATAAAAAGCGAAGATCGAAGTCGGTTGGGTCAACCAGTTTCATGCAAGGTTCCTAGAGTACTCGGTTTGTTTCTCGATTCTCGAGCGCTGTTCTTCTTTGTCTCTGGCTTAAGCATCTACATTTCCTTTTAATCAGTATCATCTTCTAAGTTGTTTGTGATTTATTTCCTTGTTGTAGTATTATCATCCTTTCATACTCTTTAAAAACCACAAAAGGAAAATATGACAAACCTAAACTCTACTCAACCTCCCCGCTACTTTAACCACAGAGTGGGCCTGTTAATCCCCCCTCTCTTGGCTTCACAAACAGCTTCTCCTATCAACTAGGACCTGGCAGTCATAGGTAGGTTTGCCGGACATCCTCCTTCACAAGAGGTAGTGCAAAATATGGTCTCACAACGGTAGGTGTGCAGAGCTCCTATTCAAGTTCGTAAGTTAGGCACCTATTTCATCTTTTTATGTTCATGTTCTGAAGATTCTCAAGCTTTGCTCCAACAACATAATACTGCTATTATAGATGGTCGCATAATCAGTTTTCGTCGTGGGTTTGGTGACTTGGTGCTTACTTCTCTCAATTTTGACTTTGCTCAGCTCTGGGTTAGGGTTGTTGGGCTCCCCTTAAGTCATTTGAATGTGGAGTGGGGCGTTCAAGGCCTAAGTCAAGTGGGACACATTCTTCATATTGAATCTGATATATCGGGACCGGACCTCCGAGCCCAAGTGTTGGTTGATCTATCTCGTCCCTTAATTCCAGGTTGTTTTGTTTCCACTTCTTCCTCCCAGGTATGGGTTTTCTTTCGTTATGAAGGTGTTTTTAAATTCTGTAAGAAATGTGGCTTGGTGGATTACTATACAAGTCATTCCCCTGATAACATGTTTAAAGCTCGAAGCCGCTTTTTGTCTCATCTTGGCCAATTAGCCACCAATGGTTTGGCTATTTCTGATGGTCACATTTCTCAAACTTTGTATACTAATATGATTGAGGGACTTCCTGATCGGTTTCAGTTTCATAACACTCGTGTGGATTTGCTTTCTTATGCTAATTGTTATGATAATCCACCTGTGCCTGAGACTAACTTTGAGCAGGATGAGAATCCCCATATTTTTGTGAATGAGGATAGGGATGACATGCATGGATCTGATTCAAGCGGATCTGATTCAAGTGAAACTACGCTCAGTGAATCATCATCACCTTGCCAATCTCATGCCAATGTTAGGGAAGTTACACCACATTCTATACATGCATCAGGGGATGCAGATAGTTTACAAGTTCTGCAAACGAATCTGCCCGTGCAACGGTCCAGCAGGCCTTCTGATTTGCTTCATACCTTTCACCCTAGTGCTTTCCAGCGATCACTTATAAGTCAGCCAGGTAATGCTTGTCTGGTGCAAGATCCAAACTGGCAGGCAGGAGATCAGGGTGTTCCTACTCCGGGTGTTAGTAGAGGGTTTACTTTTGAGCCTGGTGAGTGCTTCACCCACCCGATTCACCATGGATGTCAACAGCATTCAGCGGCTAGTGCCCCTATCCTGGTTCGGAATGTTTTAGGCCATTGCAAGTATAGTCAGCCACGGATCACAGTCGCATCAAGTACACACTCCTTTCACTGGCACCCTTCTACTCCAAGTACAGGGTCTTCAATACACTCATCTTCAGAGAAACTGAGTTCCTCAGGTATGGGGTCCCCGGCCTGTGGCAGAGGTAGTCCCATTTTGTTGGCTCAAGATGTTATGCGACGACCTAGGAAACGATTTCGGTCTCATGCAAATGTCTCTGCCTCTTCTAGCTCGATGACTAGTGGTTCCACTGCCAGAAAGAAAAACGCCTGCAACTAATTCTGCACCGACTGATCACAGTCCATGGTCTTTGAAACGCAGCAGGAAGCTCTCTCAAACAAGATCATCCAACGACAACAATATAGAAAGGGATGCGGCTGATCCGAATCAGCCTTCATTGGAGTGATGGATATCCTCTCCTGGAACTGTTGAGGATTAAATGCCAGTGATAATCCGATAGTTCCTTATATATTCTGGCTTTTGTCTCAACACTCTCCATGTTTTTTGTTCCTGCAGGAAACTAAATCTAGTGTTGATGCCCAGGAGTCTAGGGGTGGTCTTGTTCTTTTTTGTTGGGGTCCCTTTGACGTTGATGTTATATATAGCACTAGGCACTTTATCTTTTGTAAAATATCTACTAGAAATGGAAAAATAAGGCATCTGCTATTCTTGTATGGCGAGTCGCAACATCAACATCGCTCAAACCTGTGGAGCGAGCTTCAGAGTCTACTCCAACACCATCAAAACTTCTTAATTATAGGTGATATAAATCAAGTTGAGAAATTTAGCGATAAATTGGGAGGATCCAGCTTAATCAGGGGTTGGGATGATATTGTGAACTGGAAGCATTCACTTAATCTGCAAGATATTCCCTTTTATGGTCCGAGATTCACTTGGGCAAACAACCGGGAAAATAATGATTTAATCATGGAACGATTAGATCGAGCTTATGCTTCTCCAGATTGGCTTGAGGAATTTCCTAATATAGTGATTCGAAACTTTCCAATTACGGTCTCTGATCATGCTCCGATTCTTCTGCATACGGAGCCTCCGCTGTTTTCAAATCGTAGGCCATATCAAATCGAGAGTTGGTGCTGACATCGGCCTGAAGTTAAGGAAATAATTCATGCAACACGGGGTTTACAAATTGCAGGGTCAGACATGTATGTCCTTTCTAGGAAATTGCATATTCTTCGAGATCGTCTAAGGGCTTGGTGTCTGGATAAAAAACTTTTTTATGGTATAAATTGGTCCACCATCATCACTACAAGAAAATGATTTTTCGGCAACAAATTTTTCACAACAACATAAATAGTCGTTACTAAAAAAGATATATCGCAACAAACAACTTAGATCGTGGCAATAGACTGTTGCCATAAATGAAATTTTGCTTTCCCTCCACAAACACCCACTGGGCGGGAGGCCGTGAAATTTCGGGTTACTTTTAGCAACAAATGTTTTGTCACCATAAATTCTTATATTTATCGCAACAACAGACATTTTGTTACCTTAAATTTTTCTTTTTTAGCTACAATGTCTTTTGTTGCCAAATGAGTAAAAAAATAGTTTTTAGTAAAAATAAGAAGATAATAAAACATGATACTTCAATTCATACAGAGTAGCGTTTTGTTAACCTCGTATACTTTCCCTGCAAAACCCTTGTTTTGGCCAAAACAACCTCTCATTCATACACTCACTCCCATAACCACCGCCTAGTTCCGACCACCAGTCAAGCAATTCCGGCGCCGACACAATTCCACGGGACCATGTTGTTGCGGAAAATCATAACTTATTTTTGGCAACGACTTTCTTCGTTGCCAAAAACTGATTTTCGTGTAGTGCATGTCGCAACTCCAGGATGTGGGTGCAAGTGTGGATACTATTTCTCAAGGCATTCTTTATGGGACACGTAGAAGAGCTCTAGTGGATGAAGCTTCTATGGCTTATGCTTATTGGAGACAAAGGATAAAAGATCAAAATATTCGACTTGGCGAGCTTCCCTCTTCCTTTATGTTCAATAGAATCAAACATCGAAAGCGTCGCAACCAAGTTTATATGCTTCGGGATGCAAATGGTAATTGGATTGATGATCAGCAGGAAATTGTTACTCTCATCATGGGTCACTTTAAAGCTATTTTCACACCTTCTGCTCCAGAGTTGCAGAATTATCAAAGCCATGCAGAAAATATTGATTTAGTTTTACGAGAATTAGACGTTCCCACTATTTCAGCGGAAGATGCCGCAACTTTATTGCAACCTTTCTCGGATAAGGATATTCAGGAAGCTATGTTTGATATTGCGAACGATAAATCTCCAGGGCTAGACAGCTTTCCTTCGGAATTTTTTAAAGCTTACTGGTCTACCTTGGGGGCGCATGTTATTCAGGCTGTCAATCGGTTTTTCTCAACAGGTCATCTCCTGAAAGAATGGAACATATCTCTCTTGGTTCTTATTCCCAAAGTGGACTCTCCGGAGGAGGTATCTCATCTTCGTCCTATTAGCCTATGCAATGTCATTTATAAATGTGTTTCTAAATGTATGGTCAATAGGATGAAACCTCTACTCCCAAAAATAATTAAGGATTATCAGAATGCTTTTGTTCTTGGTCGGCAAATGGGAGACAATATTCTCATTTCTCATGAATTATTCACATCATCAACAAGCAACGTTCAGGAATGAGACAACTAGCTACTCTTAAGTTAGATATGAATAAAGCCTATGATATCCTCACTGCATATGGCTTCCCGGCTAAATGAGTTCATATGATCCACCAGTGCATCTCCACAGTTTCTTATCGAATACTCATCAATGGCAGAGTCACTGAGCCTTTTGCTCCTAATTGTGGATGGCGATAGGGTGATCCTCTTTCTCCCTGTTTATTCTTGTTCTACATGGACATTTTGTCTCGAATGACATCTCTAGGTGTCGACATCAAGCAGTTTCAGGGTATTCGTTCTTGTCAAAGAGGACCAACTATTTCTCATCTCTTCTTTGCAGATGATTCCCTATTCTTCTTCAGAGCCTCAGAGGCGGCCTACACTAATATTAAATCTATGATAGAGCGATTTTGCAGCATTTCAGGGCAAATGTTGAATCTGCAAAAATCTTTTGTCAAATTTAGCCCTAATATTTCACCCCATCACCAGCAAGTTTATAAGAATATCCTCCGGATGGAGTCTCATTCTTCTCTAGGTACGTACCTGGGTATCTAGGTGGATATTCAAGATTCAAAGATTCAGCATTTTACTCCACTCCTTGACAAGGTCTCTACAAAAATTTCGCAATGGCGTCATCGTTCATTATCTCAGTCAACAAAGATGATCATCATCAACACTATTCTTATTGGCACTATAATGCACCGGTTAGCAGTGTTCCGCATTCCCCGAACCATTGTTAATAAACTTGATGGAATGCTCGCCGGGTTTTTCTGGTCTGGTACGCAAAACCGGGGGATCCACTAGAGGAAAAGGGAGGTTCTACATCTCCCAAAGGGCCTTGGGGGTCTTGGTCTACGAAGTGTGGGCACTTTTAACGATGCTTTATTAATGCGGAAGGCATGGCGTATTCACCAGAATCCGCAATTATTGCTATCTCGAGTCTACAATACTAATGGAGGGTTTATTCGATGACCGAATTCCTCTTGGGGTGCGCGCGGGATTTTAAGAGCGCATCATATTCTACAACAGCAGTGTGCCTGAAAAGTTGGGAGTGGGAGTCACATTTGGGCCGCAAAAAATAAATGGGTGAATGGGCAGATCCCAATCATGAAAGATGAAGTTCCTCTTATTGTGGCGGCTAGACTTAAAGTTTCAGATCTTATCTCCCCTAATGGTGCAAATTGGGACTCAATGAAAGTTCGAAATTTTTTTGTCCCGTCTAGTGCTCGCCAAATTTTGGGTCTGGAACTCCCCACTGATACTAATACAGAGGATACCTTATATTGGCCGCTTACAAAATCTGGTGAGTATTCTACTAAATCAGCCTACGCTTGTCTTATCAAGCATCAGCAAAATGATATCTGCAGCATGACAACTCCATCTCATATGTGTTTCTTTCGCATAATTTGGAGATTGAACATCATGCCAAAATGAAAACTTTTTCTTTGGAAACTTTGGCACAATAGTCTTGCGACTTCGGCCAATTTATTTCAACGTGAATTATCTGATTCGGATAGTTGCCCGATTTGCTTGGGCGCCGCCGAATCTCTTCATCATCTATTCAGGGATTGTCCTCTTGCTCTAGAAGCCTGGGCCATTACTGATATATTGGGCCCAGATATCGCTTCTAGTCACACTACCTTTACGGATTGGCTCATGCAATGCATTTTTTGCTTCATGAATGAGGGTGGAGTGAACAGTCCCCGCGTGTGTGATTACATTGGTACGCTTTGGGCTATATGGACAACTCGTAATGAGCAGATCTTCCGAAGGACTCGTACAACCGTGGAGGTTCTTCAGCAACATATCAAGAGGAGTAAGCAACAACATCTAGTGTTCACCCAGGATGTAAGGGCTGATAGGCAGCATGCTCTGGAAAGAGGGTCGACCCCTGGTTTTTTCTATGCCAATATTGGTCGTCAGAAGCGTGGCACACCCGAACTTAATATGTGTATAGATGGCTCATGGGTGAAGAATACACTCCATGGTGCTGCCGCTTGGGTAGTTGATGCACCTGGTATGCCAAATTACAGCAGTCATGCTCAACGTTTCATTGCTTGTTCAGCTCTTCATACGGAGGCTAGAGCATGTCTCCTTGCGCTCACTTGGGCTACTACTAAATCGTTCACTCGGCTCAGAATACGAACGAATTCGAGTATGTTAGTTACTCTTCTTCAATCTTCTAAAATGCGAGATATTTCGATCCATCGCACTATTTCTGCCATTCGCTCTCTTGCTACACGATTTGATTGGTGCCAGATCATCAAGGTCCACAGGGATGATGTCGCTCCAGCACATGATTTGGCTAAACGTTGTCGCTCCTCTCTATTTCCCTTTATGTCTTTTTAGGTTCCCTTCCTTTGTTTGTACTTTTTCCCGTTGTCAAAAAAAAACATGTTGATGAAAAATCCAGAAAGATAAGCAGAAAGAAATTTCTCTCTCAAATACCTTATTCCAAACCCATCAAACTCCTGTATCCAGCCCAATACATAACCTGTGTTAATGAGATCAATTGCTCTTCACCTCCTCTTCTTTGCATAATTCTTCAATCCACTCTCTATCCTCTTATACTCATCCTCGGATCCATCATTCTCTTTCCTTCAACTACTCGAGTTCTCTCGTAAGGCATCAGCGAGGCACCTTGCTAGAATGATGCCATCTTCTAGAGATGAGCACCCTCCTTGGCCAAGGTCTGGTGTCATCGGGTGAAATGCATCACCTTCTACACATACATTGTCTTTGCTTATGTTGCCAAATAGTATCTGCAATGGAGGTCTATATCCTAGTGGAGAACGTACTATTTCATCCTCTTTTGTGTCTTCTATCACACTCCTTATGTGGCCTGGTTAGGTACATTTCCAAGTTTACTCACCACAAATTGTTTCAGTTTCAGATGATCAGCTTCTTGGAGTTTTGTGCTATCTGTTTATTCAGCACAAAAATGATTAACTCAAAATTAAAATATTATTCTTTAACCAGATCAAACTGGTTTGTGATTGTTATATCGTCTAATTTAGTTAGACCACTAACTTTTTATGTTTTTTTGCTTAACTTTTAATTACTTCTATAGTTTTAATAATTTGAATTCTTTTAAAGATTCACTAGTGGAAAAATAAGGAAGGGCTGCGTTTTTGGCCAGCAGCCCTTTCCATAGCAGCCCTTCAATAGAAAAGAAGGGCTGCGATTCAGGCCAAAAACGCAGCCCTTCTTAGCTCGAAGGGCTGCGTTTTCGGCTTAAACAACAACCCTTCTTTAAGTGAAGGGCTGCGGTTTTAAGCCAAAAACGCAGCCCTTCTTTAAGTAAAGGGATGCGGTTTAGGTTTAAAACCGCAGCCCTTCAAATTCATTTTTTTTTTAAAAATAAATTAAATGCATGCCCCTGCCCACCCCAGCCCCCCCACCACTAGCTAGCCCCTGCTAGCACCGCACTCCCCCACCTGACCCACCCCCCCCCGCCCGCACTCCCCCCTGCCCCGCACGCCCACCCCCCCCCCACCCCACCCCGGCCCACCCCTGCCATCCCCCCGCCCCCCCCTCCCCCCGCACCCCCCACCCCACCCCCCCCCACGCCCCCCGCACCCCCCCCACCCCCCGCACTCCCCCCCCGCCCCCACCCCCCGCCCACCCCCCCACACCCAGCCTAACCCCCGCACTCCCTTCCCCGCCGCCCCGCACGCCCCACCCCACCCCCCACGCCCACCCCCCACGCCCCGCCCACCTCAGCCCACCCCCCCACCCCCCCGCCCACCCTAGCCCACCCCAGCCCCCCCCCTACCCCCCAACCCCATCCCCGCACTCCCCAAGACCCCCCCCCACCCCCACCCCCCCCCCCCGCACTCCCCCCCAAGCCCCGCCCACCCCGGCCCACCCTCTCGCCAGCCCCCTCCACCCATTGCTGCCATCCACCCCCAAGACCCAACCAGCCCCATAGCCCAGCCCAAAGCAGCCTCCTACCATGGCAGCCCCCCCACCCCAACCCCACCCAAAACCTCCATTCGACACAAAAAAAAAAACGATCAAATTGCAATAATATATGACAAGTTTTTGAACGTAATAATTAACTTTAAATATGTATATTTAATAATGTAAAAAGTGTGCATAGAATTGATACAAACTAGTAGATGTAGCTAATTATATCACGAATTCCACCAAAATGTATCATAAGCAATCATCACAAAGGTGGGACGCCAACTTATCCCGAACCTCATGTAATTCGTCTGTGGTGAAGGCCCTCAAACTTGGTGTGTTATTCATATAAACCTTGCAAAACAACCAAGGAATAAACACATAATATAAGAATTCAATCATTTACCGTAGTTAGTAGTTCTAAAAATGACATATACCTTCCCGAAATTCAATCAAAAACAAATGCAAGCCTAAAACTCTACACACTAGTTATATTTTACCTTATATTATCATATTCAAAAATAAAATGGAGTTAAATGACTCGAGAAACAGGATTTGGACGTGAAAAAGCAAAAATAGGCCTAAAATCATATTTTTGTTCCCGATATACAACCAACAACAAATGCAAGCCCAAGAATCTACACATAGTTACATTATACCTCATATTATCATGTTCAAAATGAAATTGGGGTTAAATGACGCGATAAGTACGAATTGGAAGCGAAAAGACAAAAATAGGCCTAAAATGCCCTTTTCGTTCCCAAAACTTAACCTACAACAATTGCAAGCCTAAAAATCTACACAATTGTTACATTATGCCTCATATTATCATGTTCAAAATGAAATTGGGGTTCAATGACGCGATAAGTACGAATTGGACGCGAAAAGGGAAAAATAGGCCTAAATTGCCCTTTTCGTTCCCAAAATTCAACCTACAACAATTGCAAGCCTAAAAATCTACACAATAGTTACATTATGCCTCATATTATCATGTTCAAAATAATTTGGGGTTAAATGACTCGATAAATACGATTTGGAAGCGTAAAAGGCAAAAATAGGCCTAAAAATTACATTTTCGTTCCCAAAAATATGCATGTGCTACTTTGGTTTCTAAACCAATTAATACCTATTACCAATCGATCTAATCTAAACTAACATATACTAATAAGTTACATACATTTTAAAGATCATCGACGTTAGTGCATTGACGATATCGAACATGTACCTCAGCACGTAATAGCCACATGCAAGTCCATCATCTTGTTGTGGACACTAAATGTTCACCAAAGGATGCATCCAATGACATTCATGTTAGATGTGTAGTATATGGCTAAAAGTGTTTCTATATAAGGACAAATAAATTAGTCATGTTACCTCGACTGATATCCAAACAGGAGCTTTTGGTGCTCGAAGTCATGTTGCACTAATATGTTTCATCACACTACATCAATACATTATTATAAGATTAGATGTACTAACTGTTTATATATATAAAGATGATGAATAATGTGTAATATTAATAAGTGCGCATATATTGAGTTTCGATTAGGCTACCTATTTAACAATGATTTGATTAGTAAGGACCGTGGTGGTTGTCGACGCAAAGAATCAAAGTGGTAGACTTCGTTACGTGACAAACATATCGCAAGCAGTGTCCAATGAGCCCTACAACAAGAAAATATAGTTATTATTAATCGTAGAACAATTAATAGGTCAATTTAATTATCGAATAATAAAAGTAAAGCGAGTTTAACAAGCATACTTTTAAATATAAGGAACAAGAATGATCTGATGATATCCAAAACGAGATGATGCTTGAAACTCATATCGAGATACTCTTTCACTTCGGCTTTGTTTTGTAAGCAATTGTCATCTCGTATTATGTTTGGACATAACCAACCAAACATTGACTCATGACTAGATGTTGCAATCAATTCATTGTATAATAACCTGGGAAATCATATTGATTAAAAGTAAACTTACTTATTATGGAAGTTGAATTGAAAACTACTTAAGGCATATGTATATGTAAACACTAGTAGAAAAATACTCAAATGCTCCGGTTAAAAAGCCCACAAATGCTCCGTATTTGACGCGTAGCAGACGTCATACGAGCATTTGAGAATTTCACAAATGCTCCGGTTGAAAACCGGAGCATTTAGTTTATCAAATGCTTCGGTTGTGATTAAAACCGGAGCATTTAGTTTATCAAATGCTTCGGTTGTGATTAAAACCGGAGCATTTGATGTATTTTACATGCCTAAAATAGATCAAATGCTCCGGTTTATAGGAGAAAACCGAAGCATTTGTGGGAATAAATTCTCCGGTTTAAGCTTACAACCGGAGCATTTGTACAATTTTATTTAAAAAAAAATTTGCACAGGTTTAAAGCAGAGGCACTTACTGTCATACATTATATCTTACATATATATTCCAGCAACAAATTACATAAATTAAGCAGCATTTGAATTCCTTCATCACTTTGTGTGTATGTCAGAAAGAAGCAGTTAACTTCCAAAATGCAAACATCCTATATTCAATCATAAATCAACCCCCTAATAGCATAAAAATAATCGTCCATTATGCTTCCTTCTATTAGCAAGGAAAGATACAAATTTCACCCTAATCAGACCTAACACATATCAAAATCCAACTATTTATAATTGAACATTGCACTGCTAATTAGAAATTCAGCTCCTAAGATCTGAACCAGCAAAACAAGATAAAACCAGCAATTACATTGATAAAAACAATTCACTTATGCATGTTTTCGCACCTTACAAAGTACAGGTGAGAAAATTTATAAACATTTAATGAGAAGAGGCAAACTTAGGCGCCATTTATTCGTGAATATCTTATTTACAGCAAGTGACAATTTAGTAGTGAAAGAATGTTCACAGTATACCAAATGTCTATTTCACAAGTCTGCGTGTGGGACAAGAACGAGTGACTGCAGCTGCATAGGTGTGAGAACCATTGAGAAAAGCCTCCTGTCTCTGGCGTCACTTCACATCTCTCTCCTTTTTCTATAAGCGGAACAAGAATAGACAATAAAACTATGAACCAAGTGAATTTGGCAAAAGCCCACTTTCTGAGCGCTAGTTGAATCATGAAGATATCATTAAGAAGGAAACATCCTTACTTTCAGCACTTCCTCAAGTACAGGAATTACGTCAGTTTCAATAGTCTCATGCACTGCTGCCTTAACTCCAACTTGGCAAGATGAATATTTCTCCTGCAAATAATTGGAAAAGATGGTAAGTAGGTTAGAAGGCAACTGATATTGTGAGAAGACTTACGAAAATATAAACAACACTAGTTCCTGATTTCGCACCGAAACTTTACGAAATTCCTCAAGATTGGTAGCAAGAGTCTCCCACTTTAGATTGGTTTCTTGCATATTTAGACAATATTTGCCCTTCTGCTTCAGTTTCAATTGACATAGTTTGCTTCTCTATGACCGATCACTGAGTTTCCATCATACCTACCAGCAGTAACAGCAAATAATATATTATTAATATAATTTTCTGCTTACAATTACGTATAGTAGTACAGAGCATTAAATACCAGTAAGATATTCCATTTCTGTCTTGACCAACCTTATCTTTACGAAAATTAGAGATTTGGTCCCCTTGCTTCAGTGCATCATTGATATTAGAAACCAAATCAGGTTGCTATAAGCAAAGAAAACATATTAAACCAAAATTTAGTGCCTATATAATATCATTAAGATACAATTCAAAACTTAGCTTTTACCATCAACAAATGTATAGTTGGATCAATTTCCTTGTATCCAGATGTTTCTCCTCTCCACAAGAAACTGCAACACCTCAACAGTCAAATTACTCAAAATAAAAAGAGTAAAATAGGGGGTCAGAGTGAAGAAGCAAACGGTGATACTCATTTTGGGGGATTTCACCTTCCACAACCTACCCAGAGCCACCAATCATCAAGCTTCTTACAAAGGATTGTCACCCAAACATCACTGACTCAATATCTCTAAAGTATTTGAGCGGGGTACAAAGATAAAGCTAATATGTTCTCGCTAAGTATTTGAGCGGGGTACAAAGATTTAATACAAGATAGAAACAAATATAATTTATTCTCGCTAAGCGTGCAAGCCCTTTTAAACTGAGATATCCAAGCATAAAGCCTATACAAACAGATAAGATCAACCAAAAATGATAATGGTAAAAGAGGAAGTACTTGGGCCATAAATCCTTTAATTATGAGGTGGAAATTCGTTCCCTTGAAGTGTAAAGGTTTCGTCATAGTACCTCCAACACCTTTCTCACCTGAGACATACAAACAGTAAACAAATATCTTCATTCAGTTCAATATATATGGAGTGCAAAAACCCACAAAGAAGGCCGAGTCATGGTTCTTGATTCTATTTTTATACTCTTAAAAATGAATAGGGGAAATTTCATTGCTTGGAGAACGAGTTGCAATCACGCGAACACGCAGAAAATCAAGAAAAGGAAAGACGCAAGGGTTTCATTGAGAAAAAGAAGAGGAGTTACCTGTGCAGAGTACCCAGAAGTTTTCTGCAGATTTAGTAACCAAATCAGGTAAAAGCTGCAGGCAAGCATATCAACCAAACGACTTACTAAGGATATATGTATGTGCAAAATGAGAATGCCTATATCACTAGAAAGGATCAATGAAATTAAAAAAGAATGAGTCAAATACCAATTACCTCTATTACGATTCTTTGGACAGGATCCCCACCTGTTGATACATCTAAAAACACATGAGGGTTCTATATCTTATCCATATTTCTTCATAGTGTAGAACCTGAAAAGGTAGTCCATTTCAAAATTAGGATCAACTCCAACTATGTCAGATACTAAGGATATATGTATATGCAAAATCAGAATGCTTATATCACTAGGACGGATCAATGAAGATAAAAGAATGAGTCAAATCCCAATTACCTCTATTACGATTCTTTGGACAGGATCCCCACCAGTTGATACATATAATAACCCGTGAGGGTTCTATATCTTATCCATATTTCTTCGTACTGTAGAGCCTGAAAAGGTAATCCATTTCAAAATTAGGATCAACTCGAACTATGTCGGACACTAGTCATCGGCAATCTCCAACTTTTGAAAAATTGAAAACTTTCATCCCTGAAGAAAAGAAAGTATCACCAGTTTCATTCGTTTAGGGTCAATAGTGATTAGAGTTCGAAGCTATTAGAACATGCACTTCAAGAAATGATAACAGTAATAGCTAGCAGCCGACCTCAAGTTGCCTAACAAATTCAGATAAAAAACACCATTGACAGAATAAAATCCATTCGTAACTTTTATTTTCTTTTGCAGAAACTAGAGAACTGCGCCTATACCAGCCCAGCAGTCTTCTGCCTCAGCAATAAGTGGCTTGCTTAGCCAGATAGTTCTTCCTTTATCAACTAGACTTAGCAAGGGAAAATGCGTTTTAATCACATAAGCATTCATAATAGCCACGAGAAAACTATAGAGGAGCTTTTTTTTATGGACAAACAACATATTGGAAATTTGAATCTACAAGTAGTAGCAAATATTAAATGTATACAACTGCTGAAAGGGAAGACTCTGTCCTACCATCTTGAGACCAATAAATGACTTATATGGTTTTTGAGGTTTCCTTCACCATTTGTGTGGAAGCATCATCAAGTGAATTTAGAGGATAAAACGCTAATATGCACCAATAAACATGAGTCCACTGAAACAAGACCATCAATATTATGTTAGTAAGAGATTGAAACAGCAACACCAAGCATATAATTCAAGCACATGGTTCTTAAATCCATATATTGTGTTAACATTTTGAAACAACAATAATATTAGTTAGCGATTGAAACACTAGAGGATATGTGAAATAGTTATACTAGAACGAGATTTTAGCAATATTATGAAAAAAGAATCTGGAAGCATAAAAAATCTTAGAGCCACCACCAAAGGACTCAGGTCATATAGTGCTAGCGAGACTTCAGTGGGGCTTGATTTTGCTAATACAAAAGGTAGTAACTAGTGAGATGTATGAATCAAGAGCCAATAAGTGAGTAATTGAACATATTACCAGAATTTCAGAAATGTTTTTACTTCTTAAGGCTCCTTTGCTTTCTCCTTGAAAGTAGTTGTATAAAATTTGTCATTTTTAGCTCTATTTGCCGCATCCTTCAAATTCATTATATAAACTACACTTAAACGAGTTAATTGTAAGTTACTAGCAGTATAAAGGTTGTTGAATAAGGGATTTTAGATAACCGAACACGAGTTATAAGTTACTAGCAGAGTAATAATTGCTCGTAAACAAACATGCTAGGTATTATTAAATCACTCTTAAATAAAAAAAGTATGATATCTTAGGTTATTGAATATATAAGGATAACACTGCATACATATGAAATTAATGTTATGGTTGTTGTTCTATGCCTCCTTCTTGACAAGCTTTACACAGGTTGGTTGATGTTAAGGTTGTTGTTGTTCTATACTTCATTTTTTAGCTCGCTAGTTAGGTAAATAGTATGGTTACCCATGTTTCATTTAAATAGCTTTTGTCAACCATAACCAGATAACAATGCAAGAGAACATTAATGACTCTGCAGGCAAGATAGCAACCCATAATAAATTATTTTAATAGCTATAATTAACATCCACATTGCAAATTTGCAGCCATACATAATTGCTTTGATGTTTCTCAACATCATTATATAACTTACACAACACTTTGCAGAGAAGTTGTTACCAAAAGAGTTTGTGCGTCAATCTTCACTGACTAATATTCTTCTGTTGCTGCTGTAATCTGCAAGCTCTATCAAGCATCTTTGCCAACAAACAGAAAAAAAGAAACTAAATTTCGCAAACAAACATAAAATCAATCACCGAACTGAAGAACAACAATGAAAACAAACCTGGCCAATTCGCGCACGAGCGACCAAATCACAACCATTTATAACCATACCAAAGGTCATAGCTTAGAATAGGAAACAAAGCCTGAAACCCTTTCGAAATCAAAATATATTTCAACGGCTGTAAAAAAAGAAACTTCAAAAGTGAACTAGGGTTTTGCGCTTCATCTTCTTCATCCGCCTCTCATCCATTAATTTAGGCTTTTTAAGCTTCAAATGAACAAAAGGTTCAACTAATTCAGAGTCTCTTCTTCTCCTTTTCCCTTTCTTTATCGGCCTTTTTACTGGTCTTGATTTCTTTTCGAATCTAAGGTTTCATACTTCGTGCTCTTGATTTTCTTCTCGGATCTAGGGTTTCATGCTTCGATTTCTTCGATTGGCCAATGCTTTCTCTCTTTTCGATTGGTCCATTAGACTAAACCCTAGAATTGATTCGAGTAATTCAAAAAAAACCTAGAAATTAGGAGAAAATCAAACCTAAAGGAGCTTGGAAATTTGATTAAAGAAATAGCGAGGTCGACGCCTTGTGATGCAACCCATTGAACTGCGGCGGACTTGAGATTGCGAAGGAGGGATGTCAGCGGGAGGGACGGCGGAGGTTTCAATTGAGAGAGGGTCTAATTGAGAGAGTCGGGGGGACTTGGGAGGGAGGGAAAACAATGGAGAGCGAGAATGCCTGATAAGGAGAGACGAAAATTATTTTAGCACGTACAATGTGAGGTTTCATGAATTGAGAGAGGGTCCAAATGCTCGGGTTGACTAGTCAACCGGAGCATTTGATATCAAATGCTCCGGTTGACTAATCAACCCGAGCATTTGTGAATTTTTTAAATTAAAATTTTCACAAATGCTCGGGTTGATCAGTCAACCGGAGCATTTGATAAGAAGCAAAAGCAGTTTTTTCCACTAATGATATTTAATTTATATACTTATGTATTACCTCATGAATGTTTGTATCATGGAAACATTCAACTGAACCCCATATGAGAATTCTTTAATATCGACCTTCAGCTCGGGTACTACAGGTGGATCAGGTAAAGGTATCATCTGATCCATAGATGTTGGTAGATCACTGGTCGGCTGGCTAGGTGTAATATCACTACCCTTCTTGAACGCAGCAAAAGTCGGTAAACCCATTTGCTCCAAAATGGCGTTGAAGTTATGTGTCATCTCCTCTCTGAGCTCCTCTCGAATTGCAGCTTTCATAGCCTCCACATCTACTGACGCTGCCGAATTCACACTACTTGCACTCGATTTTGTCGTTGTAGTGTATTGATCACCATATACCTTTCTCAAACCGAGGCGGACACCTCCTACGCCCCTCACGCGTCCACTGTGGTTCTTTCCTAATGTTTCGTGCAATGCATCAATGTGTCCTTTAGGAGTGAACTCACCAGTTGCCTCTTTTTCCTTCAAGCCAATCTACATAAGGATAAGAGAGAAATGCTCGTGAGCTCACAACTTATATTATATATGCCTTATATAACCATATAATCTGTACTTATAATGGCGTTGACTTCGTGTGCGCATATACACATGTTTGCAGCCCTTAAGGTGTGTAGATTTCATGTCATCTACACAAATCGGGCAGGGTTGTTTTCCTCTAGTCTTATACCCAGATAAGTTCCCATAAGCTGGATAATCGTTCATAGTACAAAAAAGCATGGCACGCAGAGTGAACATCTCATTAGCATACGCATCAAATACTAACACTCCTTCGTTCTACATCTTCTGTAAATCTTCAACAAGCGGCTGGAGGTATACATCAATGTCATTTCCAGGTTGTTTGGGCCCCGATATAAGAAGCGACAGCATCATGTACTTGCGTTTCATGCACAACCAAGGAGGCAAGTTATAAACCACTAAAACTACTGGCCATGTACTATGCTGCGAACTGAGATTGCCAAAAGGGTTCATGCCATCCGTACATAATCCAAGCCTCAGATTCCTATCCTCATTACCATATGCCTTATGCACCCTGTTGATACTTTTCCACTCAGGCGAATCAGCCGGATGCTTGAGCAGACCGTCTTTCTTCCTACGATCTGCATGCCACCTCAAATTCTTCACATCTCCTTTGATTGAGAACATGCGCTTAAATCTAGGTATTATTGGTAGATACCACAACACCTTAGCTGGTGGTCCTTCACTACCTCCAGCTCCTTCACGCTTGTACCTCGACAATCCACAACGTGGACACTCATGTAAATGCTCATACTCATTACGATAAAGCACACAATCGTTAGGACAAGCATGTATCTGCTCGTACTCAAAACTGAAAGGACACATCAGTTTCTTCGCATAATAGTACGACTTTGGCAGTTCATTTCCATCAGGGAGCATATCAACTAAAATTTCCAACAACGATGTGAAACTAGAGTCCGTCCAACCAGCTTTCGACTTAATGTTGAACAGTGTTATCACCGCGGAAAGTTTGGTGTACTTTGTACAACCTGGATACAACGGCTTTTCAGCAGCGTCAGACATAGACTAAAAAATATGAGGTCGTTTACACAACTGATCTTCAACCTCGTGTATCATCTCGTCTACCCGATCCCTATCATCATCTGCAAACTCATCATCCCAATTCTCATCCCTGAACTCATCATCTCAATTCTCTAAATCCTTCTTTTCTTCACATACATCGTTCAGTACTCTAGAGCTTCCTATATACTTCCCCTGCTCACCATGCCAAACCCATACATGGTATTGAGGCCTAAACCCACGGCGAAATACATGCTCCCTAACCACATGTATACTACTAACCTTGCTCACATTTCTACAATCGAAACAAGGACAATAGAAGTCGACTGCTCCAGAGGATGTTTGATATTGTAATTCAGTTGTACAGAATTCCGAGACCCCTTTCACAAACTCAATCGATTCACGACTACCATACATCCAAGTACGATCCATCTCATTCAAGAAGACCTCTAATAATGAAACACAACCATTCATTATAATGCATCAATCATTATTTAAGTACATACACTCACATATTCAAATCACACACGTATAGAGCAAGCTAAGATAGTGACATGTTCAATTGTATGCATGCAGCCGAATGTCCTTATCACTCCAACCTAACCCATCCTTGAACGTCTAATCTCACTAGTGAATATATGCCAACTTTTCAATTCTAAGGAAAATCCGGCAGCATTTCCCTACAGTTCTCCAAGTACACAATGTAGATAATTGCTTATCTACATATGTACCCAGAGAACAATGTAGAGAAACGATAAGCCAAGAATTTCCTCAGAATTGAAAAGAAGACACACATTCACCACCTAAGTGAGATCAAA
The DNA here is from genome assembly GCA_947646795.1 of Beta lomatogona. Taxonomy (NCBI): domain Eukaryota; kingdom Viridiplantae; phylum Streptophyta; class Magnoliopsida; order Caryophyllales; family Amaranthaceae; genus Beta; species Beta lomatogona. Next base: position 8,252,756 of record CANSNZ010000089.1, read on the forward strand.
CGTCCAAGAACAGTCCCAAACCGGGGACTATTCAAGACTTACTCCTAATGAGTAAGTCTTAAACGGGTATCTAGGCATATGATGACGATTCAAACAACTTGTAGATTTCATAGCTAAATTACATTGCGTTTTCATACAATCTCATATCAAGAAATATACATACATTACACAAACCCTCCGAAATTCCCATCAGCTGGTACGAATTGGACACGAAAGGCGAAAATAGGCCTAAAATGACCCGAGACTCAGGTCACATGGCAATGGAATGCCCATACCGGGTAGCGGCGGAGTTGAAACTGTTATAAATGCGGAGAGCACTAGATGGGCTTTCGATTGCCATGTGACCTGACTCTCCACATTTACAACAGCCCCACCACCACCGCCACTACTGCCCCCACTGCACTCCCTCATTGCCATGTAGGCGTAAAATGACCTTTAATTTTCATTTCCGAAATTCAACCAACAACAGATGGAAGCCTAAAAATCTACACAATAGTTATATTATACCTAAGCCCTCCCCCACCCCCGCCCAAAGATCCCCCCCCTCCCCCAACCCCGCCCAAACATCCCCAGCCCCCCCACCCCCCCCGCCCTCCCCCACCCATTGCCAGCCTCCCCCCACCCCGTCAAGCCTCCCCAACCCTCCCCCCACCCCGCCAGCCCTCCAAGATCCCCTCGCCCTCCTCCACCCCCCTGCCCACACCCCCTACAATCACATTTTACAACACAAAATAGAAGAGAAATGAAATTCAACAAATTAATTACAGAAATGAAAAAGAGGAGAGAGAGTGAGAGGGGAATTACCGACAATGCAGTATTGGTGGTGGTGGTGGTGGTGGCGTCAAGGTGCGCTGAGAGAAGAGAAGAACAAGCGATGCTCCGGTGGTGGTGGTGGCGTCAAGGCAACGTTTTCGGCGAGGTTGTGCAAATGACGGTGCTCCGGCGATAAGTCGGTGCTCAAGCGATGTGTCGGTGCTCCAGTGTTAGGGTTGTGCGAGTGAGTGTGAGGGAGAGGGGTAGGGGAAAATTTTTCCAAGGGAGCGAGGGAAATTTGGGATACGTGTGTACTGTGCGTGTGTTACGCGCAAAACTAAATGCTTAATTGGGCGGGATGTGAAGGGCTACGGTGATCCCAGAAAATGCAGCCCTTTGTGAATGAAGGGCTGCGGTTTCTAGTTAACCGCAGCCCTATTAATGTAGGGCTGCGGTTAGCCCAGAAACCGCAGCCCTTCATACAGTTTGAAGGGCTGCGTTTTCTAGTTAACCGTAGCCCTTCACTAAAAGGGCTGCGGTTCCCTTGAAAACCGCAGCCCTTCATACAAGAAGGGCTGCGTTTTCCAAAAAACGCAGCTCTTCCAGCGCAGCCCTTCCTTTTTTTTCCCCTAGTAATTAATTTCATTTACCTTTTTATAGCTTCTATTGATCTGTTTAGCTTAATAGTGCTCTAGCAGATTCAAGTCTTGTGATACAAGGATTTGTGTTTACTAATTGACTACTTGTGCACAAAGACATATATACTTTTCACCTATTATCATGTAACACAGAGAAATTGATGTGATCATAGTTTAAATGCACATGCACATATAATCAACACTTAATTGATTAGCTAGTTGTGCACAAAGCAATAGGCATATACCTTGAGCAGATGGAGATCACCAAGTGAAAAACCAATAAACAGCAGTGCTATCACAGGGAATGATACCCTATCTAGCACTATTTCCAACAAAGAGATGAAATTTGGATTCAAACCCATGACCTTCTTTGTAACATGCACAGCCCCTTATGGGACATGGCTGATCTTCCTGTCAATGCTGGTTGTTTGAATCCTAGCCATTTTGCCACAACTGAAACCCCATCACACACAATTAATATATGTATGTGGAAAGCCATTTTAGAAGCATGTAATTGAGGAAAGACATAAGATATAAAATGTCAAACTTCTATCAAATGCATCAGCAATTCATCAACCAAAAAGCATTGTATAAAAACTAAAAAGTGCCATTTTACTTTGGAACGGTTGAAAAAGGAAAGTGTAAAGTGTATTCTGGGATGGAGGGAGTACTTATATACAAAATCTTTTCATCTCTAAACTAGGTTTAGATCTTGCATTACTCAAGATTTTTTTTCTAATTAGCTTGTTAGTATAATAACGTTGATAAATTTTAATATTATGTAGTGAAAAAACTGAAAAAATTTACAGGATTAAACCCAACTATTGACCATCTTCCAAAATGATCCCAATTTTCATTAATCCAAGAATAATCCCTATCATCCCACCATTTCCAAAACAGTCCCACTCTTTTATTAACACATTGCTAAGATCAAAATAACACGTGTCACAATATAATATGGTAAAATTGTTTTTATAATGAAAAAATTCAGAAAAAGCGTGACAAAAAATGACGTATTAGTACTCAATTCAACCAGCTTCTCGCAATTCACCGCTTATGAACGCTTGGTGGCGTCCATTGTTCCAAAAAAAGTCTTTTTGAAGGTCAAAAATGTCTTTTAAGATCGTTTCAGAAAACATGCCCAAAAATTGACGTATTAATATTCGTTTTGATCGACTTTTCAGAATTCGCATCCATAAGGGGTTCACGGTGGCGTCCGATGTTTAAGAAAAGTTGTTTTAAAAGGTCAAAAGCGTCCGTTTAAGATCGTCTCAAATCACATGCCTTAAACATTGACGTATCGATACTCATTTCGACCGGCTTATCGAAATTTGCATTCCTTGTTAATGGTTATTGGCAGCGTTTGTTATCTCAAAAACGTCATAAGTAGGTAAAAAACATCATCTAAGATTGCCTGAAATACTTGCCTCAAAAAAGTGTGAAAGGCAGGACCCATTAACAAGAAAAAAAATATAATTTTTCCAACTAAAAGGTATTAAATAAATTTTTCCAATGGATTAAAAATTAAATTGATTTTTAGAATAGAAAAAAATGAACACATAAAAGCAAAATTAAAAATTAAGTTGTTTAACAGGTTATATGTTACCTAGGACTATTTTGGGAAGGGTGAGGTAGTAGTTGGGCTTATTCAGGGATTCATGAAAGTTGAGATTATTTTGAGAAGATAGTTAATAGCCGGGATTATTTCTATCAATTTTTTCAAAAAAATTAAGCAAGATATTAAACAATTTATAACACTGTCGTCTGCCTAACAATTAGAGCCAGAAAATGTCATAAAAAATGTTAGCGATAATTAAAAAGAACAAATTATAGAAGATAATAGATAAAAGGTCAAGTTAAGTATAGAGCAAAGATAACAAGCTTGTGAACTTAGGGAGTGTTTGGCTCATATGATTCTGGTACGAGGTATGGGTTTAGAATAAGCAAAACCCATACCTAGTGTTTGTTTAGTAAATTGATAGATTTAAAACCCGTACCTGAAACCCACAAGGTATGGGGTTTAGAAACCCAAGGGGGGGAGGTGGTTATGGCTCGTACCAATACCTCTAGGTATCAAATAAAAGAAAAACTTTCATTCCCAAATAAAACCAAACACATGGTATTTGGTATGAAGTTCCAAGCCAATACCACCTTGGTTTCATTCCTGATTCCAAATCCATATCACTATATGAACCAAATGCCCCCTTACTAGTAGTTGTTTTCTTTTGAAAAGTACGGAAAAGATCACAAAGTTATTGCCAAATAATGTATATATGACATAATTTTGTAAAAGACACAACCCCTTTTAAATAAACAAATTATACAAAAATTACAATATCCGCATATTCTCTTGAATTATACTCCATCCATTTTCTTTTGTTGTTCCTATTTGAAGATGATTATTGAATAGTGTGAACACATTTATTGCAGCTTATAACTAATGAAGATTTAAGTCATGAAAATACACTATTACGGAAAGATTCAAAATAGGAATAACAAATTGAAATTTTCCAATGGAAAATACAGGAATAATAAAAAAAAAACGGAGGGAATAAAGGAAAACAAATCAATTATCGCATATATGCATTGTACAGAGACTTATTTTGATCATCATAAAAAACAATGTAACTTATATATATACTAATCCCCCAATTTTCGTAGACAAATCCTTGCCTTTACTAAGACAAATTAAACACAACAATAGGGCTTCGAACTTGATGTTGACCATCATCCCACACCAAAGAAGCTGACCTCAAAGCTCTCATACCAATAGCCCCATAAACTCTCACAGTGAATGACAATTTCTGTCCAACAGAGTTGAATGACAAAACAGATGGTTGCACTCTGATAGCCAATGCCTGCCCTTGTGGTGTAGTTACTATAGCCTTGTAAGTAGAATATGGTGCACCAACATTTGTGACTGTCCTAGTAAACACAGTATCAAAGGGTCCTAAGCTTGTAGGAAGCGCGATCGATGGGTAATTAAGATCCCAATTAGTACTAGTTTCTTGGCAATGGCTAATTTCACCACCCACTAGTCTAATAACACTCGCATTGAGGCCTTGACTGCACAAGAACTTCACATAGTCACCCACTTCAGCGTCGTATACAAGGCCTGGGTGTACGGCCTTCAATGGATTTAGGTGGCCTGAACCATATGCTAATTCACCTTCTTCATTTGAAGCTCTGCTCATTGGTAAGGCTGTCCAATTAACAAGAAAATGTACATGATGAAATAGAAAAGATGACTAAATTTACTGTCAAATGAATGTCAATATATTAGTTTGACCATTATTATCTTTCATTTTAAGGAATTACCATTATTATCTTTTTACTCTTTTCGTCCTTTTTTTAGTTGCTACATTTTATTTTTCACATTTTTCGATGCACAACATCAAATAGTATTATCTTTAACTACGTGTAAGAAAAAATTATAAAATTACATATTTGCAAAATACGCATCGAGACAAATCAAATAAGACTCGACTTGACTATATTTTTCCTTAAGTAGATCATAAACTCAAACTGAGTCAGTACAAATAGTGAAAATGTAGCAACTAAAAAAAAAATCAGAGGGAGTATTATGTAGTATATGATAGTTTTCGTACAAAACTAAACTAAAATTCATTATCGATCATTATCACAACTTAAAACAGTCTTCCTCCGTTTCATCTTACTATTTTGTCATTGGTATATGAAGTATACGATTCAAAAAAATAGTTGTAAGAACATATACCAGTAGTCATGAGAGCAGATTTAAACTACAAAAATAATTCAATTTAGCAACAGTAAAAAATTGTTGCTATTCATCAGAAATTTGTTGCTAACTCGAGTTAGCAACAAATTGGAAACAAAAAATAGTTGTTGCTAAAAGGCTTGTTGCCATATGATTTTAACTACAAAATCTGAAACATTTTCGTTGCCACATCGCATCCATGAAAATATTGTTGCCATGTTGGTTGCTATATGTGGCGCATTTGTTGCCAACTCTAGTGACGAGTTATAAATGTTTGTTGCTAATATCGCAACAAATTATTAATATATTGATGCTAGAAATTAGCAACAAATTATTGACATTGGTTGCTAAAAATAGTAACAAATTAAACTTTTAATTGTTACAGAGTTACACTTTGACTAATGCACTATTCATAAGACGTAGATTAACCTCATGTTTTTGTTAATTGTTTGATAATTTGATAAACACGTTTATGCAAACCAACAAAGAGAATGAGAGTCAGTCCACTTACAATTCTGAATGATATTTGCATAATGATACTAATAGAAATTGATAATAGTGTATGAAACTTAACATATAAGGTGGTAGTTTAGCTAATCTTTCTTCGATGTGGGACACATTTTGAGAAAAAATCTGATGTTACTTCAGTAACAAATAATAAAATATATTGTTTCCAATGACAACAAATCAAATATCTATTTCCATATTTGTTTCTAAATGGCAACAAATTTAAAATATGATGTCATCTATCAATGAATCATAAAATTAATTGTATCTAATGTCAACGAATGAAATATTGGTTATCGTAATTTGTTGCTAAATGGCAACAAATTGGAAATATGATGCCATCTAGTAACAATTAGTAAAATGAATTGTTCCTAATGTCAACATAACCAAAGTTGGTTGTCGTAGTTTGTTGCTAAATGGCAACAAATCGCAAATATGATGCCACCTAGCAACGAATAGTAAAATTAATTGTTTCAAATGACAACAAGCCAAATATCTGTTGTCGTAGTTTGTTGTTAAATGGCAACAAATCAAAAAAATGATGCTATCTAGCAACAAATAGTAAAACAACTAGTTTCCAATAGCAACAAATCAAAAATATGTTGCTTTTATTTGTTGAAAAATCAGAGTAAAAAATGCCACTTTATAATAGGCAACAAAAAAATAATATATGTTGCTATCTATAAACAATTCAAAAATTCGTTGCCATAATTTGTTTCTATAATGCTCTAATTTTTGTAATGGCAGCTTCTGACCAATTAGGATGAAAAGACTTAACATAAGCAGCTATTGCAGTGGCATGTGGGCATGCCATGGAAGTCCCAGAAAACATATTATATGGCACGGACCTTCTGTCAAGAGCTTCGGTAACTGGCGCAACTGGTGGAAATGCTGCTAGTATGTTTACTCCAGGGGCAACCAAATCCGGCTGAAAAACAATTGCAGGTTTGTGACTTATTAGCTATATGTTGTTAATACTTCCTCCGTTTCATTTTAAATGCAACAAAGGGGTATTTGTTGTGAGATATAAAATATTCCTTTTGTTGCATTTAAAACGAAATGAAGTACTAAAACTTTTATATAGTGGTTGGCTTTGTAACTCTTACCTTAATGATACTTGGTGAGATTGGCGATGGACCCCTTGAGGAAAATGAGGCTACAAAAGAGGCTGATGTATCTTTCACTTGAACACTTTTTTGTATAGTTCCAAATGGGGTGCTACATACATCAAAAACAGTTTGATTGGCGTTAGAATCTCATCGTACCAGATGCAATCCCCCATTGCCAGTATTATGTCACGACTCGTCTTCTATCATCTATGCAGGGCAGTGTTTAATTTCCTACAAGGTCGTAATTCCATGCTTCCCTCAGACAACACTCCCCTTGTGCTAAACAGAGCGCATGGCGAGAAACATACTAATGGGTCTAAGTTGGTCTAGACAAGTTGAACTGAGTTAAATCTACGGGTGCCTAAGCAAATATATGTTGTCCATGCATGTGCTGATGTGCAGCAAGATTCTAGCTAGGCACCCTTAGAAGGCCATCGATACTACAATTTCTAGTTATGCCTTGTGTACATTTATAGGATAAAATCGGTACCTTGTTAAGTTTCTAACATAGGAGAGAACATGAGCTGCATCATCAACGCGAATATAAGACGCAGGGAGAGGAAAAGGATGAGCAAAATCATGGGGTTGTAAATCCTGCATTATTACTCCTGCTGCCCATGACGGAAGGGCTCCAACGATGATATAGCATCACACATGACAATCTTGCCTCTCACTATTGTTTTGTACTTCTGTTTAAGGATCCTAATCTACAAAACCTGCAATTTTAATGACAAATATATTTCTCCATCAGCATCTATTAATTGCATGAATCCAAGCAATGATAACTTTTTCTAGATATATAGTACTTCCACATGAATGTTAAGTGTTTCATTTACCGGGAACTTTCAAAATCTGAGAATCTGTCCGTGGCATCTCCTCCATAAATTAGGGGGAAAGTCTTGTTTTGGAGATCAAAAGTATTTAATGAAATTCCCTGGATGAAGGGACATTAAAAGAAAATAAGAATATAATGAACGAAGCACAATAGAATATAGAAGTCCACTTCACAAGACTAAAGAGATTCCATTTTCATTCCTTTATTCCCATTGATTATTCCCAGTTATAATAATTTTTGTACAATTCTGTGACTGGTTTATATTTCCTAATTATAATCTATAATAGGAAGCATAATGAGTCCACTTCACAAGACTAAAGAGATTCCACCTTAAAACCATACGACAACAAGCAGAGTAGCCCTTGTGCATTATAAAGTGAACTCATCTCTCTTCTTTTATCAATGTGGGACACTCACATGTGTTGTGTGCTATACATATATCATAGCTTCAACAGTATAATATCTAATGTGCACTCAATAGTTTGGTTTATGTGTGTTAAATTTTTTTGCATTTATCATATGAATATGCGACTGACCTCGAATACCATGCCATTACCAAGTTGCACCTTGGTGATAAACTTACGATCTGTAGTACTAGCTCCTACGGAGAGCAACCATGGTGCAAAATTATCAAGAGTTTGAAGGCCTGGACCCTGATTTCCAGCCGCAGCAGAAGTTAAGATTCCTCTTTTCATTGCATGAAAAGCTCCTATGGCAATTGGATTCGTAAAATATTCCTGAGATTCAGGTCCACTAAATCCAAGCGAAGCTGATATGATGTCCACTCCATCTGATATAGCTGTGTCGAATGCTGCCAAGGTATCAGCAAAGTAACAATCATCGGACCAGCAAGACTTGTACACAGCGATTCTAGCCGACGGTACGCCACCTCGAGCAGTTCCTTCGCCCAGGCCTAGGAAGCTGGCCATTGTCACCAGTCCTCCGGCTGCTGTGGAGGCACAATGTGTTCCATGCCCATCTTTGTCTCTTGGTGATGCTATGTCACCCTCGCTAAAATTTCCATCTGCTCGAAAGTAACGTGCGCCAATTATCTTGCTGCGTGCATGCAATAATGAACTAATGTCAATGGTGTTATAATTCCTCTTTATATCTAAGTTTTACTCATTCGGAATTCGTTACATTTCAATACTTCATGGCACCCTCTTAGTGGGAATTCGTTTCATACAAGATGTTAACGGAGATATGAATCATACTTGTTACATGTAACATTATGTGAAGTTTCACATCGAACCTTCCATTTGGCGGGTGGTGGACCAAAACCATCATCAAGAAAGCTCTCAGATTCAGGCCAAATTCCATAATCAATAACTCCAACGATAATGTCGCTCTCGATGTTGCTTCTCTTAACATTCAAAGGAAAATCCATGAAATCCCAGGACCTTGTTGTAGCACGATAATTCTTCTCATTGCGAAATACAGATACCACTCCTTCCATGCCTATTATTCATCATCATTTCCATTAATATAACTAGTATTTTAGCCCAAACGATGCCTCAGGTCAATTACAATAAACAATTATGTTATTATTCATAAATTTAAGAATTCATTTTGTTACATACCATATCTTTTTTTACTAGAGAAATGTTGAAAAAGTGACATCATGACAGTGATAAGTAAAAAAAACCTTGAAAGTTTCAGTTTGAAAATAATGGCTTAAAAGGAATTCGGGTATGAGAATATGTCACCAATAGTCTCTTCTCATAGTAAAAGTGTTAGAGATCTAAATACTTGTTTAAATCTTTTTAGTTAAATATAATTATAAGACTTTATCATATTTTATTAGTAACATTAGACAATAGAGTTATAGTGTATTGATAGCTAAACTATCACTTTCATTTCATAGGTCACGTGATTGATATCTTACAGTTACACAATGTTTATATTTTTAAATTGAGGAGTTCACATGGATATAAAATATTGGCTTTAGAAGCTTGAGGAGAGTGCCACGTGGCACATAGACTTTATTCGAAACGACTTTTAATATATTAGTACAGATAGATAGATAAATGACATCATATAATAACTTATACAACCTCGAATATAGCTACAAAGGAGAAAATCATAATACTCCGGACACATAACTTTCCACTTATTTTTAATTGTTCCACTTTGATTTTGACATTTTTCTAACACATAATTTTCAACTTTAAAAACTCATATATTTATATCACGATAAATCTAAGGGAAATTCTACATGATGGCCTCCTATTTTGGGTTTTTCTACTTGGTGGCAGACCAAAAAATTTTTTATACCAAGTGACCTCCTACTTTAGATAATTATACTTAGCGGCCTTAATTAACTTAAAATCTAGCTAACCCATCATTTAAAGTAAATCTACTAACATACCCCCTAGTTAATTACCCTAATTTAAAACCCTACCATCTCTCTTCCCTAAAAAAAACAACATCCCTTGTGAGTTGTGATTATCGTCATAACTCCTCAACCAAAATAAATCTTGGTATGTAGTATAAGCTCATGACAAAGTTTGAATTTGTTCGATAACAAGTGTATAAAGCTCAAACAAGGGAAGTTCAAGCTGAACTAAACAAAACATAATCCAAATTCCTCTTGAATTGAATGGATGTATATGAAGTAAGACTCCAATACTTAACTTGCCTGCAGACATATCTAGATATAAAAATGTCACCACCCACTGATGTTAATAGTTCATTTTCTATATTCTTATCAAAATGAGGACATACTTTGGATGCCCTTAGTAATATCCCCGAATTGTATTTGCTGAAGCTAATTAATTATATTCAATTGGATTTGTACTGGTGTACTCCATAAAATCCCCAATTCATTTTCACAAACTTAGCCAATTCCGCAATTTCGTCCTTCAAAGCCCAATTCCTTCATTTGTTGTAGTTCGAATGTATCATACAGTAAGGGGGAAAAAAAGCTAGGATTTTTGGTTTCTAAAGCTGATATTAGATACATGAACATTTGATTCATTGTGGAAATATATGCATTTGTATAGTTGCTATACGATCCTTCACCTTTATTCTGCCTTCTATTTTCATCTATGAAAGGGGAAGTTGAGGAGTTATGATGATCATTGCTCACGATTGGATGGTTTTTTTTTTTTTTTGAGAGAAGAGGGATGGGAGTTTATAATAAGGGTAATTAACTAGGGGTAGGTTAGTAAATTTACTTTAAATGATGGGTTAGCTAGGTTTTAACTGAATTAAGGCCACTAAGTATAATTAGCTAAAGTAGGAGGTCACTTGGTATAATTTTTTTTTGGCCTGCCACCAAATAGAAAAACCCAAAATAAGATGCCACCATGTAGAATTTCCCTAAATCTAATAATATAATAGATCATATATTGATATTAATTTTTACTTGTTAATTTTTTCATAATAACTTAATAATTAAAAAATGCAAAAGAAATATTCCCCTTCGTTTTTTAATTGCTACATTTTCCTTAATGGTTGTTTCTTTTTAATTGCTATATTGGTTAAACTTTCGTGATTTGGGGTACTTCACCCACCATAAAGGTAATACTATCAAATTTGTTTTTCTCTTTTTCCACCAAAAAGTGCTACTTTTTCACTTTTCACCATTATTTCACATTAAATGGGTCAAAAAGTACGCTCCAAAAAATTTCAAAGTGACATTACCTAAATTATTGTGCATAACACAATTTAATAGCCGTGTTACGTTCCTGCCATAGTACTTGCTTCCTTTTCGGTTAGTTTTGCAACACATCCATGGAAATTCTCGTAAGTATAGAGTAAATGTTCTGAAATCTTGTGAGCCAGCACACTAGAATAGTCATTTCCATATTACATTATTTTCAAATTGTTATCATCAAAATTGCATGAAAGAAGTGACTATACTCCAACAATATTACTCCATATCGAAACATGATGCAGAACGAGATAGTTTTGTATATCGCCCTTCACTACTACTCCATCCTTTTTTTATTGTTACGCTTTTTTTTTTGCCCTTTTTATTTAATTGTTATACTTTCACTTTTTCCTTGTATTGCAACCTATTACATTGACTTTTTACACTTTTCTACCTCATATACTCCACCACCCATTTTTCATTCTCCTACATTATTTTAATGCTTCTTTTACATTCCCCAAAACCAAACATTTTTTTTTACTTCTTCCTTGTTTTTTGCACAAATTCCTTGGTTCTCCTCTAATGTGAAGTGTAACAATTGAAAAAACGGAGAGTATATACGTAGTATTTTTTTGGTACATTCCTTTATTATTTTTTTGAACACCAACTTACCACGCGTCACATTGACTATCTCTCTATTGCATGCAAAATCTATATATATTGGACGAATTCAAGCAATATTTAAGGGATCCTTTGGCTCAAGATATGGAATGTAAAGGGAATGGACACAAATAGAGGAGGGAAATGGTAGCAAATGTGGTTAGTTTTTAGTGATGGCCACTGGTGCAAGGTGGGCATGCGGGCGGGCGGACCGAGCCACGCGCCCCAACGGGTCGGGATGATATTTTACGGCCCAAGATCGGACTGTGAAATTCACGGGTTGGGCGGGCTGATCCGCAAGCTGAAAAATCTTGGCCCACCAGTTTTCATGGTATGGGAAGTGGTTCTGGCTGTTCGTTGGCCTAGCGGGATGGACCGGGCTGGCGAGTTGACATGATAATTATTTTATTTTATTTTTTCAAAATTATTCAATCAATGGAATTATTCATTATTGTTACATAAAACCTTTAAAATTAATTAAAATATATATAATTATTAATATTAATGAATAATTTCATTATTTTTGAATTTGATTGAATTATAATATATGCAATTTGATTAAAATATATACAATTTGATTAAAATATACACAATTTGGTTGAATAATTACTTGGGCTGGGCTGTCCAGTTCATGGGCCGCGCTGGATTGGTTACGTGGTCCGGGCTGGGCAGCTTTAGTAGCGGGATTTCGTGGGATGGTCTAAAAAAGTTCAGCCCACGGCTCACCCACCAATTTCATGGTTCGATTCGGGCTGGACTGGGCTTTAAGTGGGCTCGACCCACGAGGTGGGCTGTGCTGGATGGGCTGGATTGTAGTGCATTGTTGGCAATCTCTATTACCTTTATTAAGTGTTTGGTTCAAGCCAATGAATGAAAATGAATGATAACCATTACCACCAACTCACCAAGTAAAGGATTTTGTTACTTGGGGGGCAGGGGGGAAGGTGACAAAGTGGGGGAAATCTATTACCATAAAGTAATGGTAATATATTGATGAGGGGTTGAACCAAACAAGAAGAAAGGGAATCGGTATTGATTCCGTTTCTTGGAGCCCAAAAATAGTGAACTAAACGTGCTCTAAATTGGTAATGTCTATTATATTTTCCTTAAATCTATCGACATAAATTGCTCTATAATTGGTTTATTTTATATACTTAAGATATTGTGAAAAAGTTATATGTTCATAGATAAATAATAAATAAAAATAATAATAAAAAAATTGAATAATTGAATATTCATAGATAATATTTCCATAGAAAATTTTCATGAAGTATAACATTTAAGTTCATAATTGTGAATTTGTGACAAAAGTGGTGCTCCCTTTGAACTTTCTTCATTGAAACATCTGGTTTTGCACATGAACCAAGGAAAATAAAGTTCAAAAGGTCGAAAGAAAAAGAGTAAAAGTTAAAAAAAAAAAAAAAATAGAGAGAAACAAAGTATGAGCTATGTTCTCTTCACCTTAAATAAGGTGATCTTATTTAAATATACCAAGATCTAGTCTATTCTAAATCTTTTTGATATGGTGTTATCAAATTATTTACTTGAACTCTGATTGTATTTTGATGCAAATTTATAAGAAATAAAATATTCATGTGGGATTTTGTTGACCACTTTTCTAACTTTTAATTTTTTTTATTAATGAATTGAAGATATTTGGTATTAAACAAAGGTAAATTAGTAGGTTTAATATGACGTTTTTATGATCTGAACTGAACTAATTATGGCAAGAATAAATAATAAGCATGGAATAAGGTGAAGAGAATATGGCCTAAAAGTACAGAGATGGTGGGCTAAATACAATATAAAGAAAAAGAGACATTGCAAATGTCCTATTAAAAAAAGAACACCCCTAAATGACAAAATGTCTCAATTAAAATAAAAGGGGGAACTTATATATTTAAAATTTACACTCTATCTGTTTTGTGATAGGCTTCATACTTGCTATCCTTTTGAGAGACAAAAATAGTTAGTGGTTGTTTGGTATATAGGAAATTATGTAGGCAATGAAAATTCCCATGATTTTCTGATTTGGGTAGTTGTTTGGTTGACAGGAAGTGGGGAAAATGGGGGGAATGAAAATTCATGAGAATTTAAAATTCCCACAAAATGTAGGAATTGATTTACCTACCCCCCTTGGTCACTCACAATTTCTACATATAAAAACTATGAATTACAACTTCCCTTATGCCTAACAAACAACTTAGACCAATTCTTAGTAATTTCATAAGGGAATTAAATTCCCACAAATTGTAAATTCCTATGAGGAAATAATTCCCGTTGCAACCAAACAAGCACTTATATTAGGAAGAACAAAAGACAATGAAAGAAGTAATTTTTTCCCCTTAACTAATATACTTAGATATATATATATATATATATATATATATGGTAAAAACAATTCTAAATTTTTTAAATATCAAATAATAAGAAATGTTTGACTTGTTAGACATCATATGATTGCAATAAAGAACAATATATTTACTACTTTTATACATTAAAACAATATTTTGTCAAAAAGTACCTTATTTATCAACTTTTTGTGAGCTAGCAACTTATTTATTAACCTTACTACTATAACTACGTAGCAAGAGATAATGCATAGAGGATCGGAGTACTTACCTATGAAGAACGCGACCTAACATTTCAGTATGAAGGCTTTTTGCTGGAAGGTTGTGCTCAATACAATCATTCATGTATATAATATAAGTCTACATACACACATAAAATAAATTCAAAAAAATATTTAGGGAGATATATATCAAACGTATAATAATTTTTCTATTTTTTATTGATGAAACTAATTGTTTTGTGCCTTTAATTTAATGAAATTACTGATTTTAAGTTTTTAACTGCTCAAAGTAAAGTTATTATATTGATCACAACTGATTTTACCAATTATAGTATAAACGAGGTTTGTTATTCCAAACTTATTATTATTGAAATGTTATATTTTAAAATTAAAGAAAATTGGCGTCAATAACCTTACCATGCAAGCTTGAATCCTGAACCATAATTAATATATGAAGAGAAAATACAAGATATGATTTAAGTTAAAGATACATTATTTTTATTTGTTTAGCTTAGAAATACAATGCATTAGTGTAGAATATTGTTATTTTGTGTCTTGGGGCACACATTAGAAATATGTTATAGATAATTACATATCTATACGACAATTATGAGTAAGAAATATAAACTCTAGGTAGGGAGAGAAAAACTTGTCTTTATCAACGAAGAAAAATAAGACAAAGTATAGTATTAGTTCACAATCTTAAAAGAACCTTAGATTAAACGAAAAAAGCCGAAGGTGATAAAAAAAAATGCATGCCTTTCTTTGATCTTGCTTCGCTTGAATAAGTGGCGCAAGAAGCCATGAACGGGTAAGCAAGCTGAGAAGTAAAACATATAATGAAGGGTGAGGAATCAATTTGGAAGCCATAATATTCTTTGGAAAATCTCTTGGTACGTGCTAATACAAACTAGTAAGTTATTATAGAGTACGCAGGATGGAGCTTATCTTATATAGCCAAGTTCATGACTCCATTTCACAAGAAAGGTTCTTTGTAAAGTTATTTTTTTATTTAAAAAGTTTGTCGATTACATCGTTTTGAATAGGTCTTTTGTGACTATTAACCATGTAAATCAGTACCTTATAGTACATTTCACTTCATTATATATTGGTAACTCTTTCTTGACAGATCCCTGGATTATTTTTACCCAATATTTAATGCTATAATTAATTTGTAAAGTTACACCAATGATCTTGGGTCTAAATTGTGGCATCCTCTCAAAAAAGAGTCTATAGCATTGTTCTCTATACTTTAACTTTGCTTATTTTCTATAAAAAAAGATTAGAATAGTTATGAAAAAATAAGAAAAGTTCAAAAAAGTTAGGAAAAGTTCAAAAAATATAAGGAAAGTTCATAGCTAATGAGAAGAATTCAGAAAAAAAAACTAAGAATAGTTTATAAAAAATTACAAGGTGACGAAAACAAACCCTAAATGCAAACAATTCAAAAAAGCAGTAGTTTACAATTTTTGTTGAAGAGCGAGGCTCTTAGATACATAGTTTTTTGTGTGTGTTAGTGAATGAATAAGCAGAGTGTTGTAAATGGAATTTGGTCTCAGTTCTTAGGTACCAACCCTATAAGACAAAGCTAGATTGCATCCATTTAGAGATATACAGTGACCTATAAAAAAAACCTCCCTCCATTTCTTTGTCTTCTTCATGTTTTAACTGTGGGAGTCTGATAATGAATTTCTTTGACCTTGTCTTTCATTGCATATTAGTAGAAATTATAACAATCGAATGCTTAAATACAGTACTCAATGAGCGAATCAAACAAGACCCCACATGACAATAAGTTTTCGGAATAATTAATTCCAATAATACAACCTTCCACTGATTAATTTTTAATAAGTCAACCTTTCAATTATTCTTCAATAACGTAACCTTTTGGGGGTATTTACTTTTAATGGGCTTTGACGTGTTGATAATCAATTTGTTTGATAAGTCACATTTTCCAGCTCGTCCATTTTTCCCTTCCATTGCCTCCATGCCCCTACTTCTATGGTAAAGAGTTACTGTTTTAGACGTTTTTAAGTCATTTTGACTCACTAGAAGTAAATAGTGTATCAAGGTTGCATTATTCAGGAATAATTGAAAGGTTGGTTTATTAAAAATTTATCGGTGAAATGTTGTATTATTAGAATCAATTATTCCTAATTTTTCTTATAATTCTCTCTAGTTATGAACAGTGTCAAATAACTAAATAAAAAGAAAACCAAATTAAGAAATAAAGGGAGTAATTGACAAGTAGTTATTTTAAAAGAGAAAAAAAAAACATTGTTCTTTGTGACTTCTTGTAGTTGACGAATTCAAACATTTATTTATTCGTAATTTAAAAATTACTCCAAACAAAAACAATTTACTACCACCGTTACGTAAGAGATCGTTAGCATAACCTACCACTTCTTTGATTTTAAGAACAGGTCATTTTTTGTTGGCTAGTTAGCTCCAATCCTACACGAACATCACATGTGCACATTATTATTGAGCTTAATTATTGTTAATAACCTCGATTGTGAATCAGTATCTTCAATCTAATTCGGTTCATCTTTTGCAAATATTGTATAGATAATTAAGCACCAGAGCCGTATGGGACAATTTCGGGGCCTTGTGCCAGGCATTAAATATGGGCATTATGGGGCTATAGAAAGGATCTACAATCCCATAACTTTAATAACTAATTTAAATTTTTGATTAAAAATGGTCGAAAAAATTATCAACTTTCTTAAATACTTCAATGTTATTTTCATTTTCAAGAAGGAGACGCCTTAGATATAACAAAATAGTAAATATATACCAAACATAAAACTAAAATAAGATATGATATATGAAAAAAGTAAATAGATTAGGGGTAAATTTTGGAATAACAAATATATAAACTTTTTTTCATCTAAGAAACTCATAGCAACAAAATATATAGGTGTGGCCCCTTAAAATTGGGGGCCCTGAGCGGTCGTTCACTCTGCTCATGTGTCTAAGATCCCTCTGTTAAGCACATACTATTATCACTGCTTCGAAGTTTTTCCTAGCGTCTTTCAAACAAGCAAGATAAAATAATAATGTGTTAGAAATGGTTTTCCCCTGATTATTCTCATTTCACTATTTGCGTCATATACATGCTATAGTAATGTAATAATAGCCTATAATCAAGGGGAATATACAATTGCCATTTATGGAAGATAACAATAATCAAGATTCAATCTATAATTACATATATTATAACACCCCACAATCGAAGCACGAAGCTTTTCGAAGTTGAGATTTTCCTGGAAATCATCAAAGAGTACGCGTTGAATGCCTTTTGCAAAAAAATCTACAATCTGATATCGCAATAGGACATGAAGGATACAAACTTCACCACGCGCAACTTTCTCAAGAGCGAAGTGAATGTCCATTGCAACGTGTTTTGTGCGGTGATGCTGAATAGGATTACAGTAGAGATAGATTGCACTCACATTGTCACGGTAGACTAAAGTAGCTTTTCAGATGGGGTAATGTAGCGTGAAAAGCGGTACCCGATCCAAAGCCAACATGAATCAGAGACAACATTGGCAAACCCCTATATTCAGCTTCTGCACTAGAGCGAGATAAAGTGGATGGTCGTTTGGACGACCTAGAGATCATATTATCACCGTGATAACTACAGTATCCGGAGGTGGAGCGCTTAGTGGAAGGATAACTACCCCAATCTGCATCTATATAAGAAATGATATTGGTAACTGAACATGAATATAGATGCAAACCGAAGGTAATAGTGCCATGTATGTATTGCAAAATGCATTTAAGAGGATTCATATATGCTCGACCTTCGGACCATGCATATACAAGCAAACTTTGTTGGACTGCATAAGAAATACCATGACGAGTAAATGTTAGCTTTGAAGTTTTTCTCCTAGAATCTTTCAAAGAAGCAAGCTAAGATTAAATAATAATGGCATCTTAGGGCCATGTTTGTCAAAATAAATCACCGATTGTTGAAGTAGATTTTAGGTATGGAATTAGTTGCATGCTAGTATTAGCTATTAAATATTAACCGTTAAAAGTTAGGCATCAAAATAATTTTCTTAAGAAATTAATGTTTGTTAACTTGGTGTTCAATCAATGAAAAAACTTGACTACATCTATACAAATACATTAAAAGGCGTTCCTATTAAAGGAATGGTGCCACATGTGACACTCTTTTCAAGATTCTAATACATATGTATATGATCTCATTTAAAAATATTGACAATGTGTAGCTACTAGAATTTGAGATTTTCCTGGAAATCATCAAAGAGTACGCATTGAATGCCTTTTGCAAAAAACATCTACAATCTGATATCGCAATAGGACATGAAGGATACGAACTTCACCATGCGCAACTTTCTCAAGAGCGAAGTGAATGTCCATTGCAACGTGTTTTGTGCGGTGATGCTGAATAGGATTACAGGAGAGATAGATTGCACTCACAATGTCACGGTAGACTAAAGTATCTTTTGGGATGGGGTAATGTAGCGTGAAAAGCGGTACCAGATCCAAAGCCAACATGAATCAGAGACAACATTGGCAAACCCCTATATTCAGCTTCTGCACTAGAGCGAGATAAAGTGGATGGTCGTTTGGACGACCTAGAGATCATATTATCACCGTGATAACTACAGTATCCAGAGGTGGAGCGTTTAGTGGAAGGATAACTACCCCAAACTGCATCTATATAAGAAATGATATTGGTAACTGAACATGAATATAGATGCAAACCGAAGGTAATAGTGACATGTATGTATTGCAAAATGCATTTAAGAGGATTCATATATGCTCGACCTTCGGACCATGCATATACAAGCAAACTTTGTTGGACTGCACAAGAAATACCATGACGAGTAAATGTTAGCTTTGAAGTTTTTCTCCTAGAATCTTTCAAAGAAGCAAGCTAAGATTAAATAATAATGGCTTCTTAGGGCCGTGTTTGTCAAAATAAATCACCGATTGTTGAAGTAGATTTTAGTTCTGGAATTAGTTGCATGCTAGTATTAGCTATTAAATATTAATTGTTAAAAGTTACGTATCAAAATAATTTTCTTAAGAAATTAATGTTTGTTAACTTGGTGTTCAATCAATGAAAAAACTTGACTACATCTATACAAATACATTAAAAGGCGTTCCTATTAAAGGAATGGTGCCACATGTGACAATCTTTTCAAGATTCTAATTCATATGTATATAATCTCATTTAAAAATAGGAAAAATTGATGGGAACAGTCCCAACTATGGGCGGTCTTCCATTTTTGATCCCAACTAACGTTTATTTCTGAGTGATCCCAACTTCGCCTCATTTTATCCATTTTTGGTCCTTCTTTACAGGATACCGGTTGAGTAAGTCAACCTCACTTTTTGTTTAATGCAAGTTGTCAGAGGGGTTTATTTCCCTCTTTATTTCCCTCCCTGATACACGAACAAGGAACAGTGCTTACCTATTTTTTTTTTCCCCACTAAGGATGCCTTTACCTTCTCTCTTTCAACTCTCTCTCTCCTCGTGTCTTCTGTATATTTTGCCAAGAAAGCTCAAGTTCATGAGCTGTCAATATTCCAAATCTAAACCAGATAACCCTCAAGATAAAAAGCCTACAATTCTTCTCAGATTGGAGATTCATTACTAATTTTTCAAGGATTTAAAACCCCAAAACTTATTTTTCCTTCTCTCGTATTTCATCTCCTTTGGGTGCATGAAGTTGCCGGCGTCGCTGCTGGGTCTCACCGGAGTGTTGCCGGTGCTGCTGCTTTTGTCCTACCACCGTGGTGCCTAGTGTGGTAGTTGTCGGCTGGTGTTCATCGCGACCCATGATTTTCTCTCTCCTCTATTCTGTTGTTGATTAATGTTGCTCCTCTGTTATTTTTTCTCTCTTCTGCTTCTATGTTGCTGCTGTCAGTGTTCGTTGGTGTTCCGGCACCGTTGTTGTTGCTGCTGCTTCGTCGGATTCGCTGCTGCCTATTTCAGTTGTTGTTGTGGGTTGGTGCTGCTGTGAGAGTGTAATGATGTTGCCACTATGAGTTACTTTCTTTGCCATTGTTGTTCGTTGTATTGTCAATTAGCTCTGGTATTTCTTTCTTGTTTCAAAAGAATCTCAAGTCTGATCTTTTGCAAGGTATAACCTAGATCTATTTCTTCCTTTTCTCATATTAAATTCCAAGAATCTAAATTCAGAATTTATGTTGATGTTGTTAAGAACATTCTTCAAAGCAATATTCGTTTATTACTATAGTATTTGTCTGAATATAGTGGTGAATTAATTAAATTAGAAACTTAAGTAAAAGATTGCAGATCAATCAATTATTTGTGGTAAAGTTAAAGATTGTATCTTTCCTCTGAAGTTTACGGATTGGATTAAGGTTCATTCTCTGTATTGATATTTCTTAAGAAAGAGAGAGAGAGAGAAAATTTGGGTCAACTGACCTTCACTTAGGTCAAGGGGGGGTTTGTAAATAAACGCAACACGTGCTAACGGTAATAAGCACGTGACAGGCTTCACCTGCTGCAACAGGTCAATTACCTGCAAGGACCAAAAATAGAAAAAATGAGGCGAAGTTGGGATCACTCAGAAATAAACGTTAGTTGGGACCAAAAATGGAAGACCGCCCATAGTTGGGACTGTTCCCATCAATTTTTCCTTAAAAATATTGACAATGTGTAGCAACTAGAATTTGAGATTTTCCTAGAAATCATCAAAGAGTACGCATTGAATGCCTTTTGCAAAAAACATCTACAATCTGATAACGCAATAGGACAGGAAGGATACGAACTTCACCATGCACAACTTTCTCAAGAGCAAAGTGAATGTCCATTGCAACGTTTTTTGTGCGGTGATGCTGAATAGGATTACAGTAGAGATAGATTGCACTCACATAATCACAGTAGGCTAAAGTAGCTTTTTGGATGGGGTAATGTAGCGTGAAAAGCGGTACCCGATCCAAAGCCAACATGAATCAAAGACAACATTGGCAAACCCCTATATTCAGCTTCTGCACTAGAGCGAGATAAAGTGGATGGTCGTTTGGACGACCTAGAGATCATATTATCAGGCCCGGCCCTGAGGGGTGTTTAGAGGGGCAATGGCCTAGGGCCCAAGCTTAAAAGGGGCTTAAAAGGGGCCCAATCCTCTAGGTTTAAAAATAGTACCAGAAAAAAAGAAAAAAAGAAAAATTACTGAAACAGTTATACGCCATACGCGTGAGGACTTGAGGAGTTACCGAGAAACACGCAGCACGCTTCACCAAAACAACTTCTCATCTTCTTCAGTTTTCTCTTTTTACTCTATTTCCAAGATTCAAATTAAAATCTTCTTTTAACTTTCTCTAACCACCATTAAACTTGTGGAAAATTTCCATATTTCCCAAAATATAGTTGTTAACCTTATCATAAATATGGCAAATGGGATTTATTTTATGCAATTCAAATGGGGAAAAATTGCATTTGTATAATGCATTACTCATAAGTTTTAGTCTCAATCAATTGAAGATATTAAGAGATTTTGAAATTAAAAATATAAGGGTTTTGGAAAACAATTTGCTGTCGAGATTGTCGAAGCAGTCGAACGAGTGTTTTTGTCGAGAAATAGAAAATATAAGGGTTTGCTCTGCGCCTCTGTCTCTGCGGCTCTACCGACGGTGGTCCGGTCGGACCGTGGTTAATTGTTGCCGACTTGACGGAGCTTCGCAATTCGGTGCTGCCTGCCGGATTTCTTAGTACATTGGTCAAGGTGTTGCCATTTCATTCTCTATCTCTCTAATTTTCTTGTAATATGATTATGTGATTATATGATTTGAGTGTTTGATTTTTTTTTTTTGTGTGCAAATATGTTGCCTAAAAAATCAAATGAGGAGCAGGTTGAGCAGAAGGATGCTATGGAGATGAATGTCATGTCAATGGCTCGTGAGATTGAAAGGCTTCGAGCAGAAAAGCTGAGCATGGATAGGAGAGGTCATGGACTTGGTAACGAGCTAAACATCTTTAGTATTATTCCTAAAATTATTAGTGCCAGTGATGGCATCTTTTGTTGATAGCTGAAATTGTTGTGAAGTTCATTTAGCTCGACTCTTCCTTCTGTGGCACTGTAGCATGAAACAAGTTTAGTATGCTTCTTGTTTTGGTTAAGAGTACACTGGAAAATATGACTGTACATTGATTCAACTTAATGCTTGCTGTTCGTTCCTTGTTCAGTGGTAGGAAATAGACAATTATTATTTGGTTTTTTTTGCTCATGTTTGGCAACTGAACTTCAACATATTTGATGTCATTGTTTATGTCTTACTCTTCTTGGTACATTGGTCAACTGAACTTCAACATATTTGATTTCTTAGTACATTGGTGAGGGTGTTGTCATTTAATTAATGATTTCGCATCTCGGAATGCTGTAGTATCCATTTTTTTATGATTTTTTTGATATCATGTATTAAGTGTGGTATATGAGTTGCTTGAACATTTTTTTTGGGTAAATTTATTGGTATAATTGCATTCGCTTAAACGAGTTTATTTTAATAAGACTACTATCATATTTTTACTTTGTTCTATTATAAATTGCAATTTTTAAAGGGGCCCAATCTACTATTTTGCCTAGGGCCCCAAAAAGATCAGGATCGGGCCTGCATATTATCACCGTGATAACTACAGTATTCGGAGGTGGAGCGTTTAGTGGAAGGATAACTACCCCAATCTGCATCTATATAAGAAATGATATTGGTAACTGAACATGAATATAGATGCAAACCGAAGGTAATAGTGCCATGTATGTATTGCAAAATGCATTTAAGAGGATTCATATATGCTCGACCTTCGGACCATGCATATACAAGCAAACTTTGTTGGACTGCATAAGAAATACCATGACGAGTAAATGTTAGCTTTGAAGTTTTTCTCCTAGAATCTTTCAAAGAAGCAAGCTAAGATTAAATAATAATGGCTTCTTAGGGCCATGTTTGTCAATATAAATCGCCGATTGTTGAAGTAGATTTTAGTTATGGAATTAGTTGCATGCTAGTATTAGCTATTAAATATTAACCGTTAAAAGTTAGGTATCAAAATAATTTTCTTAAGAAATTAATGTTTGTTAACTTGGTGTTCAATCAATGAAAAAACTTGACTACATCTATACAAATACATTAAAAGGCGTTCCTATTAAAGGAATGGTGCCACATGTGACACTCTTTTCAAGATTCTAATACACATGTATATGATCTCATTTAAAAATATTGACAATGTGTAGCTACTAGAATTTGAACACATGACCTATCAAATGAAATGTGAGAGTTTAACCACCAATCCATTACAATTTCAATGTTTAAGGTTTCAAAGTAAAACACAATAAAATCTTATAATTATATGTAACTATAAAGATATAATGCAATTAACAAGAGGCAAAGAATTGATGTAGCTTGTAGCTTGACATGTGACATATGCTATTAATTTTGAATTATACGTCCTTAATTAATAAAAGGTTTCCTGATGTTTTTCTTATGTCGATACTATTAGTAGTACTCTTGCTGCTGACTCAGCAAAACCTAGCAACAGATTATCTAGTCTTGTAAAAAGTAAGTTAGGAGGTTGTTAGCTCTTTGAGCTTCCTCTATTGTTCTCTCCTTTCTGTTTTCAGAATTCATACTTCACTTTCTATAAATAGAGGTATGTATCTCTCATTGTTATTCATTTTCAGAAATATTGAATAAAAACACAGTTTCATTCTCTCTCCAGAAAGTTATTGTTCTTCAGTGGTGATGATTGTTCTTATAATTGATTGTGAGTTTGATTAACTCATCTGGAAAACTGATTATGTTCCGGTATGGAATAAATAAACCGGTATCTCCTTATCACGTGAGCCGGTTGATGACCTGCAACACGGTTAACTTAAACTAACATCAGGTTTTGATCCGAGTAACGTCCATCCGATGCCTAATTAAGTCAGTAAAGATAAAGCCGGTAGCTATAGCTCTCAAGTATTGTATAATTATGATTGTGGATGTACCTTTATGACTCAGATCATGGGGTATTTATAGGAGTCGGTAGTGTCCCAAGCTAGGTAGGACACTGCTCGTATTTGCTGAATACAATTCTATCCTCTTCTGATACTTATCTTTAAACCCATAGACATTGCTAAGATAGTACTGGATCAGGCCCAGGCTCATTAAGAATGGCCCAGACGGTTAAAACCGGTCAGGTGCCCGATAAGGACCGGTATATTAGGGATAGCTGCACCATGTAGATTCTCACATTGGTTATTCGGAGATACCTAGATGGTTTGACCATGACGGTCGTTGGCGGTCCAGTTGAACCGGAATGGCACTTGGACAACCCCCATACATATTACATAAGAATATAAATACTTCTTTAAAATCCAAGTGGAATTCAAGTTGTACACTGTATGATAAAATTTGAAAAACATGACTATCTGACTTATTATCATCTACTCCCTCCGTTTCATTTACACTTTGACATTTTATACTATACACAAGTTGCACTTTGACCCTCATTTGTGATTTATACATGAATAAAAACATAGTCATGTGAGATCTTGTTAGATTCGTCATGTATTTTATTAATATGTACTTTTTATAATTTTTATAAATACAAAACTAGAGATAGACATCCTCAAAGTTTTGCATTAACATGCGTGAAAAGTGTAAGTGTAACCATTAAAAAGAAACGGAGGGAGTATCAGAAGTAGGGAAAGCTCTATCACTTGAGGTTTCATATTTCCATAAACTAGAGCTATTTCTGTGCTAATGATGTCAAAAAAATTTGAAAAATGAGCTTTTCTGTTATAAAAATGTTTAAGCTCAAAATCCAAGCCATTTTTAGGCTACATAAAATAACCTTTTATCTAATTTCTCTTCTTTGGAAAGGTACCTTTCATAATCAAAGCTATAAAACTATTAGAGATTATAATTAAAAACGGCGTAAATCCGTTGCAGTAACAGCTGAAGAGCATAGAAACGAAGCAGTCCATCAAGAAGATTAAGCAAAACACTTCTTTTTTTTGGTGAAAAAAGAGAAACATAGATTAAATTAAAGAGTCTATCACGACCCTAATGTTCTCTAACAGATTGAGCAAGACTTAGCTTGGTAGACTGATATCTTAAATCTTAAATAATTAAAATGAAGAAGAAGAAGAAGAAGAAAGGACTTGGTAGTATAGGCTAAGTCTTTTACACATGTGTATCAATATTTAACTATTGCTATTTGATAGGAGACTAGGTTTGGAAGTCGTCAAAGGCGGCTTAAGAACAACGACATGGAACTAAGGATGTCTTGGCATAATGGTTAAGATTGAGGTGCTGTGAACATTAGGTCACAGGTTCGAATCCCCCTTCCCCTTCTTTGTACTTTGTACTGCCTTCGTGGCTCATATGGATCAAAAAAAAAAAAAAAAAAAAGAACAACGACATGGAGAAAATAATGGTCGCAAACTAAAGGACATACCTCGGATGATTTTTTGGACGGTTTTATTTTTTACTAGTATTGGAATCCGGACAAATGCCAGTTCGGCAGTTCTCTTTGTAGAAAATATATAGACTTTTGAAATTCTCAAATACCATGTTTGAACGTATTTTTGTCCAACATACAACAATAAAAGTTAGATTAATTTTTGCTTACCTGAAACTCTCCTTTTTAATACATTTTGCTCATTTGGATTATTTCAAATGATCAATGAGCAAACAAAAAACATTGGGTGTACTATGCTCACGAGTCACGATACACCTGGGTGTACGATAAATTTGTTCAAAAGTTATAATGTAATAACTCTGAATATTTTAATTCTAACATGAATAAGTTTTGTAGAAAGGAAAAATTGTAAAAAATAATCCCAAGTTTCAGGTGTCTTCCCATATTAATCCCAAGTTTAAATTATTTTTGAATAATCTGAAGTTTGGGAGTCATCTTCCCATATTGGTCCAAAAGACCTATAATCGTTTGAACCAATTTTAAAAAGTTGATAAGACACCATTTTATTTAAAAAAATCACCTCTAATCGCCTTCATCACCACTTCACTATTAAAATGAAAGGCAAACGGAAATGTTTCACGCGGCGTATTGACCTTTAAAACGAGTTTTAAACCGACTTTTTTCACTAGGGACCAATAAGGGAAGACTACTAACAAACTTGAGATTATTTAAAAATAATCCAAAGTTGGGATTAATTTGGGAAGATGGCCAAAACTTGGGTTTATTTTTGACAATTTTTCCTTGTAGAAAAGCCCTAATTCTAATTGAATTTCTAATTCTAATTGCAGTTTGTTACTTTAATACGTTAGTATAGTCAATATTTCTTTTTATACATTAATATAAAATTTTGAATATAGTATAAATGGATCGGATCTTACTTAAAGTATTTTTTAATCACTTTCCAATGGTACAAAAATTATAATTTTTCGAACTATATAGTAAAAGTTATGATAGATTTACTATACTTAAGTTTTCATTGTACCTGTCAAAAAAAAAGTTTTCATTGTGAACCCAACTCTATTTCTTCTTATCCTAAACTCTATACATGTATTTTTATTACTTTGTAACTCTATTTATTTTTTTAAAAATTGGCATGGCAGTTAACCCGGACGACAAATGGCGTCCGATGAGGACGACAAATGGCGTCCTATGAGGACGCCAAATATCGCGACCTCATGAGCTGACTTTTGGACTCTGCTTTATATATATATATATATATATATATATATATATATATATATATATATATATATATATATATATATATGTTGTTATGTTTTCATCGGCTTTGATTACAATAAGGCTTTTATTGTTTATTTTAGTCTCTTTCCGTTTTGTTAATAGATATAATTGGACTTTGAACACAAAAAGAGAGTTGTGGTATGGTGGTAGGATAATGAGTCCACTATCTAAAAGGTCAAGGGATGAAAGCCTCTCGCATGACCCATTAAAAAACAACACCAATTAAAGTTGGCACTGAACTATAGATAATTAATTAGGACCTTTTAAAAATCTTTGGTCATGTTGGGATCCTTGACATTGATTAATAGTCAAAACATCACCAACTATTGACTTGGAAGCAGCACGTGTCATAAATGACGTCAACGGCCAGAGATTCCGCCAGAGCCGAAGAATCTCTAACATTTTAGTATGACAAAGTTGGGCTTGGTAGCACAACTATGACCTGTGTGCAATGAGCTACACCACCTTTAACCCGTTCTTTTTTTATTGCAACAATTGAGTTTTCATGCTTGCCAATACACAACTTCAACTATTAATATCTTTAATTACTTTTTATTAAAAATTATACAAATTTTATATTTTGAAAGTGTGATACTATAGCTAGCTACGATCCCGAGAGGAATCACTCGACTTAGCCCCTTGGAGGGTGGGCTTCGAGGACCCTATTTACTACTACCTCTGTCTCAGAAAAATCTGAACACTTGCTGGGACACGTAGTTTAAGGTGATAAGTTGTAGTGTGGTTATCAAATGTTATTTTATTTAAAAAGTAGATGTGATAGGAGTTGGTGGGATATTTTTTATTAGATGAGAGAGAAAGTTCGGTAACTTTTTATTGATAAAAGGTAGAGTGTGGGCCAAAGATGTGTAAAAGAAATAATATATTAATAGTGGGACCATGCTAAAAAGGAAAGTGTTCAAACTAATTTAGGACAAACATAAAAGGAAAGTGTTCAGACTATTCTGGGACGGAGGGAGTAATTATTTATGCATGAATGCAGGAAGAGCCTAGGAGTGAATCTGTAAACCAGCTATCAGCTGCAAGAATGGAATCTTTTGAGCCTTCAGTTCTTCTTGCCTACATTTAGGATGAATACCAAATCTACAATTTCACTATCTCTTTCAGTGCCTTCTTCGATTCCCCTTGAAGTAGGGGATTTCAGTGAGAACGAGATCAATCAATGAAGGGTCAAGAGGAAGAAGAAAAGAAGACTAATTTGGCCAGAAGATATATGGAGACGAATCTAACATGACCCCACATGACTATATTTTTCCTTAATTAAAAATCGCAATAGATAGTTAAAAGGTGGTGAGTATATAGTGTAAAAATCTCATTGTTGCAATAGGAAAAAACGGAGGAAGTATATTCTTCTATATTTTTCCTGTTTTGCCGGGAAAAAAACTACAATACTTAAGAAGACTAATGTTAGCTTGAAACAAGACTGTGAATCTGCTACAAGTATGAAAAATGGACATCAAAAGAATATATACAATACACCACAAAGATAAAAATGCAAAATTAAATAAGAAAGCAAACCCCTAATGAAACTAACATTAATTAAAACTCCATCAAAAAGAGAAGAGAAAAAGGGTGACTAACCTTTTATTATGCTTTGAAGAACAAGACCAAAAATAAGGTTGAAAACATAAAAACGATCACAGTGACTCGTCGGTATAAGAGACATAGATAAAATATTTTAATCACACATGTTTTTTGATGAAATTGGAAGAAAAATAGAAAGAAGGATAAAAAAAGGCAAATTTTGTTTTTAAAATATGTTATGCAAAACTGACCTTAATAACACCAATTATGAAGTTGGGTGTAAGGAGCAGCACCGCCTTTAAAGTGATAGCAAGAACATCACCAACTCTTGTCATGGGTGCAATACATATCATAAATGACACCAACGTCCAAACAATCCTCCAGAGATTCCCCGGCTCTGACAAATTCTTTGGATTGATGATATATGTTGCACCCAAGCCAATAGTTTGTGGTGTTTAGACTATTAGTTAAAGTTGGTGGTGGTGCTCCCACCCAAGCCATAGTTGGTGCAGTTGAGGCCAAATTTGCCTAGAATAAATAAATAGAAACAGAAACAATAGAAAAGAAAGTCATCATAATGCATTCTTTTTAGGTGTTGACCTAAAACGACCAACAACTCTGAATCCAACGCAGGTAAATCCCGGCTAGAATATCGCCAATAGTTCTGTGATCCTCCGGCCGTCCTTCGTGACTGAGTCTGACTACTATGTGTAACAGGCGGTCATTCCCGACAATCTTATTGAAGATTAATGCACAACGAAATTAAATTTCTGGTTAAGCTCACCATTGCTACCATCACATTCACGGAGCAAATCATACAATGTGGAAACCTAAAATTAAAATTAATTACTATTCGCAACATTAATTAGACTTTATAGAAATATTTACATTAATAACTAAAGTATTACAGTGGTCGATCGGTCTTGCTTCAAAATACAAATTAATACACTTTAATCAGACTACTTCCAGCATTCCAAAATATTCAACATTAAATAATGAACTTGTATAATGAACTTGTAATCCCCCACATTTTTATGAATTTTATAAATATATTTAATAAAGGTTTAAAGTTTTTTTAATAATTATATTTATATTTCTTTCAAAGAGGAATTTTATTATTATTATTATTTTGGATGTTGAATACTATACGTTAACTAGTTTTGACTTTATTAAGTAAAAAATTATTTAATATTACAAAGGAGAGTATTTAAACGCTTTTAAATTGGAGTTAGGATAGAGCTGATCAAATTAGCCAGGCTCGAATTTTTCCCAGGCTTAGGCAGAATTTTTTGGCCGGTTTTGGGCCCGGCCCGACCCCGTTTTTTGGGTTTCGGGACGGGATTTGGCAGCCGAAAATGACTTTTTAGTCCAAATTTCGGCCCAGCCCGATTTTATGGCCCTAAATAGCGGGCTTTGGGCACAAAATTTTGACCTAGCCCGATCAATCGACACTTTTTTTAGGGATGGTCCATCCCGAACCCAGCCCGACCCATGTTCACCTCTAAGTTAGGTTTTCCTAGTGAGGGTAAAACTCCCAAAACCTATAAATAGGATATTAGGGAACTCATTAAACACTTTTCCAAACCCTAATCTATCCTCTCCCTCTTTTTCGGCTCTATCTCTCTCTTCGCCTCCTCACACGACCCTTCCTTGCTCCTCTCCTATTATCTAGCCGGCTCCTCCTGACAGCATCGCCGGCTCCTCCTGACAGCATCACCGGCCACCGCCTCGTTGTCGTAGGTTTTCCCTCTCCTTCTCTTTCGTTTTATTTTGTTTTGCGTTTTAAATTTTCCGATCAGATTCTAAACTCGTCGGAATTTAACAAAAGTAGTGTTTTTTTGGATGGAAATGAGGTTATAAGAAAGACTCATTAAAAATAGTGAGCACCACCCTATCGTGGCCAAATTCATCATAGAAATAAGGTTTTTTTGAGCACTTTTTAGTTTTAACAAAGTTTTTTTTTGTTCTAATTATTATTTTCAGATTTAAGTTTGAAATTTTAGGGTTTTTAAATGTTAAATCATAAGTTTTATGAGATATTAAGAAGTAAACCTCCACTACTATGTTTATAGTTCTAAAGGTTGAAGATTTAATGTCAAAGAAATGATTTTCTTAAGATTTTAGAGAACTCTAAGTATTATTAAAGTTACTGGAATTTTATTATAGTAGTAATTAATTATTATCATCATTACTTATTTACTTATAGGAGAAGGAAACTCCTTGATTTATTTTTAGTGCACCAAGGTGGCACAAAGGATAGTTTATACAAGGTATGTGAATGTCTAAGAGCTTTGAACATAGTATTATGTACTAGGATTGGTTTTGGAATTTAGTATCATGTTTAGGGAACTTTGATAGTTCTTAGGCAAGATTGTTTGCAATAAAATATCATGATTATGTGATTATTGTGTGGGAACATGTGATTTTATTTACTATTTGTTTGTATGGATTGTTGATACACGCATATAAAGGGAGTTGATTACTTATTAATCATGTTTATTCATTACTTATGAATGGATAAAGGTGGTTATTGAATTGTACATTATAATCCATGTTTAATATTTATTACCTGTGGAAAGGTAAAGATGGATTCTTGGAATTAATCGGAGTATTATATTCCATATTTTATTCACTTGTGGAAAAAACATCAAATGACATAAATAAACTGATTCCGTTTAGGAAAATTCGGATTAGCTATAGTCAACTGATCCGATTTTACCAAGGACCGGATCAGTTTAGTTGGTGGTCTGTCCCAAATTTAGTAATTTTGTCTATTTTCTTACTCAACTGATCCGGTGGGCTCATGTCCGGATCAGTTGGTGGGCTGGCCCAAGTTATATACCTCGTCATTTAACGCCCTCACCCTTCTCTCATTTCACGCTCTTACCCCCCTTCTCATTCAGCCCCCTCATTTCGCGTACCTAGCCCCAGTCGTCTTCTCCAATTCTCCTCGCCGTCGTCTTCTCCAGTTCTCCGTGTTGTCGTCTTCTCCTCTTCTATCATCTCCTCTCAGCCCTCTCTCACGCCGCCCTCTCTAATGCTAGCCATCTCTCACGCGTCGCTGCTCTGTTCACCGTCAACACCCACGAAGGCACGAAACTCTCTCATCATCTCTTATCAACCACCACCCACGAAGTCACGAACACCACCAACCAACCAATAACGACTTCGCTCCTCTCTCAACTCGCGGATCTAGGGTTTTCAACATCAACCAACCACCAACCCGTCGCTCCTCACTCGGCGTAGATCTAGGATTGTTCAATATCAACCAATTCCACGAACATAAGTCGCTCCTCACTTTGCAGGTCTCAAGTTTGTTAGTTCAAATATTGGTTTTTTGGTTCCCTTATTTTTGTAATTTCATTTCATTTCGTTCAACATCAATAACCAACCACCAACCTGTCGCTCCCCACATCGCCACCGTTGCTTGTAACCCAGATTTAGGGTTCGTGATTTTTTTTTGTAATTTTTCGATTTGAATTCCCTTCATAATTTGTCTTGGAATTTTTCTTTTTCAATTTCGTGCTTAATTTATCATTGTCTCGGAAATTTATCTTGTAATTTTCTTGTAAAATTTAATATTTAATTTCTTGTAATTTATCTTATAGTTTTTAATTCTTGTAATTTATCGTTTTTTCCTTGATAAGTTAATTGGTCATCTAAGATATGTAACTGGAGATTTTCGTTTCTTTCATTTCATTCTTTGGATCTGAATTGTATGTTGTTGGACTGGTGTTATTATATGAAACTGTTGTTTTTTCATTTCGATTTTTGGTTCTCAATTTCGTGTTTATTTGAAGAAGTAAATCATAGGGTTTGTAATTTTAAGGTAAGAAAGTCATAACCCAGATCTGAAAACTGAAACTATATTTGGGGTGACAAGCCATTTTTTTTTAATACAAATGCCATGAGCTGATCCAGTTTGGTAAGAAAACCGGATCGGTTAATGAAGTTAATTGATCCGATTTTCTTGCCAAACCGAATCAGTTAGTGATCAACTGATCCTGTTATGGACCGGATCAGTTGATTACTAGCTAAGAGCTGCTCCATGTCCACCAAATCCGGACCAAAACCGGACCTGTAAGCTCGATTTTGACTGGATCCAAAGGACTTTTTTTCTACTAGTGATTTTTTGTTATACTTTCACAATCGCGGATTTGTGAAGGAATAAGTGGAAGATATGTCTTAATGTCATTGGTTATTGTTGATTTTATTCAACAACTTGAATTAAAAGATCAATGGTTATAAAATTTTATTAATCAAAGATCAAATATATTCTTTGAGTGTTGGTTGTGGTTGGTTTTGTTGGTTGTGTGTAGATTTTAATGTGGTAGCTAATGTTTAATCTATTGACCACTTAAAGTGAAAAAGAATGAGCAATAAAAACTCTAGATTGGCCACGTCAGGAGTGAACATTGGGAGTTGGGCCACATGGTGGTAACATATGTCTCTCCGAGGACAATCCGAGCAACTTGTCTCTCTTTTATATAATTTTGTCGATATCGATTGGTTTGTCGGCACAGAGTCGCGCCTATTGTCTTACCTTTTTAATGAAAGCATGCTCTTTAGGTTGGGAAACTCGTTCATTGTTTATTCAAATTAATTAATTAACTAAGTGAAACTTTGAACATCTTTGAAAGTGAAAACTTAGGGATGTACCTTGGCCTCCCAATCTCTCATAAAAGACCTAGTCGCACACAAGTGCAATTTGTTGTTGACAAGGTGAAAAATTGCCTCGTTCAATGAAAAACCAAGTTTCTCTTAGAGGCCGGGGGCCTATGCCTTGTTAAGTCCATTTTGTCCACTATTCCCTCCTGTTATATGTAAGCCACATTGCTTCCTGCTTCGACCCTACATGATCTGGAGTGCATATGTAATAACTTTCTGTGGGGTGATGTGGAGGGGGGTAAGAAGAAAATTCACTTGGTCAATAGAGAAACAACCTTTCTTCCTATCTCCTGTGGGGGTTTAGGTATTCGTAAACAGGCCTGGATGAACATAACTTATATGGCTATATTGGGTTGGAAAATGTCTCAATCTGCTCCGAACCTTGCCTAGAATTAGTGTCTCTAAATATATTCAAGCTGACTATGTCATGCAGTTTAGGAAGGGGTCGGTGGTCTGGCGCAACATTGGGAAAGGGTGGGATATTCTAAAAAATCATAATACTTGGTCCCTTGGGAATGGTAAATCAGTGGATTTCTGGCGTGATAATTGGCTTTCGATTGGCCCCATCCGTTCTTTTGTCCATGGACCTATTCCTCAGGATGAAACTTACTGAAAGTTGATGATCTTACCTCATTTGGTTCCTGGAATCTGACATATTTCTTTCGATCTCCCCTGTTTCATTGTCCATAAGGTGCTAAACCTCCCCCCTCCCTCAACCGATTATCGCGATGATCTCTTGGTTCCTTCTTTTATTAATCATAAGGCTTCTCAGTGGCTCTTGCTTATGCGGCTCAACTTCCTCAATGTTCCCTGGATTCACTTTCTTGGCTCTGGCAAGCTTCGTGTGAACCTAAAATTAAATTCTTCCTTTGGCTGGTATGGCAGGATAAGCTTCCTTACCGAGAGCTTCTCTATACTAGGCGCCTCCTGTCTGATCCGTCTTGCATGAGATGCTCTAGGCATTGCGAAAACTCGAAACACATCCTCCGTTTTTAAGCTTCAATCTCAGACCTGTGGGTTATTCCCCATATCCTAGCCTCTCAAAAATTCTCTTTCCAATCTTGGTTTAAGTTTAATATGTCGTGTACGGTGCATTTTCAGATCCTCTTGTTATGCTCGAGAGTTTATCCAGGCTTATGACATCCTACCTGACCCTTGTCTAACCTCTTTCCTGGGTCCCTCCCACCCCCGAAATTCCCCCATGATCCATGTTGATGCCTCTTTTATTGGTCCTCTTATGCCCGTTGGGATTGGAGGTGTTATTAGCGATGGTACATGAAGGTGGACTAGTGATTTTATTTAAAAAATTTATGCTAATGATGCTCTTGCTGCTGAGATTCTAGGTATACAGGAAGCTTTCTACATGATTGAGCTTCACAACATTAGAACAACCGTTCTTTAATCTGATTGTAAGCATGCTATTGGGCTAATCCTAAAGCAGGAACATTCTGACAAATACTACAATATCGTGGACTTATGCAGGCAGTGAAGCGGGAGGTATCCTCAGGTTCAACTTAGATATTATCGTCCGGAAGGAATTCGTGTAGCGGATGTACTGGCGAAGACGGGTCGATCTTCAGATATAGACTGCTCTGTAACTAAGATTTTCCCTACCCCCTTAGTTATTGTTTGCCGTCATACATAGCGGATTGTAATAACTTTACTCTTATTACGTAATATTCAATGCTAATTTCTATTTTCACCACACAAAAAAAAAAACTAAGTTATTAGTAGAGTCATGTCTTTTTCTAGTACTACATGTTTTGTCTACAGAGCATGACTTTTGTTTTATTTCTGTAGTATCATACTAGGTTGTTCGTTTATTAATTCATAGAATTTACGTACTCATCTTTGCTGATTTTGTACTTGTATGTTTGATCTTGGCTTATGCCTTATTGATCCTGTGACGACCCATCTTTATTACGTATTGTTTGGCGAGCATTCACTTGCATCAATAGGACATAACTCCTTTTTCAGGTGGGAGTTCATGATGTAGTTATCTTGTTTAATTTATTTATAAATATATATTATTGGCTGGATGGTTTTAGGGTTTTTAAATGTTATTTTTTGGGTTTTGTCTTAAATTCTAGAGTTGTTTGTGTTGTTGGTGGTTGACTTTTGGTTGGACTTAGTTGTTGACTTGGTCTAGGCTGACTTAGTCTGGTTTGGTGGGCCATTGTGGTTCCAAGATGTAAGTACTTTGATTTGACTTTACGTTATTTTGTATTTTTTGTCTCCAAAAGAATTGCCTATGAATGGCATCAATAGATTTGCAGATGTCGGTTGGGAGGATGGCAGACGAGCAAGCATAAACCGAAAGGGCTTCTAAATTGGTTTGAATGAGAGTGTGTCGCTCTGATTTGGAGAGGAATCCAACTTCCCATTGTTGGATGCGTTTTTGGGTTTTGTTAAGGATATGTCCATGATCTTGTTTCTTAGGATAATAAGAGTTGAAGAAAGCTCCTAAGTATTGTTGTATACAAGAGTTATATGTCATATTATAAAGTGGCTTGCTATCGACACTTTTCTGGAATTTGGAATTTTTTCGATAGGATAATGGCGGATGTGGGAAAATTGATTAGTTGTCCAGATATATGACATATTTCATCCAATATCTTTTTTTAGTTTAGTACATGCGAGGTAGTGGCCTTGCAAAAAAAAAGATTGTCATCAGCGAACATTGAACATGGGACAAGAGATCCACGTGGCCATAATTTAAAACCTAAACTTGAATTATTAGGTTTGGCACTTTCTATGGATAGTTTTTGGATTAACACATCCATGCATATGATAAAAAGATAGGGCGAAAGGGGATCGCCTTGTCTTAGCCCTCTTTTTGGCTCGAACCAAGTGGTTGTGGCTCCATTGATCTTTATCATTGTAATAATAAATATATGATGTTTTCTTTTTTCTTAGCTTATACTACTTTTTTTTATAAAGAATACTACTTTTTGCCATAAATATACTTTTTTAATTAAGGTGTGTCGGGTTACTAATGAATTTACGCAATGGGATAAGGCTTTATTGGAGGAGTTAGTTCCTCCGGATATTTGCAATGCTATTCTTAGGATTTTTCTTCCGTCTTGTTCGGGAGAAGATATTCTTGTCTGAGGGCTTCCTCCAGATGGTGAGTACTCGGTTAAATCAGGTGCTTTATTAATTCAAGGTTAATTTAGCTATTGATCCCCCGGCTCCTGTGACGTTCTGTTGGCTTTGGAAGCTTTCTGTTCCTCCAAAAATTAGGAATTTCTTATGGAAAATTTGTAAGTATATAGAGTTTTTCCCCCTATTTATAAGATAAAGTGTGTGTTAATGGTGCTCTTAGGAGCCATTTTATGCTAACTTTCTCCATCTAGTTGTGGTTTTCTATTTTGTGATGATTTATAGGTCTTAGGGAGCTATTTCCCTTTTTTCTACTGCTTTACGTTTACCACAGTCGAATGGAGATGTTTGAAGGCATACATGATGAGTTTTGAGGTCCTAAGAATACTTTCTGAGGCCTTGGACAAAAGAAGAAGTGAAGCCTTGGCGTTTGAAGCCAAGGAATGAAGAAACGAAGCCTCGCCCAGTCTCATGGGGCTATTTAGGCCCGATCGAGAGAATGCATTTGACAGCAAATAGTTTTGTTGCAGGCCCGATCGGGCGGTAGCAGCCCTGTCGTGATATGGAGACCCAGCCCGATAGGGTGGATCAGCTCGATGCCATCGGGTGAGTGTTGTACATGGCTGTTGCGATGCGCTGAACTTGAGTGGCCCGAAGCCATCGGCTGGTAGGCCCGATCCAATCGGGCGGGTGTTGTGCAAAATGTTGCGAAGAAATCTGATGTGCTACGAAGCTTGCGATAAATTGCGTGAGCACGATGTGATCGATCGGGTCTGGCCCGATCGGGCGGCGACCTGAATCCCTTATTTTTATATTTTTCGGGTTATATTCATATTACTTTTCCTATCTGTTTTAGGTTG
Source organism: Beta lomatogona (assembly GCA_947646795.1). Classification (NCBI taxonomy): domain Eukaryota; kingdom Viridiplantae; phylum Streptophyta; class Magnoliopsida; order Caryophyllales; family Amaranthaceae; genus Beta; species Beta lomatogona. The sequence goes on from CANSNZ010000089.1 coordinate 8,290,045, forward strand.
AGTATAAATAGAAAAATCAGAACATTACTGAGGGACCTTTTGTTTGAGCTTTTGTTTTCCTAGTTTCCTCTAGAGTGATTCATAAACCTTAGTTTATTGCTTTTCTATTTGGATTCAAGATTAGATCTTTGGATTATTCGCAAGTTCAATATAGTTCTTCAATTTCGTAATCTTTTCTATTGCTTTCTCTATTATTGGTTAGATTCATTTCTTAGTTATTTGCAATTATTCCAAGTATGAATTTTTATATTGATTTTGTTATTGCTTGCATAAACATGCATGAGTGAGTAGTCCTAGTTCTAGGGTTGTGGGGATCTATGCATGCAATGAGGGATTGATAGATTAGTTTAATTGCCTTTTATTTCAATTGTTTCCGATGGTTTTATCGTTCATGTTAGATTTATAAATTAGGCATAATTTGTATTTCTACTATCGCAATACATATTCTGCTTCGGGAGGAGAGATGCTGTATAGGCTTTCAATAATTAGGCAGAGTGATCCTTGACCATGCGAGAGCGGCTAGGTGATATTTGAGGAAGGTAATGTTCGAGAGAAATTACATGTGTCCTAGGTAAATTGACTTATTAGGTAGTTGTTGTTCGTCCTTGATTTCCCGAAGTGTATGCATAGTGATCCTTGATCCTAGTTCTTTATTAATTGATTTATTCCCTCATATCCAATTCTGCTATTAGTTTAATTTAGTTATTAAAAAATCCAATCTATTGAGAGTTAGTATAATATTAGAGTTCAGATTCAATAATATAGATATCTCCCTGTGGATTCGATCCTGACTTCCCTGATTACCAGTTAGTGGACCTTAGGTTATTTTTTATTAGGTCATATGACTTTAGCCTGTCAAATTTTGGCGCTGTTGCCGGGGAGATGACTTATTTTTATTTTATCTGAATTGTAGTATTACACTAGCCTACTCTGAAGAACACTTGTTCTTCGAATCATCTCACGTTTGTTTTAGTGTTTTCGGTGTATGAGCAGGAAATTAAAATCCCCAAATCTTATTCCATTTAATCCAGAGATTGAAAAGACTGCTCGTAAACTCATAAAGAAAACTAAGCAAGCAAAGTTGTCTACAGGGACACCTTCCCAAAAGACACCTCCCCAACTCCTCCACCATCCTCACCACAACAAGAATTATGTGTCACACCTATTTCTCTTACTATGGGAGAGAATGTTACTCAAACCTTCAGGGATTATGCACAACCATCTCCTGATAATGTACCCACTGGGGCACGGATGCCTACTATCGCTGCTACAAATTTTGAAATCAAGTCTCATATTCTAAATATGGTTCAAAACAATCAGTTTGTTGAATTACCATCTGAAGATCCAAATCAGCACCTACAACGATTTTTACAATGTTGTGCTACTCAAAAACAAGTTGGTGTTACTGCTGATGAGATGAAACTGATCTTGTTTGGTTTTTCTCTACGAGACAAAGCTTTGTTCTGGTATAACAAGTTGCCTTCCGCTATCACCACTTGGGCAGAACTATCCAAGATTTTTCTTATCAAGTGGTATCCTTATCAAAAGACTGCAGATATGCGTCATGCGATAGTGACTTTAACCTAAGATCCTGGCGAGTCATTGTACGAAGCTTGGGAAAGATTCAAGGATTTGCAGCTCTTCTGTCCTCGTCATGGTTTAGACCAGTGGTATTTGTGTCAGATTTTCTACACTAGAGTTGATGCAGATACAAGGCGGGTAATTGATGGAGCCTCCGGTGGGTTCTTCATGGATAAGGCCATTAATGAAGGGTATGAACTTCTAGAGAAACTTGCTTCTAATCAAGCGCCCACTATTCGCTCTTCTATGAAAAACGGAGGCAAGCACGATGTTGAGGCCTACTTTCTACTAGTTGGGCAATTAGCTGCTTTAAATCAGAAGATCGATTATTTGAAACTCGGCAATAATGAACCCTCCTCCCACATGAGTGTAAATGATCTGGTCAGTGCTTCTGAATACAATGCTCTCATATGTGACGCTTGTGGGATAGCTGGACACAACTCCCAAGAGTGCCCCGCTCTCCTACCTTCTAGTGAGACAGTGCACGCATTGCAGTCACAACACAAGCCCCAGTTCAATCCATACTCCAATACATACAATCTTGGGATGCGAGATCATCTAAATCTCTCATATAGGAGCAATAAATTGTTGAATCCGCAACAACAACATTATGCACAACCTCAGCTGCAACAACAGTCCATACCACAACCCCAGTTTCAGCAATATCAGTCACAACCACAAGTTCCTCCTGGATTTCAGAGAAATCAGTTTCAACAGCAACATAGCACACCTCCTTCAGACCCAGCTATTGTTGAACTCAATAATCTTATGTTGCAGATGCAGAAGGGTATCCTTTCCTTTCAAGCAGATACTAGGTCTCAGTTTGAGAACCTGCATGCTCAAAACAAGCTACACAGGACACAATAATATGCTCGAGTCACAAATAGCTCAGCTGGCTAGTTCTTCTGCTAGTTGACCATCTGGGTCATTGCCTTCACAACCAATGCCACCAAGGGACACTGCCAATGATATTACCCTTCGAAGTGGAGTGCAGTGCGATGCCCCGGTAATGCTAGAGGTGGAATCATCAATTGCTAAGAAACCACAGAAAGTGCCTGAGGATGCTGAACCTCAGGAAAAGCAAGGAGTTGTGGAATAGACTACAGAGGTGACTAAGGAGAAAACTGTGCCTCCAGTGATTAAGCTACCATTCTCGAATTGGATGCTAAAAAAGAAGCTAGATCACCAGTATGGTAAGTTTTTAGAGGTGGTGAAGAATGTGCAGGTAACAGTCCCTTTTACTGAGTTATTAAATCGAGTACCTAATTATTCTAAATTTTTACAACAGCTTGATGCGGAAGAGGACTCTCAATGAGGTGGAAACTGTTGCTTTTACTGCTGAATGCAGCGCCCTTTACAAAACCAGTCTCCACCTAAATTGAAAAATCCAGGGAGTTTTTTCATCCCTTGTAACATTGGTACCAAATTTATTGACAAAGCTTTATGTGATCTGGGTGCCATTGTGAGTGTCATGCCCCTTTATGTCTGCACGCAACTGAACATGGATGACTTAAAATGTACTACCATTACCTGCAAATGGCTGACCGTTCTGTGAAATACCCCTAGGTAAATTAGAGGACGTTCCTGTTAGAGTAGGTAAATTCTTTATCCCTGTGGACTTTGTTATATTAGACATGGCAGAAGATACCCAAACACCCATTATTCTCGGGAGACCTTTCCTCCACACTGCTGGAGCAGTTATAGATGTCAAAAGTGGGAAACTATCATTGACTGTGGGGGATGATAAGGTTACTTTTAGCCTAACCACTGCCCCTAAAAATCCAATGTTAGTGGAAGCATGCTATAAAGTTGATGTTATTGATGAAACCGACCCATGATTGCATGCTCCATTCCCCCTCCTGTGATACTTCAGATGATGTGCTTGTCTTAGAGTCTATTGCAGGTAAAGAACATTTTCTAACGGTCTTAAAGACTCACAAAATGGCAATTGGGTATACCGCTGGTGACTTGACAGGAATAATCCCGACTTTAATGAGCATTGAGTTCATCTAGATGAGGGCCACCACCCTAGCATTCAGGTCCAACGGGGGTTGCAAGGGGTGGCAAAGCAAGAAGTTACGAAACTGCTGGATGCAAGTTGATGGACAACCGATGTCCATGTTCCTTTCCTTTCCCTTGTTGTAGTGAGGCCATTGCCAAGTTCAGCTTGGGGGAGGATTTCTATAAGTACTGCTTTTCTTTTACTTTAACTGCTTTCTAGATTAGTTTAGTTAATTTAATTACTTTGAAAAAAAAATGAAAAATCACAAAAAAAAATGAAAAATTGCTGAAAAAATACCAAAAATACGAGCTGAATATGGAGTGAGTTGATTGCTTCCCTGTGCCCCGTATTGTGCTTTGAAACAATGATTTAACTCACTATACTGGATAGTTGGGCATTTGTGATTGTGATGTTGTGATGTGATCTCTGATTGACTGGGTCTTGAGTGAATTTTGATGATAACGCGCCTACTTTGACTGCATACTTGAACTGCTTAAACTGTGAAGATTCATTTTTGCCTATGGATTTATATCCATATCCAATCTATTCTTGTGTGTTAGTTCCTCGTAGTATTCTGATCTTGATTTTGGCAATGTACTCGTTGATTTCTGGTAACTTTGGACATGTGCTGTGATAGAGGCATTCCTTTGTTTAATTTTTAAGTCTCGGAGTTGATAAATGAATTATTTTCCCTCCTAGCCCCGCTGAGCTTAATGACTTTTTATGTTTATATTGAGCCACATTACACACCTTAAGCCTCTACAATGATTAGTCCTAAGCCTAGCTTGGGGGAGCATTCGTTAGGTTGATAGTATGATGTATGGTTGATTATGTGGGTTGGTTGGAAATAATGTCTATGTTGATACAAAGAAAAGAAAAATGAAAAAGATAAAGTGAAAAAAATATAGTGAAAAATCTCTATGATCTTCACTCATTAAATTTCAAAAAGTGTTGAAAATTATGTTGAAAGAGATAATTATTGGATGGTTCGTGAGACTTTAAAGTTGGTTATTGTTTTGGTCATGTTGTTGATGCCATGGGAGTTGTTTCGGCCACATCTAGTCTTGTTACTAGTGTTTTTTTTTGCTCCCCTTTTCTTGGCTTTTCCACCACACATTCCCTAAATAATTTCATTACCTCTACCCGAGCCCCATTACAACCCTGAGAAAGACCTCTTGAGCACGTGTTTGATTATTTACTAGATCGATACTGAATCAATTTGCCAAAGTTAAAGAGTAAGTTTGTTATTTGAGTCGACCTAACTAGGATGTGCGATATTATACCTTTCTAAACACATGAGAGTGTGAGTGGGAAGGGATATTATGGTTGGTTAGTGAGTGTTCGGGCACATACTATGCCTGCCACAAAATTGACAGGAGTGACACCTCGGTGAGCACCTTTTCAAGATTTGCATGTTTTGTAGGGCAGCTGCATTTAATTGTTAGCTTAGGTGATTGGTGGTGAGGGTGATCTAAACAACTTAACTTGAATTTTGCTTGCTTGAAGGATTTTGAGTTTTGAAACTGTTTGAGCCCAAATTTCCTATCTGAGGGGTGAAGCAATTATGTTTATGTTCATGTTGCATGTGCTTTGCTTGGGGACAAGCAAAGGTATAGCTTTGGGGAGTTGGATGTATAGTTTTATATAGAGTTTTTCCCCTTATTTATAAGCTAAAGTGTGCGTCAATGGTGTCTTAGGAGCCATTTTATGCTAACTTTCTCCATCTAGTTGTGGTTTCAATTTTGTGATGATTTGTAGGTTTTAGGGAGCTATTTCCCTATTTTCTAATGCTTTACGTCTACCACAGTCGAATGGAGAGGTTTGAAGGCATACATGATGAGTTCCGAGGTCCCGAGAATACTTTCCGAGACCTTGGATAAAAGAAGAAGTGAAGCCTTGGCGTTTGAAGCCAAGGAATGAAGAAACGAAGCCTCGCCCAATCTCATGGAGCGATTTAGGCCCGATCGGGCGGATGCATTTGACAGCGAACACTTTCGTTGCGGGCCATATCCGACGGTAGCAGCCCTGTCGTGATATGGAGACCCAGTCCGATCGGGGGCATCAGCTCGAAGCCATCGGGCGAGTGTTGTACGTGGCGCTGAACTTGAGCGCCCCGAAGCCATCGGGTGGGTAGGCCCGATCCAATTAGGCGGGTGTTGTGCAAAATGCTGCGAAGAAATCTGATGTGCTGCGAAGCTTGCGATAAATTGCGTGAGCTCGATGTGATCGGGCGGGTTTGGCCCGATAGGGCGGCGACCCCGAATCCCTTATTTTTATATTTTCCGGGTTATTTTCATATTACTTTTCCTATCTATTTTAGGTTGAGTATAAATAGAAAAATCATAACATTACTAAAGGACCTTTTGTTTGTGCTTTTGTTTTCCTAGTTTTCTCTAGAGTGATTCACAAACCTTAGTTTATTGCTTTTCTCTTTGGATTCAAGATTAGATCTTTGGATTATTCACAAGTTCAATATAGTTCTTCAATTTGGTAATATTTTCTATTGCTTTCTCTATTATTACTTAGATTCATTTCTTAGTTATTTGCAATTATTCCAAGTATATATATGAATTTTTATATTGATTTTGTTATTGCTTGCATAAACATGAGTGAGTAGTCCTATTTCTAGGGTTGTGGAGATCTATGTATACAGTGAGGGATTGATAGATAAGTATAATTGCCTTTTATTTCAATTGTTTCCTATGGTTGAATCGTTCATGCTAGATTTATAAATTAGGCCTGATTTGTATTTCTACTATCGCAATACTGAATCTGCTTCGAGAGGAGAGATACCGTATAGGCTTTCAATCATTAGGCAGAGTGATCCTTGACCATGCAAGAGCAGCTAGGTGATCTTTGAGGGAGGTAATGTTCGAGAAATTACTTGTGCCCTAGGTAAATTGACTTATTAGGTAGTTGTTATTCGTCCCTGATTTCCCGAATTGTATGCATAGTTATCCTTGATCCTAGTTCTTTATTAATTAATTTATTCCCTCATATTCAATTCTGCTATTAGTTTAATTTACTTATTAAAAAAATCCAATCTTTTGATAGTTAGTATATGTTGTATTCCATGTTTTGATGATGCCAAATACTTAAGTTAATTTTACTATATAGTTTTAATTTTGCGAAAATTATAAAATACCAAAAATAATGTAATGTTTAATTTTGCATCTATATCTTGTGGAGAAAAATTATTTATTTAATCTAAGTCAAGATATTATTTTATACACTTTGAATATTTATTATAAGGTATGTTTAATAATATATTACCTTGGAATCTTTGAACAAAAGATTCTTAGTGCTAGTAGATATTTTTGTTGCTGTTGTTATGCTTGAAAATCAGTTGGAAATTGCGTGGCAAATTTTGTGGAACTAACTGCTGGAAGCTCTCCAACAAACTCCAACAAACTTGCTGGAAGTTAGCCCACTAATGGATAGTAGAGGGTAGTTTATTTCCGTTGCAAAAATCGTGGAGAAAATGCAGCGAATCTGGGACCATGATCTCTACACCATTACAAGTACTTATCAAGGAGAATGTGGAGCATAATATTTCCAGAAGAAGAAGATCAACTACAGCAGCTATATAAGAAGACGATTATTCGAAGAAAAACTTAAGAACTTTCAAGCGAAAAAAGTCAATCAATACTTAGAAAGTTTTTCTTGTAATTTCCTCTTCTATTCAACATACTTATTATTGTAATATTCATAGTGTGTGGATGAGAGAAAATTCAGAGAATATCCTTGTATTCAAGAGAGAGAAAGAAAGAGAGAAAAGAGAAGACTTCGAGTGAAGTCAAGACTGAGCGTCATCAGTTCAAGGGGAACTGAGTGACTGGGGAACAAGTTCCTTGAGGAACAGAGAAGGTCCGTTATTAGGTTGTAAAAGATAGAGTCTTTTGGCCTATTATAATAAAGAGAGTTTGAGTCAAAATCCCTCGTGGTTAAGGTTTTTCTTCCTATTGGGCCTAGGAAGTTTTCCTGGTAAAAATCTTATGTGTTTGTCTCTTTCTACTTTCAAGTTTGTTTTAATTCCGCATCACAAAATTGAAAATTTCTCCTCAACTACAATTCACCCCCCTCTTGTAGTTGGTCTAGTGTTCATACTAGAATAACAATTGGTATTAGAGCCTAGTACCTCCAGAATCAGCTAACACTGAGGAGATTGTACCTGGAACAATGAACACGACGGGAGAAAAGCTTGATGAAGGGTATTCAACTCAACGCCCACCTATGTTCAATGGCAAACATTATCCATACTGGAAGAACCGTATGGAGATATTTATTAAAGCTGAAAATTACCAAGTGTGGAAGGTAATTGAAATCAATGATTTTGAAGTCACAAAGAAGAACGAGAAAGGGGAGCTGGTTCCTAAACCCCTTGCCGAGTTTGACAAAGAGGACTTCGACAAAATGGAGATGAACAACATGGCCAAGAAGCTACTCCATTGCGGTCTTAGTCCCCATGAACACAATCGAGTCATGGGATGCAAGACTGCAAAACAAATGCGGGAACTCCTTCAAATTACCCATGAAGGAACAAGCGAAGTGAAACGATCAAAGATCGATATGCTCATGCATAATTATGAATTGTTTCACATGAAACAAAAGGAGCCTATCCAAGATATGCTCACTCGCTTCTCAAACATTATAAACGAACTTGAATCTCTGGGAAAGATAATCTCTCCAGAGGAACAGGTTCGTAAGGTACTAAGGAGTTTACCACAAGATGAAAAATGGATGGCCAAGACAACAACACTGTTGGAAACCAAGGACTTCACAACGTTCAACATTGAACAACTTGCTGTTGAACAACTTGCTGGTTCCTTGATGACCCATGAGTTACACCTCGAAACTCATGAAACTGAATCATCAAAGCCTAAGGCTCTGGCCCTCAGGTCTGAGGAACAAGAAGACTCAGAAACTGATGATGAAGAAGCTGCAATTATTGTTTGAAGATTCAAGAAGTTCTTCAACAATAACTACAAAGGAAAGGTCACCAAGAAACCAACGAAGCTAAGTTGTCACAAGTGTGGAGGCCTTGATCATTTCATCAAGGAATGTCCTCAATGGGAAAACGAGAAAGCAAAAGAAAGATACAAAGAGAAGGGCAAGGAACAACAAAGGTCATTTTCAAAGAATGATATGAAGAGAGCCATGGTGGCGGCATGGGGAAAATCTGACTCAGAGGAGGAGCAGGAAAAAACTGAGGAAGAAACTACCCATCTATGTCTCATGGCAAATATCGAAGACAAAGTGGAATCATCAAACCCCAAGGTAAGTTTTAATGCCATTGAAGAGGAACTTACAGAATTGAATAAAAACCAATTAATAAAACTTTTACTAGAAACCTTAGAAGACTACAAGGATGTATGCGCACAAAGAGATCAATTAACCAATGCCTTGAAAATCACTAAGAACCATTCAAATTGGCTTAACTCACTAAAATGTGATACTGAAAAAAGATTCTTTGAACTTTTTGACAAGAGTAAAGTTTATCAAGAAGCATTTGAAAAGGCCAAAAACGATAATTATATTTTGAATTTGGAATTGGCAGAATTGAAACTGCGTGTTCCTGAAGGAACATTCTCTTCAAATAATACCAGAATTAATGTTGAAAATTTGAAAGCTGGTTATGAGAACATTTTTCAAGAAAATATGGTATTAAGGAAGAAACTGAAATCCTCAAGGAACAAGCTTCCTGATCCAGTCACTTGGATACAAAAGTATCAAAACAAAGGAAGAGAAGGTCTCGGTTTCAATCACAAGAAAAAGAACAAAAAGAAAAAATATGTTGATATGCCTAGTAGTAAAATATGTTCTTATTGTGGGAACAGTGGTCACATTGTGTCTGACTGTTCCACCAGAGAAGAACGTATAGAGAGGAACACGTACCTAGTAAAACAAGTTTGGAAGATTAAGAAAGACTCAAGTCCAACAAAGGAATCCAAGCTAGACTGGGTTCTTACCACTAACTAGTTTGCTATGGTACAGGCTGAAGTGAGAGGGAACAACCTGTGGTACCTCGATAACAGTTGTTCTAAGCACATGACAGGAGATAGATCAAAATTTCTCTCACTTTCAGTCTTCAATGGAGGAAATGTGACCTTTGGAGACAATCTTACAGGTAACATAGTAGCAGTTGGTAAGATTGGTAAATCTCAGTCACATTCCATAGATAGTGTATTTTTGGTCGAGGGTTTAAAGCATAGTTTACTTAGTATATCTCAGTTTTGTGATAAGGGAAATACAGTGAAGTTTACTAATGAGTCTTGTGTAGTCAGCAATGAAAGTACAGGAACCAAGATCCTTGAGGGAACGAGGAAAGGGAACACCTACATGGTCGACCTGAACCTTGTTCCTAGGAATAATCTCACATGCTTAAGTGTGATCGAAGCTGATCCTCTTCTATGGCACAAACGTTGCGGTCATGCAAGCCTATCCTTGCTGCATAAACTAAGTGGTAAGGACTTGGTCGTTGGTTTGCCAACAATTAAGTTTCCAAACCACGGAGTTTGTGATTCATATGTTAGAGGCAAGCAAGTGAGATCCTCAATCAAATCCAAGAAAATGGTAAGCACACAAAGTCCATTAGAACTTCTTCACATGGACTTATGTGGCCCTGTACGCATCCAAAGCCGATCCGGTAAGAAATATGCATTAGTCATAGTAGATGATTTTTCGAGATACACATGATTTATTTTTCTTCATAGTAAGGATGAAACGTTTGATGAATTTCTAACATTTGCTAAAAAGATTCAAAGAACAAGTAGTTTTAAATTAAAGCATTTAAGATCTGACCATGGTAAGGAGTTTGAAAACTCCAAGTTTGATGAATTTTGTAGCAATGAAGGTATAGATCATAACTTTTCAGCTCCAAGAACACCACAACAAAATGGTGTAGTCGAAAGAAAGAACCGGACTCTTGAGGATATGGCAAGGACGATGATTATTGCAAGCGGTCTTCCGAAATTTTTTTGGCCTGAAGTAGTGAACACAGCATGCTACATCATCAATCGTGTAATGCTAAGACCAATCACTTTGAAGACACCTTATGAGCTCCTTAGAGGAAGAAAACCCAATATTTCTTATTTTCGTGTTTTTGGATGTAAATGTTTTGTACATAACAATGGAAAGGACAACCTAGGAAAATTTAATGCTAGAAGTGATGAGGCTATTTTTCTAGGATATGCCTTAAGTAGTAAGGCTTATCGTATCTACAATAAGCGAACAATGTGTGTTGAGGAAAGTGTCCATGCTATTTTTGATGAGACTAACTCCTTGCAGGAACAAAGTCATAATGATAACTTTGAAATTGGTTTGACTCGTCCTGATGAGTTTAATCAAAATGATGAGGAACTAACTCCTGCAGGAAAATAGAAGAAGCAAGTCCCTGATCCTGATAACCCTGTGCCTGATCCTAATGAGGAATAAGCAACAGGAGAAACTCTGGAGAATCAAGGAGCTTCTGATCCTGAAGAAGATCAAGTGAATCAATCACCTCAAGAAACTCAAGAAGCAACTAGGAGACTTGATCCAAAGCCTTGGAAACACCAAAATTCTCATCCTTTAGAATTGATAATAAGTGACATTGAAAAAGGAACTCAAACGAGATCCCAATTGAAGAAATTTTGTGCTTTTCAAGCTTTCTTGTCTATGACAGAACCTAACGACCATATGGAAGCACTCAAGGAGGCTGATTGGATCAACGCTATGCAAGAGGAACAAAATGAGTTCCAGAGGAACAAGGTATGGCACCTGAAGACCAAACCAAAGAACCATAAGGTTATAGAACTTAAATGGGTCTTCAGGAACAAGCTTGATGAGCATGGAACTGTGGTAAGGAACAAGGCCAGACTTATTGCCAAAGGCTATAATCAACAAGAAGGTATTGATTTTGATGAAACCTTTGCTCATATTGCTAGAATAGAAGCAATTAGAATTTTGATTGCCTTTGCTGCCTTTATGGGATTTAAGTTGTACCAGATGGGTGTCAAATGTGCATTTCTAAATGGTTTTTTAATAGAAGACTTCTATGTGGAACAACTTCCTGGATTTGAAAATCAGGAACTTCCAAATCAAGTCTATAAGCTTGATAAAGCTCTTTATGGGTTGAAACAAGCTCCTAGATCTTGGTATGAAAGGTTGTCAAAATTCCTGCGTTCACATGATTTCATAAGAGGTAAAGTTGATAGAACCTTGTTCCTTCGATCTAAAGGAACATACATATTACTAGTCCAGATTTATGTTGATGATATAATTTTCGGTGCTACTGATGATCTTCTTTGTAAGGAGTTTGCTGATCTTATGAGTAGTGAATTCGAAATTAGTATGATGGGAGAGTTGAACTTCTTTTTGGGATTGCAAATTAAGCAAACTGAAAGAGGAACAATGATCCATCAACAAAAATATGTCAAGGAACTGCTCAAGAAATATGGACTGGAACATTCAAAACCCAACCACACTCCCATAGGAACAGGAACAAGGTTAGATGAAGATTCAACTGGTGAGTGTGTAAATGAGAAGCAATATCGAAGTATAATTGGTTCATTACTTTACTTAACAGTAAGTAGAACCGATATTTCTTTTAGTGTTGGTTTATGTGCTCGATTCCAATCAAATCCCAAAGAATCTCACTTAACAGCAGTCAAGAGAATTCTAAGGTATTTGAAAGGAAGCGATGACTTATGTTTGTTCTATCCTCGAAGTGATGATTTTGACCTAGTAAGCTATTCGGATGCGGATTATGCTGGAGACTTGGTTAACCGTAAGAGCACATCAAGCATTGTCTAGTACCTAGGAACAAGCTTGGTGTCATGGAGCACTAAGAAGCAAAATACGGTTGCCTTATCCACAGTAGAGGCATAATATGTGGCTGCTGCATGATGCTGTTCCGAGGTCCTTTGGATCAAGCAACAAGTAAGAGACTTTGGCATTAAGTTTAAGTGTGTTCCTATCTATTGTGACAATACTAGAGCAATTTGTATTTCTACGGATCCAGTTCATCATTCAAGGGTCAAGCATATTCACATTAGACATCATTTCCTTAAGGATAATGTAGAAAAAGGTCTTGTTAAAGTCGAATTTTGTCCAACTGAAAATTAAATAGCTGACATTTTGACTAAACCACTTCCTAGAGAAAAGTTTGAGAAAATTCGCTTAGAGCTAGGGATGATTAGAATTCATTAAGTGAGCTACTTCAAATAAAACCCTTAGTTACAAGATTACACTAAGTGGCCAGCAACATTTTGTGAATTAAATCACCCATTACACAGTCATTGTAAAGGACTCACATTAGTCTTCATAATACTCCCCTTATTGTCTTTGCATATACTTGAGTAAAAATACAAAGGTTGTTGTACATATAGATTGAACATGTAACATGCATGAGTTCACACTTTCTATTCTTTTCTTTCTTTCCACGTAAATATTATCTTTATTTTATTTTCTCTTCTTCCATTTATTATCTTTCTTCATTCATCTCCCACAAAAATTTTTAATGGCAACGCTTCACTAGCGTTCATGTACAAACCTAAAACTAAAATTATACCAGATTTAAAGAAGGAAGGGAAAAGCCGCATTTAATTCCTCTTCACAATCCCCCATAAATTCCTCCCCAAATAAAAACCCATCAAATCAAACCGAAATTTACACAGCAATTCATCCCGTTTACCCAAAACCATTAACTCTGCAAAACCGCCTTTCTCTCTCTCTCTCTCTCTCTCTACACAAATCTGCCATCTTCATCTTCTTCACCTAAAACCCTAAATGGCTCCCAAAAGAAAAACCTCCAATGATACCAAAAATTTTCCGGCTGAAAAATCTTCACCTTTGGTGGAGTATAACGAAAGCAAGAATGAATCTTCCAACTCAAATGAAGATTCCCTGGGTTCTCAAGCAAATTCGGCGGAAAATGAAGTGCTCTCTCCAAAGCAAGAAGACGATTTGGATGATGCTGAAATAGAGCAAGAAAAGGAAATCTTGGTATCTACGAAAAGGGGTAAGAAAACAAAATCTTCCAAGTATATCATTGGGTTTTGTGTTGATTTCACCTTGTGCAAGAAAGTTAAGTGGAGTCAATTTCTTGATCTTGTTAAGTTTCAAAAATGGGTTAAAGTGTTGAGTTTTGATGAGGGTCTTTATGAGAGTGAGATGAGTGAGTTCGTTACTAGTTTTGAAAATAACGAGGGTTTATGCATAAGTGTTGTCAATGGGAAACTGGTTAAGTTCACTGAAAAAAGAACTTAGGGGAATGGTTTGATGTACCTACTGAGGGATTCAAGGAATATGTAAAGGGTAGAGCTAAATTAAATGTTAATGGGGCTTCCAACTCTACGATTTTGAGTTACTTTGTGGGTAAGGAGTCTGACCAGTCCCTAGATCAGAAAGATCTCTATCCTTTTCACAAATTTTTGTTTCACTTAGTTTGGCGCTTTATTCTGCCAAGGACTTCCAAGAGGACTCAAGCGAGCTTCATGGATCTTTCTTTGATGGTTTGCCTTGCTAAGAACATAAAAATAAACTTCCCTGCATTAATGATTTCTCACCTTTCCTACTGCATCTCCCACAACACAAAAGTGGGGTATGCTAACCTGATTTCTGTTATCCTCAAGAAGAATAAAATTAAACTCCCTTCTAATACCTCTTTTGATCTAGAGCCTGATAACTATTTGACCAAAGAGACCTTATCCAGGCTGTCTCTAAGGGTACAGGGTGGGAAGTTGGACTTTGAGGTAGCAGAAACAAAGGGGAAGGTTAAAATTGGGATTAAGAGGAAGTCAGAAGAGGAGGTCAGTGTTGAAGGACCTAGGTCTGCGCGTAAGAGTCAGAGAATTGCTGAGACCAAGGCTCCCAAGGAACAGGGTCCGGGTGCGGTTCATATTGCTCTTGAGGAAGATCAAGCTCCTTCAGGATCGAGGATTGTTGATTTTCCTCTTCTCTCCACCACTGGTCTTCATGGTATACTTCATACAATTCAGGAGTCTTGAAGCAAGGGTTGCCCGTGTTGATCTTCAGCAGGAGCAGATCCTAGCAGGAGTGCAGAGAGGTGAATCAGCTGTTCGGGAGAAGATTGACGCTGTGGTCGCTTCTTTCATTGTTCACCCCATGCCCTCCAAGCCCTCCAAGCCCTCCAAGCCCTAATCCCTTCCTCTTCTACTTAATCTGATGAAACAATAATATTTTTTTTGGTTGGTTTGTATTAAACAATGGTGACTTGCTGTTACTATCTTTTATCACCCCTCACTTTTTGGTGATAAAATGTTTTGGTTTATATCTTTTATTTTCTTACTTCTATTTCTTTTTGCTTTCTTTTCTTTCTCTTCTATTCATCTTGAACTCAGTTTGTGCATTTTTTATGACTATGTGCATTGATCTCATCTTCATATGCTCATTAAAATGTTTGGATGGCTAGTATTATTAGATGCGTGTTTGAGCTACTCTGCCTTGACATTGTTGTATATGATGCACTCTTAGAGTATTGCTGGGTACTTATTGTTTTTGATGATGACAAAAGGGGGAAGAAGTAGAGTGGCACATAAAATTCAAATTCTAGTCCTCTTAGGTTCTAAGTGTTGCTTTTTGGATATTTCTTTGCCTTATAGTTAAGACTGATTTATATTAGTGTAGTATTAGTTTTTGTGTAGTATTAGTTTTTCAGTTAGTTTAGTGATAGATTCATTTTATTAGTCTTTTGTTAGTTTTGTTTGTTTCATTTTTTTTCAAGTCATCAGCTCTTGATTCTTTTGCTCTAGTTATTTTATTTTTCTTATTTAGTTTTTATATGCCTAATATTTGCCATCATCAAAAAGGGGAAATATTGTTGTATTCCATGTTTTGATGATGCCAAATACTTAGGTTAATTTTACTATATAGTTTTTAATTTTGCGAAAATTATAAAATACCAAAAATAATGTAATGTTTAATTTTGCATTTATATCTTGTGGAGAAAGATTATTTATTTAATCTAAGTCAAGATATTATTTTATACACTTTGAATCTTTATTATAAGGTATGTTTAATAATCTATTACCTTGGAATCTTTGAACAAAAGATTCTTAGTATTAGTAGATATTTTTGTTGCTGTTGTTATGCTTGAAAATCAGTTGGAAATTGCGTGGCAAATTTTGTGGAACTAACTGCTGGAAGCTCTCCAACAAACTCCAACAAACTTGCTGGAAGTTAGCCCACTAACGGATAGTAGAGGGTAGTTTATTTTCGTTGTAAAAATCGTGGAGAAAATGCAGCGAATCTAGAACCATGATCTCTACACCATTACAAGTACTTATCAAGGAGAACGTGGAGCATAATATTTCCAGAAGAAGAAGATCAACTGCAGCAGCTATATAAGAAGAAGATTATTCGAAGAAAAATTTAAGAACTTTCAAGCGAAAAAAGTCAATCAATACATAGAAAGTTTTTCTTGTAATTTTCTCTTCTATTCAACATACTTATTATTGATATTCTTAGTGTGTGGGTGAGAGAAAATTCAGAGAATATCCTTGTATTCAAGAAAAAGAAAGAAAGAGAGAAAAGAGAAGACTTCGAGTGAAGTCAAGAGTGAGTGTCATCAGTTCAGGGGGGAACTGAGTGACTGGGGAGCAAGTTCCTAGAGGAACAGAGAAGGTCCGTTATCAGGTTGTAAAAGATATAGTCTTTTGGCCTATTATTGTAAAGAGAGTTTGAGTCAAAATCTCTCGTGGTCAAGATTTTTCTTCCTATTGGGCCTAGGAAGTTTTCCTTGTAAAAAATCGTGTGTGTTTGTCTCTTTCTACTTTCAAGTTTGTTTTAATTCCGCATTACAAAATTGAAAATTTCTCCTCAACTACAATTCACCCCCCCTCTTGTAGTTGGTCTAGTGTTCATACTAGAATAACAGTATTATATTAGAGTTCATATACTATAATATAGCTATTTCCCTGTGGATTCGATCCTGACTTCCCTGACTACCAGTTAGTGGACCTTAGGTTATTTTTGATTAGGTGATACGACTTTAGCCTGTCATTGCCGACTAAGATTAGGCTTCAAAGGAGCCATGTGTTCCTTTCGCAGGAATGTTGTTTTGTAATCATCACTCAGAAGATGTTAATCATCTTTTCCTTCATTGTCCTTTTTTACATGATGTTCTTCAGTCCCTTCATGAGTTGTTTGGGTGGGAGTTGTTGCCAGCTGGCCCTTTTTCTGATGATGTTGTTTAGAATTTAAATTATGTTAGATCAGTGTGCTCCTCGGCTACTTTAGTCAATTTTAGTATTATTTGGTGGTTTGTTTGGTTTCAGCGTAACAAAGTTCTTTTTCAGGAGGATTTTTTTCTTCTTCTGTTGGGTAAGCTTTTTCCATTTCCAACTTTGTTAAAGACTGGGAGGCTTCTCGTGTTAGCGAGGAGGTTTGTGATGTTGCGTCGGTTCGTCGGCTTCCTTCTTGGGCAGATGTTGTTAAGATTGCGCGGTCTCCTCCGGTGGTGATGTGGTATAAGCTTAATTTTGGTGGGTCGAAACTGGAGAATGGCCAAGCGTCTTTTGGCTTTACTATTCAGAATCACTTGGATGAGTTGTGTTTAGCGGGGGCTATGGCTCTTTCTTCTGATTGCTCTATTCTTAAGGCATAGGCTTGGGGCTCCGGGAAGGTATTCGAGCTACTCGTTTTCTCAGTATTGATCATCTGTTTGTTGAAGGGGATAATTTGGTGGTTATTAATGCTATTCGGCAGTGTTGGAAGGTTCCTTGGGAAATTCTGTCTTTGATTATGGATTCTCTGGCGGATTTGAAGATGTCTAAAGAGGTTTCCATCAATCATTGCTTTCGGGAAGCTAATCAAGCGGCGAATTTTATGGCTCATAGGGGTCATAATGCCTCTTCTTTGTTGTATTGGTTTTCTTCTAATGATGATGTTTTTTCTTCCATCATCCGAAAGAATGTTATAGGCTGGTCCTATCCTATGGGTCAGGCCTAGTTTGTTTCTTCTTAAAAAAAATTCCCAACGATTTTGAATTAGGCATTTTTCTAGACTCTTGAATCTGTTCCAACATATAACTTATATTCTCCCTCTTCTTCTCTTTGCATAGTTGTTCTGTTCAACTCACTCTCTAGTCTCTATCCTCGTATCCGTTGACCGCATACACTTTTGATCCTAGGATCCATTATTCGTTTTCTTTGACTAATACAAAAGTTCTTTAGCAATGCACTTTTGCTGGAATGACTTCACCTTCTAGAGCTAAGCACCCTCCATGGCCAAGATCATTCGTTAGGGTGATTCAAGTTGTCCACTTAGTTTTCTTTTCCAAAAAACTCATATTTAATGAATAATGAATTATGGTTGAAGTTACGGGAAGCTGATCTAAGTGAAATCAATAAAGCAGCTTTCTTTCATCATGTGGTGATGGCTTACGGTTGTTTTTTTTTTGTTTTGAGCAGTGGCGTATGGTTTAAGTGTGAAGAATGTAGTTTCTTGTTACAATAACATAAAATGCATGTAAGGAGTCATGAATGACATAAAATGTAATGCGAAAACGAACCAAAATATTTTGGGTTTTTCTATGTTATATCCTTGTGTTTCTTCAATTTCTACGTTGTACCCCACCTATTTAAAAATTCCACACGGTACCCTCAAGGTTACCTTATTTAATGCACGATTCCCCTATCGCTGTCTATAAGTCATTAATTTCGTTTAATTTTTTTAATTTATTGGAACAAATTTAACTTATACATTGTTTAACGCTTGCAGGGAATATTCACAAATTAGATTAGTTCCACTGGATTATAAAAAATACACGAAATTAATGACATATAATCAGCGGTAGGGCCATTGTGCATTAAAAAAGGTAAGTTTGAGGGTACCGTGTGGAATTTTTGCAAGGTTGGGTACAATGTAGAAATTGAAAAAACACAAGGGTATAACGTAGAAAAACCTAAATATTTTTATATACTTCTATTTTGGAGTCATAAGGAGCCAATAAGGACAATGGTATCGATGTAATTGGTCAGACTTTGAACCCCTTGTTTGTTGTGAACATTTGAGTTGTCTGACAATGGAGAAAGAGGAGAGAATACATTATAAGCCAAAAGAGTTACTTCTCCTATTGTCAATTGATTTTAGTATAAAACTTTCTTTGGACTAGTAAGTAGACTAAACTCTCCTCGTCCTTATTGTGTTACCCAGACTCATTTTTTGCCCTATCAAATTAATCATTAGATCTTACCACCCAAAACTTGTTAGGGAAAATACGAATATAACAAGGGTCACAAGATGAACAATCTTCTAGGCGTGAATCACTTTCCCAAAAGTAATATTCCGACCCTAATCGTAAAGCACAGGTTCACGGAATTCACCTTCGAGATACAAAGAAGAAAACAATAGTGGTCACGCTTACTATGAACACTGTTAATTGAAAATGAGTTTGTGAGTGTTTGTGGTGATGAAGAATTTATGATTTTGATCTTTAGAGTTTGTATGCAAAAGAGAGAAGTGATTTTCTCAACCCCTTCATCATATGAGAGATCTCATATTTATAACAATGTTGTACTGTTTCAGAAAATCCGAAATGATACACTGATTAGCCGTCAAAACACGCGAAATAACGCGAAGCATAACAAAGTCAGGAACATCGTCGCGAGCCGCGAGCTGGGCGGAACCCAACATCGTCGCGAGGGGCGACCCTGGTCGCGACCACCCTGCCTCCCAGCGCTGCTGATTTGAGTAGCTAACTTGCGTAGAGAGTCGCGCATTGGCCACGTAAGGAGCGAGCCTCAACCACTAATGCCTAGACGATTCTTTAAGTTGTGCAACAACGTAAACGTGTCACAACTTACATATAACATATTATATTACATATATTATTCGAGTAACAACACCATAACCAAGTAACTCAAACAATATATCATGAAATAAACTAACTTTATACTCTAAATCTCCAACAATCCTCCCCCATTTATAGTATACAAAAAATAGTTATGGCACAAACATCATCATAACAAAACAACCTCATGCATAAATGAAAGTGTACAAAGACTTGAACTTCCACATAGTATAATACACATTCCAAGCATTCGTATCCAAATGGTGTCGATAAACGATTGAACCATTAGCAACACATAATGAAAAACTTGAAGATATTACACACACAAGATTAACTACTCATTTTCAATATATACTTGACACTAATTAGCCATGTGTCCATATCAATTCATAAGTGCATCAAAGCTATGCCTCACTAGCTCCTTGAAGCGGCCAAACTTCGCACTTACATAGGTAGATCTCTTAGAAAAGCATGCTCCTGTGACAAAGCACAATGTCAAGAGAACTATTAAGATTAAACAACTTCTTAAATCATCACAGATTTAAAGAACTTTACCTTGGATGATTATATAAGTTGTTTCAATCATCAAATAAGGAAATTAATCTTATTGAACTCAAGACCCAACGTCTTATTGGGCGTTAAGTTAAGATTCCCTTACTCGTGATTTCCAATAGGCACCAATCCTAAACCGATTGCCATCCTCTTTACCGTATCTCTAGCTAGCGCCTTTGTGAAACAATCCGCTAGATTATACGTAGTTCTCACATAGTCAACAGTGATAGCACTATCTTTGATAAGTCCTTGGACATAACTATGTCTCACACCAATGTGTCTTGACTTACCATTATACACTTGACTATAAGCTCTTGCCAATGCTGCATCACTATTACAATGTATAGCAATAGGTGATATTGGTTTTGGCAACAAAGGTATCTCAAACATGAGATTCCTTAACCACTCGGCTTCTTTGCTTGCCGATGACAGAGCTATAAACTCCGATGTCATTGTAGAATCCGCAATGCCAGTTTGTTTCTTGGAAGCCCAAGATATTGCACCTCCCCCAAGGAGGAATACCCATCCACTTGTGGAGGAATGATCTTCTCTATTAGAGATCCAACTTGCATCCGAATACCCTTCTAAAACCGAAGGATATCCACTATAGGACAAACCATAGTCCATGGTTTTCCTCAAATACTTTAACACTCGACGAATAGCTTGCCAATGTTCCATACTAGGATTACTAGTATACCTACTTAATTTCCCTACCGCAAACGCGATATCCGGCCTAATACTCGTCATAGCATACATCAAACAACCTATAACCCACGCATACTCAAGTTGAGACACGGCATTGCCATCATTTGGCAACAATTTTTCACTTGGGTCCATAGGAGTTGAAACAAGAGAGCAATCACTAACATTAAGCTTCTTGAGCACTTTATCGATATAATGAGATTGTTACAAGATCAATTTTCCATTGTCTCTCTTAATTCTTATACCTAAGATGACATCCGCCTCCCCCAAGTGTAATACCCCAATTCTTAAGCATATTTTATTTAGCGTTAATTATAACTTAATTATATTTTAAATATTCTCATTTTATTTGGGTTGGAGTATGATTACTATTTGTCGCGTTTGTAATATATTTATTTGTTTAATTTTATATGATTATTATTATTAAAATTATTTTTGGTTTTATGTGTGACTATTTGAGCGGTATTTGGTCCAAATAGGAAACCAAAGTCGGTTGTCCTTCCTCTCATATATGTTGGTCGGTTAAGTTGGGAAACCAAACCCCCAAATTTTCTCCCTCCTCTTCCCCGATCTCTCTCTCTCTCTCCCTCCTCGCCGGCGTCCCAGGCTCGCCGGAGCCGCGTTTAGCCCCGCTCGTGCGGCGTTGCTTCCTCCCCTGCTCGCGATTTCTCGCTCCTCCGTTCGCTACTGCTGCTGTTGCTTCGAGTTGTTGTCGTTGTTGGGCTGCGGTGATTGTCGCCAACCACCCTCCCTCGTCTGCCGCCAGCCTCGCCGGTGCTCCACGCCGCTGCCGGAGCTCCGTCTCCCTCCCCTGTTTTGTTCGTCCCTGCTCCAAGTGAGCAGAGGTACTACACCCCTTATCCTCCTCTTTTTGGTTCCATGATTAATTTCCCTATTATGTCAAATATATTAAGAAATTGGTTATGAAGATATGATTGAAGCAGTATGATTAGTTTGATTGTTTATGGCTGATTTGTTATTGATGGAATTTGATAGGAGTAGTTATGATTCTAAAAATTTTCTTCTCTACATCTTCAAGTTTTGAGAATACATGTTTGTTGAGTCCTGCAACTAGAAATTTGATTGGACTATATGATGATGTGGTTGGCTATTTGTGGTAAACTATAATTTGTTGCTTGAGATTATGTTGAAATACTCGAAAGGTGTAAGTTCCTGATGCTATCAAATCTCATCGATGTTATATGTGTTTTGGACATGAGTTATGAGTTTCGACAATTGGTGGTTTTATAATGATATGAAGGTATGTAAAGATAACTTTTATTCTTATGAATGATGGGTTTGAAATGTTTGCTAGGATATATGTTTATGTATTCCGAATATGCTAAAGTATACCTTTAAATTTCGAGATAATATGAAAGCATGAATGGTTCATAAATAACGTAAAATGCGAAAGGATTACTATGTTTCTGCTATGTATCTGTTATGTTTCAGATATGCTTCTGTTATGTATTTTGAAAGGTATCTTAAGTTATGAGATATGCTTCTGAATACCTGATTATGCAAAAGTATATGTTATGAACATGATTATGAATATGTCATACATATGACTACTTCCCATGATTATGATTACGATGATGTAATGTTATGTTATGATTAAGATACGTTCCATGATTATGATTACGATGATGTAAGGTAATTATGGTTACGTTATGATGATGATGATGTAACATAATTACGATTACCATGAGGTAATGTGATTATGAATATGTTTGCTTATGATTACGTTCCATGATTATGATTACGATGATGTAATGTAATTATGGTTACGATATGATGATAATGACGCATCATGATTACGATTACCATTAGGTAATGTGATTATGATTCGTAAAAGCAATGAAACATGATAAAGAAAAGTGAAAGATGGTTCTTGGCTGAGTATTCTGCTATTGGTCATGCACGTTCCATTCTGGCGGTGTTGTCACCTTCTGCTGGGGGAAAAAAGATCTCCTGTGGCACCCGTGTTCTAGCCACCTTCTGTTGGGGGATGAAAAAAGATCTCCCGTGGCATGTCACCTTCTGTTGGGCGACGAAAGTCTCCCGTGGCATTTTATGTTGGTCGTGCATGTTCCATCCCGGCGGTTCTTGTCACCTTCTGTTGGGGGACATAGTCTTCCGTGACACCCGCATACGGCTATGTCACCTTCTGTTGGGAGATAATAATCTTCCGTGGCATCCGTATTCTGTTATGCCACCTTCCGTTGGGCGATGAAAAAAGATCTCCCGTGGCACGCCACCTTACGTTGGGCGACGAAAGTTTCCGTGGCACCTGCAGTCGGTTTGCCCCTTTCGTTGGCGAACTAATGTTCTCCGTGGCTACCTTCTGTCGTATTCGCCAAGATACCAATATGATTAAGTCAAATGAAAAGATAATGATGAGGCTTATGATATGAAACGAAATATCTGTTATGTAGATGATTTTATGATTTAATGCTAAGAAGTATGATGACATTGATGTTACGAAAGTATGATTATAATTGTGATTATGTTTGATGATTTCACTCATTATGTTATTGATGTTTGGGTTAGGAATGTTTTATGAATATGATGATTAGTGATGTTTATGAACGAATGCTATGAAATAACTATGTTATTAAGATGGTATGATCATTACTAGTTAGGTAAATGAAAGATGATGATGATTTATGATATCCTGTATGACTTAAAGTATATGTTTATGAATGTTTATTGTCTAATGATATGAAAGTATGCCTTCTACTTGGATATGAGAGAACTATGGTGATGTTACTACTCTGCTATGATTTCGAGAGTTTGGAAGGTCACGAAACATGATGAATGATAATGGATGATGTGAATATTGCTATGTTGTTGTGATATGGTTATGAATGATGAGAACATGATGATTACGTGAGAGTCGTAGACACCAAAGCATGTTTTAAGAATGATTTATGGGTTATTACTCAGCATTGTGCTGATATGTATGTCAATGTTTCGTTTTGTCACTACTGTGGCCTGTCACTTGGTGGGTGGCAGTGTTACAATAGTTTCAGGTTGAAGTTATGGAGCATCCTTTCCAAGATAGAAGCAGTTACGTGCTAAGAGTTATGCTATGATTGTTTTATGTTTCCTTTTGAGGCGAGGACGTTCCACTTTGTAATAGATAATGAGTAACGATTTAGTTTCATTTCTAGTTCTGGTTGAGCAATAGTGCTCCCGATTCTCTTTAGCTGCTACTCCGCGAAAGCGTTGAGTTTTGGTTTTGGTATATTTTATTGTAACAGGTTTTTCAAACATTTTCCCATTTTGGGTTGTCCAATTTACAAAGGAAACTCTGCCGAAATTTCTAGAAAATAGTAATCTATTATTAAAGTGTTTCTTTAGAGAGTGACAAATGTAAGTAATGTCTCTGTAAGTTAATGTTAAAGGTCGCCTTGTATTTTCCCCTGGTGGAAAGTACGGCGATAACGCGCCGACTAAGCTAAGTTTTCCGCTGCTAATCCTGATTAATTAGCTTAATAAGGATGTATGAAGTCGGGGCGTTACAGAGTTGGTATCAGAGCCGAAACCTAGCCGGAAGTGCGGAGTCTTAGACTTTGCATTGCCTAGGTATGATCCTTTGGGAAATTAGACGATAAGGAAATTGAGGTTCATTTTGATGATTAATTGGGTTAATAGAGTTTAAGATATGAGAAATACGATTATAGAAGCCCTTTTGGAGTTTAAGTGGCTTATCCTCGACCTAGTTGGTCTTAAGTTATATGATTATATGATTGTTGTGATGTACGTGATGTTATGTGAATTTTAATAGTTTTCGATTAAATTTAACTTATCTGATTTGACTAATCAAAAGGTTTTCAAACGAGATCTCACCAAATGAGTTAGTTGGAATTCATTGCCAACAAGTTTGTTCCTTTTGTTTTCTTTGCTCCTCGATTTCGCGAGTCGAGTTGAAGTAGAAATACAAAAGATGATGGCGGAATGGAGGCTGAATATCTAACGAAGCCATGAAAGCTTGAGATCTTAGTCTTTGTCTAAATGAATTTAGTTTCTTATTTCCTCGATTAACTTATTGCAAGTTTCGAGGACGAAACTTTTTATAAGGGTGGTAGGATGTAATACCCCAATTCTTAAGCATATTTTATTTAGCGTTAATTATAACTTAATTATATTTTAAATATTCTCATTTTATTTGGGTTGGAGTATGATTACTATTTGTCGCGTTTGTAATATATTTATTTGTTTAATTTTATATGATTATTATTATTAAAATTATTTTTGGTTTTATGTGTGACTATTTGAGCGGTATTTGGTCCAAATAGGAAACCAAAGTCGGTTGTCCTTCCTCTCATATATGTTGGTCGGTTAAGTTGGGAAACCAAACCCCCAAATTTTCTCCCTCCTCTTCCCCGATCTCTCTCTCTCTCTCCCTCCTCGCCGGCGTCCCAGGCTCGCCGGAGCCGCGTTTAGCCCCGCTCGTGCGGCGTTGCTTCCTCCCCTGCTCGCGATTTCTCGCTCCTCCGTTCGCTACTGCTGCTGTTGCTTCGAGTTGTTGTCGTTGTTGGGCTGCGGTGATTGTCGCCAACCACCCTCCCTCGTCTGCCGCCAGCCTCGCCGGTGCTCCACGCCGCTGCCGGAGCTCCGTCTCCCTCCCCTGTTTTGTTCGTCCCTGCTCCAAGTGAGCAGAGGTACTACACCCCTTATCCTCCTCTTTTTGGTTCCATGATTAATTTCCCTATTATGTCAAATATATTAAGAAATTGGTTATGAAGATATGATTGAAGCAGTATGATTAGTTTGATTGTTTATGGCTGATTTGTTATTGATGGAATTTGATAGGAGTAGTTATGATTCTAAAAATTTTCTTCTCTACATCTTCAAGTTTTGAGAATACATGTTTGTTGAGTCCTGCAACTAGAAATTTGATTGGACTATATGATGATGTGGTTGGCTATTTGTGGTAAACTATAATTTGTTGCTTGAGATTATGTTGAAATACTCGAAAGGTGTAAGTTCCTGATGCTATCAAATCTCATCGATGTTATATGTGTTTTGGACATGAGTTATGAGTTTCGACAATTGGTGGTTTTATAATGATATGAAGGTATGTAAAGATAACTTTTATTCTTATGAATGATGGGTTTGAAATGTTTGCTAGGATATATGTTTATGTATTCCGAATATGCTAAAGTATACCTTTAAATTTCGAGATAATATGAAAGCATGAATGGTTCATAAATAACGTAAAATGCGAAAGGATTACTATGTTTCTGCTATGTATCTGTTATGTTTCAGATATGCTTCTGTTATGTATTTTGAAAGGTATCTTAAGTTATGAGATATGCTTCTGAATACCTGATTATGCAAAAGTATATGTTATGAACATGATTATGAATATGTCATACATATGACTACTTCCCATGATTATGATTACGATGATGTAATGTTATGTTATGATTAAGATACGTTCCATGATTATGATTACGATGATGTAAGGTAATTATGGTTACGTTATGATGATGATGATGTAACATAATTACGATTACCATGAGGTAATGTGATTATGAATATGTTTGCTTATGATTACGTTCCATGATTATGATTACGATGATGTAATGTAATTATGGTTACGATATGATGATAATGACGCATCATGATTACGATTACCATTAGGTAATGTGATTATGATTCGTAAAAGCAATGAAACATGATAAAGAAAAGTGAAAGATGGTTCTTGGCTGAGTATTCTGCTATTGGTCATGCACGTTCCATTCTGGCGGTGTTGTCACCTTCTGCTGGGGGAAAAAAGATCTCCCGTGGCACCCGTGTTCTAGTCACCTTCTGTTGGGGGATGAAAAAAGATCTCCCGTGGCATGTCACCTTCTGTTGGGCGACGAAAGTCTCCCGTGGCATTTTATGTTGGTCGTGCATGTTCCATCCCGGCGGTTCTTGTCACCTTCTCGTTGGGGGACATAGTCTTCCGTGACACCCGCATACGGCTATGTCACCTTCTGTTGGGAGATAATAATCTTCCGTGGCATCCGTATTCTGTTATGCCACCTTCTGTTGGGCGATGAAAAAAGATCTCCCGTGGCACGCCACCTTCTGTTGGGCGACGAAAGTTTCCCGTGGCACCTGCAGTCGGTTTGCCCCTTCTGTTGGCGAACTAATGTTCTCCGTGGCTACCTTCTGTCGTATTCGCCAAGATACCAATATGATTAAGTCAAATGAAAAGATAATGATGAGGCTTATGATATGAAACGAAATATCTGTTATGTAGATGATTTTATGATTTAATGCTAAGAAGTATGATGACATTGATGTTACGAAAGTATGATTATAATTGTGATTATGTTTGATGATTTCACTCATTATGTTATTGATGTTTGGGTTAGGAATGTTTTATGAATATGATGATTAGTGATGTTTATGAACGAATGCTATGAAATAACTATGTTATTAAGATGGTATGATCATTACTAGTTAGGTAAATGAAAGATGATGATGATTTATGATATCCTGTATGACTTAAAGTATATGTTTATGAATGTTTATTGTCTAATGATATGAAAGTATGCCTTCTACTTGGATATGAGAGAACTATGGTGATGTTACTACTCTGCTATGATTTCTGAGAGTACTGGAAGGTCACGAAACATGATGAATGATAATGGATGATGTGAATATTGCTATGTTGTTGTGATATGGTTATGAATGATGAGAACATGATGATTACGTGAGAGTCGTAGACACCAAAGCATGTTTTAAGAATGATTTATGGGTTATTACTCAGCATTGTGCTGATATGTATGTCAATGTTTCGTTTTGTCACTACTGTGGCCTGTCACTTGGTGGGTGGCAGTGTTACAATAGTTTCAGGTTGAAGTTATGGAGCATCCTTTCCAAGATAGAAGCAGTTACGTGCTAAGAGTTATGCTATGATTGTTTTATGTTTCCTTTTGAGGCGAGGACGTTCCACTTTGTAATAGATAATGAGTAACGATTTAGTTTCATTTCTAGTTCTGGTTGAGCAATAGTGCTCCCGATTCTCTTTAGCTGCTACTCCGCGAAAGCGTTGAGTTTTGGTTTTGGTATATTTTATTGTAACAGGTTTTTCAAACATTTTCCCATTTTGGGTTGTCCAATTTACAAAGGAAACTCTGCCGAAATTTCTAGAAAATAGTAATCTATTATTAAAGTGTTTCTTTAGAGAGTGACAAATGTAAGTAATGTCTCTGTAAGTTAATGTTAAAGGTCGCCTTGTATTTTCCCCTGGTGGAAAGTACGGCGATAACGCGCCGACTAAGCTAAGTTTTCCGCTGCTAATCCTGATTAATTAGCTTAATAAGGATGTATGAAGTCGGGGCGTTACACCAAGTCTTTCATGGAGAATTGTGAAGATATAAAATATTTTGTCCACTCAACTTGTGACAAATCCGTTCCAAATATCAACATGTCATCTACATATAGACAATTCATGACACCATTACCGTTGTCATCAAATTTGCTATAAACACACTTGTCTGAATTATTCGATTTGAAACCATTAGACAACACAACCTCATCAAATTTTTGATGCCATTGCTTAGGTGCTTGTTTTAGCCCATACAAAGATCTAATCAACTTGCATACTTTATGCTCTTGACCTTTCACAACAAACCCTTCCGGTTGTCGCATGTAAACCTCATCCTCTAGTTCTCCATTCAAGAATGCCGTTTTGACATCCATTTGATGGATCACAAGCTTATGAATGGCCGCAAGAGCTATTAATAACCATATAGTGGAGATTCTAGCAACGGGTGCATATGTATCGAAATAATCAATACCCGGTTTTTGTGAGAAACCTTGAGCCACTAAACGGGCTTTGAACTTATTAATAGTTCCATCTACTTTCATTTTCTTTTTGAAAATCCATTTACACCCAATTGGTTTACACTTAGCAGGTAAATCAGCTAGAACCCAAGTGTTATTTCCCATGATGGAATCCATCTCATCATCAATTGCCTCTTTCCAAAAAGCGGCATCTTGAGACCTCATAGCCTCATTAAACGTTAAAGGATCCTGTTCCACATTAAATACATATGGGAACTTAGTCAGTATGGAACTCCTTGATCCTTCAACCAAATATACATGAAAGTCCGAGCCGAAAGATTTCTCTTATCTCGCCCTTTTACTTCTCCTAGGTTGTGATGATATTGATGCAACATTCTCATAAAGAGTTTGTTCATCAACTTCTTGATCAATGTTAGTTTGATCAAGTCCAACTCCTTGATCAATGTTAGGTTGATCAATTGCTTGAATATTGGTATTAGGAGTAATATCCTTTGGTCTGGGAATTGATGAATATCTATTTTCATCAAAAATTGCATCTCTTGACTCCACGATAGTGTGAATTGACCAAATGGCATTTTGTTCTATAACATAGAACCTATAGGATTTGCTATGAAGAGAATACCCTATAAAGATGCACTCAACTCCCCTTTCACCCAACTTTTTACGTTTGGGTTCCGGCACTTTCACAATTGCCCTACATCCCCAAACTTTGAGATAACTCAAGTTTGGTTTTCTTTTATACCAAAGTTCATATGGGGTAACCTTGTTCTTTTTCATTGGAACTCGGTTTAAAATATGACAAGCTGTTAACATAGCTTCACCCCAAAAACCATCACTTAAACCCGAATAGGATAACATAGAATTTACCATTTCTTGCAAAGTTCTATTCCTTCTTTCCGCTATACCATTTTGTTGTGGTGTATAACCCGCGGTAGTTTCATGTATAATGCCGGTAGATTGAAAATAACTCGGGTCATAGAATTCACCACCCCGATCGGTTCTAAATCGTTTAACTTTGTCACTTACTTGCAATTCAACTTCATGTTTATAGATCTTAAACTTATCAAGGACTTCATCCTTAGTAAACAGCAAGTATACATAACAAAATCGAGAATAATCATCAATAAAAGTTATAATGTATTTCTTGTTCCCTAAGGAATGAGTGCTATGGAAATCACATAAATCACTATGCACCAAATCAAGCAATGAAGTATCCTTTTCCACATTGTTTGGAAAAGATTTTCTAGTTATCTTTGTTAACATGCATGTTCTACACTTCTCTATACTTGGATCAAAAGAGGGAATCAAATCATGCTTAGACATGGAATACAACTTCTGATAGTTAACATGACCAAGTCTATTATGCCATAGAGAAGAATTATCATTAACAACAAAGCAAGTATCTTTCAAAGCATTCGAAATACTTAGTTTGAACATACTATTACAAAGATAACCAAGTCCTACAAATGTACCACCCTTAGACAATATAAATTTATCAGCTTCAAACCACATTTTAAAACCTAATCGATTCAAGGTAGCACCGGAGACTAAATTTCTCCTAAGTTCCGGAGCATACAAAACATCTCTTAAAATAAGAGGCTTTCCGGTACTAAACACTAATTCTACTTGTCCTACACCTCGTTGAGCACCTCCACCAAACTTAGGCTTCTTCCCATTGTTGCCTTTGGTGAAATTGTTAGCCCACTTCTTAGGATTTGAAGACTCCTTTGATTTACCATCCTCCACCATGTTAACGGTGGAAGAATTAGGATTGACATCCTTTTGTCCATCTTGGACCCGAACGCCCTCTTCAATCCGAAGATGAGCACCCAATTGTTCAACATTCATATCATCTTTCTTATGTTTAAGAGAATTTCTAACATCCTTCCAACTAGGTGGTAATTTTTCAATTATAGAGGAAACAACAAAAGTGTCATCCATCACAATGTTGTGTTGCTTAAAACTCCCTAAGATTCTTTGAATTTCATGGAATTGCTCCATCACCGACCTAGAGTCTACCATTTTAAAAGCATTGAAATTACTAACAAAAAAAAATTCTTACTAGAAGCATCTTCGGCCATGTATTTACTTTCTAGTTCATCCCAAAGAATCTTAGCGGATTCAACAAATTGATAAATATCAAACAAAGCATCGGACACACCGTTAAGGATGTGACCAAGACATATGTAGTCATCATTTTTCCATTTGTTTCTCCTCCGAATTTCTTCAACAGTTTCATTTTCCACTTCCTCGGGTTTGGGAGTGCTCAAAACATACGCCACACTTAACGAAGTGAGAAGGAAATGCATCTTCTTCAGCCATCTTCTAAAGCCAACACCTTCAAACTTGTCAAGTTTGTTAAAATTTGCAGACATTTCACGAATTGTAGTCATTTGCAATATATAACTTTTGGATTGTTAGGGAAAATACGAATATATCAAGGGTCACAAGATGAACAATCTTCTAGGCGTGAATCACTTTCCCAAAGTAATATTCCTACCCTAATCGTAAAGCACGGGTTCACGGAATTCACCTTCGAGATACAAAGAAGAAAACAATAGTGGTCACGCTTACCATGAACACTATTAATTGAAAATGAGTTTGTGAGTTTTTGTGGTGATGAAGAATTTCTGATTTTGATCTTTAGAGTTTGTATGCAAAAGAGAGAAGTGATTTTCTCAACCCCTT
The DNA here is from genome assembly GCA_947646795.1 of Beta lomatogona. Lineage (NCBI taxonomy): Eukaryota > Viridiplantae > Streptophyta > Magnoliopsida > Caryophyllales > Amaranthaceae > Beta > Beta lomatogona. Next base: position 8,321,175 of record CANSNZ010000089.1, read on the forward strand.
CATCATATGAGAGATTTCATATTTATAACAATGTTATACTGTTTCAGAAAATCCGAAACGATACACTGATTAACCGTCAAAACACGCGAAATAACGTGAATCATAACAAAGTCAGGAACATCGTCGTGAGCCGCGAGCTGGGCAGAACCCAGCTGGTCGCGAGGGGCGACCCTAGTCACGGGTCGCGACCACCCTGCCTCCCAGCGCTGCTGATTTGCGTAGCTAACTTGCGTAGAGAGTCGCGCACAGGCCTCGCAAGGTGTGAGCCTCAACCATTAATGCCTTGACGATTCTTTACGTTGTGCAACAACGTAAACGTGTCACAACTTACATATAGCATATTATATTACATATATTATTCGAGTAACAACACCATAACCAAGTAATTCAAACAATCACTAGAGGAAAAAAGCCCAAGGGTTGCGGTCAAAAAGGACCCAAGGGCTGCGTTTTTTGACCGCAGCCCTCATACTAGCAGCCCTTGGCATTTAGGTTTAACCGAATCCCTTCGCGCGTTAAGGGCTGCGGTCATGGAAAAACCGCAGCCCTTGGTGGGTTAAGGGCTGCGGTTAAGGGCCAAAACCGCAGCCCTTGGTGAGTTAAGGGCTGCGGTTTTTTCCCGAACCGCAACCCTTGTGACCCAAAAAAAAAAAATTTTTTTGCATTTTTTGTCCAAAATGTTCCCAAACTTTATATATACATAAAAGTATCATTTTCCATTACAAATTATGTTTTTACACAAATATAGCGAAAATAATAACTGAATTACATTAGTTCGAGGTTGCCCTCGATTGTTCGAATTGCAATATATGAGCAGGATCACAACCAACCATCAGAAAATAAACCAACCAAAGAACAGCCATGAAGACATTACAACAACTCCACCAAGATTAGCATCCGGATCCCTCAAAAGCAACTTCTCTAGAGACGATAGAACTTGGCAAATAAAACCAAAATCGCTATAATTTGAAGGTGAACTTGGGAAGTGTAGCGGGGGGCAGCGGGGGTCTTTGGGCTGGGGTGGGGGGGATGCAGCGCCTGGGGGGTGTAGCAGGGGGCAGGGGTGCTTGGGGTGGGGGTGTAGCAAGGGGGGAAGTAGGGGGGTGTTGGGATGGGGGTGTAGTAGGGGAAGCGGGGGTGGAGCAGGGCTGGGGGTGTAGTAGGGGGCAGCAGGGGGTGCTGGGCTGGGGTGGGGGTGCTGTAGCAGGTATATGGTAGCATCAAACTGAAGAATTAAAATCGTTCAGCACTTATGCCACAATATTCACGCATCACCGTCAAATTGAGCAAGCAAAAAAGCCAATCCTGTTAGAAAACCTTTCGACTTAGATCACACAGCCACACACCACCCAAAAAAAGAAAAAAAAAACATATATGATTGAAAGGGTAAATAATTCCAGGACATTTCCTGACAAAGAGATAGAGAAAATAAATTGGCAAATCGGACTCGTTAAACTAAGCTACTACCTCTGTTTCAAATTATGTTCAACACTTAGGTATTTATTGTGTCTTGTAGACATAAAAAAATTCAAGTGTTGCACATAATTTCAAACAAAGGTAGTAATACATATTAATTTTCTACAATTAAAGATGGTAAGAAAACTAAATCCTGTAAGACCACCAAAGAGACAATACAAGTATACAACCTAGAGTCTTCATATGCAAAAGAAGTATATATATCAAAAAAACTTACTGAACAAATATGGTCCAATTCTTTTCAAATGACTTTTATATCCAAAATTAATAATAGTAGTGCAAAATTTTTCACCAGCCAGATGAATAAGAGCCAGAAAAGCATCTAAAATTTGACTTCAATTACCTTTAACCTGAGCAATCAAGGCTTTCATATGCTGAAGTAGATTTTGAATTACTAATTTCATACAGAAGACCTACAATTGCAAGCATCTGCATCTTCTGGGAATCTGTGACAGCTTGAGAAGCATGCACTTCCCCCAGGAGTTCATGAAATCCATATGAAGCAAAACTCGCGGCAGAAGCAGTGGACATAAAATTAATAGCATTAATCGCAGATGCTGCAAATTGCATTTGCCCTCTTTCTGAAGGGGGAGATGAAGTGTTTGTGTTGAAATCATTGCTCCACTGAAGCTGTTGACTAGCTTCACCATTTAGCAACACCTAGTAAGCAGAAAATTACAGAAAAACTAAGGTGTTGTGATTCTTGATGGTAAAACGGAACAGATCCCTATAGCATATAACATGTCAAAGGTAACAAAGCCATCATTCGTGAATCCGAACAATTAATAACCCTTATCTTCTGAAAAACGAAATTATTGGATCTAGTGGAGCATCTAACAGAAAAGGATATATTCTAAAGCCAGCAAGTAGCAAAGGATTTTCGAACTAGCCAGCATCAACCTTATCGGAAACATATTTAGCAGAAGATCATCTTTATCCAATTAGTGCTGATAATTTAGCATAGGTAGAATGTTTCTACATGTACCTAAATATATATTACTCAAGAATGCCTCAAGGAGGTAAAAAGGAAGGGGGCCACACAATGTTTCAGCCATTACTGTCATCTTCAAGAAGCAACTCTTGTTAGGGGAGACAACAATTGGTTGAGTATCAATATGTGCCTTTGTTGAAGGAGGGCAGATAGTGACCTCCTCACTGCATTTGTCAAATGACATCTCTTCAAAACTATGAATTTTACCTGCACCCAACATTAATATGCTTGTTACCAGCAAAGAATGACCAGTTGCTGAAGAGAGTAATGTACTTCTCGTGAATGACTACATGTGTGCTTCTAGGCCCTAGAACAAAGTCACATATGGTAGGCGATGTACGCACAGCACCACCGCAAACCCATGTATACTCAATTTGTAATTTTTCCAGGTACAATAAAGTCTAAACACCACAAACCCTTTGGGAATAAATGCGCAACTCATTCTGCAAGCAGAACCAAAGAAATAATATGTTTTCCATTCTAATGACAGATTGAACTAACTAATTGCACAAACATGGAAGAGAAACACCACCTCAATTGCGTTCAAGATGACAATTAAACATAAATTTCATAAAGAAAAACAAGGAACTGAATCATTCAACCTTCTATAAACAACCAAAACACTAGAAAAAGAATAACAATCTAGATCAAAAATTCAACCACAGAATAAGAGATCTAATATATCCAAAATTTGACGTCATTAAATCAAATCAAACAAAAAAACGCACAGATTACAAACTAATTGAGCTCAATTAAAAGGTAATAAACAAGAGATTCATACAATTCTGTGGCGAACACCAGATTGAGCCTTGCGATGAAGGAGAAGACAACGAATTCCAATGTAATCGAGATCAGAATCAGAGACGATTGGCTGAAGTAAGCAACTAAAAAGCTCTGGATATATTTCTTCATTATCTCTCTTCTTTTCTCTAACATAATGGTAATACCAACATCATAAAATGCTGTTTCACAAACGAAGTACAACCATTCATCAGACAACTTGAATCTAATGCACAATAAAAGTTCCAACACTGTTATCAATATAAGAAAAACATGGAGCTTAATAGCAACAAAATCAAATTACTAATTTCGAGACACATAAAACACTTACAGTCAGTTTTTCCTCAAATGAGATTCCTCTTTTTTTAAAGCACAAAAACCCTATTTACTCAGTTTACAATACCAAATTGAAACCAATTTTGTAAAATAATCATCCAAAAAAGACGTAATAACTACCAAAAAAGAAGCTTTTTAGAGGTTGAAGGCAAGCGAAAGTCGACCTGCATCGGCCAGAATGTTCGGCGATGAAATCGTCCATGAATGCTCCATGTCTATGATTTATGGGCTTCCAAGTTTTTGGGAGAGTAATTATATAAACTATCAAGTACAGTAATGAATTACCGGAATTTATTTCGCCTCTACGCAACGGCGAAAGCCGTCCTTCTTACGACATCAATCTTCTCAACTCCGGCGAGCCAACAGCGGCAGAGGGTGAAGAGAGATGCGAAGAGAGAGAGAGGGATGGGGTTTGATGGGGTGAGAGGGAAAATCGAGGACTGGGGAGGGAGAGAGAAAATCGTTTTGTTTTGGGATGGGTATGCGGGAGAGTTTCGCCCAAGTGAATAACTAGGCTCATTAGGGGCTGCGGTTTTTGGTTAGCCTAAAAACCGCAGCCCTTAATTTATAAAGGACTGCGGTTTTTGGGCTAACCGCAACCCTTCACTATTAAGGATTGCGTTTTGCAATAAACCGCATCCCTTGCACCGCAGCCCTTGCGTTTTTTTCCACTAGTGAATATATCATGAAATAAACTAACTTTATACTCTAAATCTCCAACAATCCTCCCCCCATTTAGAGTATACAAAAAATAGTTATTGCACAAACATCATCATAACAAAACAACCTCATGCATAAATGAAAGTGTACAAAGACTTGAACTTCCACTTAGTATAATACACATTCCAAGCATTCGTATCCAAATGGTGTCGATAAACGATTGAACCATTAGCAACACATAGTGAAAAACTTGAAGATATTACACACACAAGATTAACTACTCATTTTCAATGTATACTTGACACTAATTAGCCATGTGTCCATATCAATTCATAAGTGCATCAAAGCTATGCCTCACTAGCTCCTTGAAGCGGCCAAACTTCGCACTTACATAGGTAGATCTCTTAGAAAAGCATGCTCCTGTGACAAAGCACAATGTCAAGAGAACTATTAAGATTAAACAACCTCTTAAATCATCACAGATTTAAAGAACTTAATCTTATTGAACTCAAGACCCAACGTCTTATTGGGCGTTAAGTTAAGATTCCCTTACTCGTGATTTCCAATAGGCACCAATCCTAAACCGATTGCCATCCTCTTTACCGTAAATCTAGCTAGCGCCTTTGTGAAACAATATGCTAGATTATACGTAATTCTCACATAGTCAACAGTGATAGCACTATCTTTGATAAGTCCTAGGACATAACTATGTCTCACACCAATTTGTCTTGACTTACCATTATACACTTGACTATAAGCTCTTGCCAATGTGCATCACTATCACAATGTATAGCAATAGGTGATATTAGTTTTGGCAACAAAGGTATCTCAAACATGAGATTCCTTAACCACTCAGCTTTTTTGCTTGCCGATGACAGAGCTATAAACTCCGATGTCATTGAAGAATCCGCAATGCAAGTTTGTTTCTTGGAAGCCCAAGATATTGCACCTCCCCCAAGGAGGAATACCCATCCACTCGTGGAGGAATGATCTTCTCTATTAGAGATCCAACTTGCATCCGAATACCCTTCTAAAACCGAAGGATATCCACTATAGGACAAACCATAGTCCATGGTTTTCCTCAAATACTTTAACACTCGACGAATAGCTTGCCAATGTTCCATACTAGGATTACTAGTATACCTATTAATTTCCCTACCGCAAACGCGATATCAGTACTCGTCATAGCATACATCAAACAACCTATAACCCTCGCATACTCAAGTTGAGAAACGGCATTGCCATCATTTGGCAACAATTTTTCACATGGGTCCATAGGAGTTGAAACAAGAGAGCAATCACTAACATTAAACTTCTTGAGCACTTTCTCGATATAATGAGATTGTGACAAGATCAATTTTCCATTGTCTCTCTTAATTCTTATACCTAAGATGACATCCGCCTCCCCCAAGTCTTTCATGGAGAATTGTGAAGATAGAAAATATTTTGTCCACTCAACTTGTGACAAATCCGTTCCAAATATCAACATGTCATCTACATATAGACAAATCATGACACCATTACCGTTGTCATCAAATTTGCTATAAACACACTTGTCTGAATTATTCAATTTGAAACCATTAGACAGCACAACCTCATCAAATTTTTGATGCCATTGCTTAGGTGCTTGTTTTAGCCCATACAAAGATCTAATCAACTTGCATACTTTATGCTCTTGACCTTTCACAACAAACCCTTCTGGTTGTCGCATGTAAACCTCTTCCTCTAGTTCTCCATTCAAGAATGCCGTCTTGACATCCATTTGATGGATCACAAGCTTATGAATAGCCGCAAGAGATATTAATAACCTTATAGTGGAGATTCTAGCAACGGGTGCATATGTATCGAAATAATCAATACCCGGTTTTTGTGAGAAACCTTGAGCCACTAAACGGGCTTTGAACTTATCAATAGTTCCATCTACTTTCATTTTCTTTTTGAAAATCCAGTTACACCCAATTGGTGTACACTTAGGAGGTAAATCAGCTAGAACCCAAGTGTTATTTGCCATGATGGGATCCATCTCTTCATCAATTGCCTCTTTCCAAAAAGCGGCATCTTGAGACCTCATAGCCTCATTAAACGTTAAAGGGTCCTCTTCCACATTAAATATATATGGGAACTTAGTCACTATGGAACTCCTTGATCCTTCAACCAGATATACATGAAAGTCCGGGCCGAAAGATTTCTCTTTTCTCGCCCTTTTACTTCTCTTAGGTTGTGAAGATGTTGATGCAACATTCTCATCAAGAGTTTGTTCATCAACTTCTTGATCAATCTTAATTTGATCACGTCCAACTCCTTGATCAATGTTAGTTTGATCAATTGCTTGAATATTGGTATTAGGAGTAATATCCTTTGGTCTAGGAATTGATGAATATCTATTTTCATCAAAAATTGCATCTTTTGCCTCCACGATAGTGTGAATTGACCAAATGTCATTTTGTTCTATAACATAGAACCTATAGGATTTGCTATGAAGAGCATACCCTATAAAGATGCACTCAACTCCCCTTTCACCCAACTTTTTACGTTTGGGTTCCGGCACTTTTACAATTGCCCTACATCCCCAAACTTTGAGATAACTCAAGTTTGGTTTTCTTTTTTACCAAAGTTCATATGGGGTAACCTCGTTCTTTTTCATTGGAACTCGGTTTAAAATATGACAAGTTGTTAACATAGATTCACCCCAAAAACCATCACTTAAACCCGAATAGGATAACATAGAATTTACCATTTCTTGCAAAGTTCTATTTTTTCTTTCCGCTATACCATTTTCTTGTGGTGTACGCGGTAGTTTCATGTATAATGTCGGTAGATTGAAAATAACTCGGGTCATAGAATTCACCACCCCGATCGGTTCTAAATCGTTTAACTTTGTCACTTACTTGCAATTCAACTTCTTGTTTATAGATCTTAAACTTATCAAGGGCTTCATCCTTAGTAAACAGCAAGTATACACAACAAAATCGAGAATAATCATCAATAAAAGTTATTATATATTTCTTGTTCCCTAAGGAAGGAGTGCTATGGAAATCACATAAATCAATATGCACCAAATCAAGCAATGAAGTATCCTTTTCCACATTGTTTGGAAAAGATTTTCTAGTTATCTTTGTTAATATGCATGTTCTACACTTATCTATACTTGGATCAAAAGAGGGAATCAAATCATGCTTAGACATGGAATACAACTTCTTATAGTTAACATGACCAAGTCTATTAGGCCATAGAGAAGAATTGTCATTAAAAACAAAGCAAGTATCTTTCAAAGCATTCGAAATACTTAGTTTGAACATACTAATACAAAGATAACCAAGTCCTACAAATGTACCACCCTTAGACAATATAAATTTATCAGCTTCAAACGCCATTTTAAAACCTAATCGATTCAAGGTGCCACCGGAGACTAAATTTCTCCTAAGTTCCGGAGCATACAAAACATCTCTTAAAATAAGAGGCTTTTCGGAAATAAACACTAATTCTACTTGTCCTACACCTAGAACTTTAGTCGTAGAATCATTGCCCATGTAAAGAACTTCTCCATTCTCAGCCTCCTTGAAAGTCTTGAATAGAGACCGCTCCTTGCATACATGTCTTGATGCTCCCGAATCGATCCACCATGAACAATCATCCTGTACACAAAAGATTTCAGAAATCACACACAAAATTAAGATTTGAATTAAGTGAAACTTGTGTACTCATACCTTGTTTGGCATGGGTTTGGCTAGACTCGCCATTCCCACCAATCTTTTTGCTCATTTTCTTCTTCCAAATGGTGCAATCCTTCTTGAAATGGTAGGGCTTTCCACATTCCCGACAACCTCGTTGAGCACCTCCACCAAACTTAGGCTTCTTCCCTTGTTGCCTTTGGTGAAATTGTTAGCCCTCTTCTTAGGATTGGAATACTCCTTTGCTTTACCATCCTCCACCATGTTAACCGTGGAAGAATTAAGATTGACATCCTTTTGTCCATCTTAGACCCGAATGTCATCTTCAATCCGAAGATGAGCACCCAATTGTTCAACATTCATATCATCATTCTTATGTTTAAGAGAATTTCTAACATCCTTCCAACTAAGTGGTAATTTGTCAATTATAGAGGAAACAACAAAAGACTCATCCATCACAATGTTGTGTTGCTTAAAACTCCCTAAGATTCTTTGAATTTCATGGAATTACTCCATCACCGACCTAGAGTCTACCATTTTAAAAGCATTGAAATTACTAACAAGAAATTTCTTACTAGAAGCATCTTCGGCCATGTACTTACTTTCTAGTTCATCCCAAAGAATCTTAGCGGATTCAACAAATTGATAAATATCAAACAAAGCATTTGACATACCGTTAAGGATGTGACCACGACATATGTAGTCATCATTCTCCCATTTGTTTCTCCTCCGAATTTCTTCAACAGTTCCATTTTTCACTTCCTCGGGTTTGGGAGTGCTCAAAACATACGCCACACTTAACGAAGTGAAAAGGAAATGCATCTTCTTAAGCATCTACAAAAGCCAACACCTTCAAACTTGTCAAGTTTGTGAAAATTTGCAGACATTTCACGAATTGTAGTCATCTTGCAATATATTACTTTTGGATTGTTAGGGAAAATACGAATATAACAAGGGTCACAAGATGAACAATCTTCTAGGCGTGAATCACTTTCCCAAAAGTAATATTCCGACCCAAATCGTAAAGCACGGGTTCACGGAATTCACCTTCGAGATACAAAGAAGAAAACAATAGTGGTCACGCTTACTATGAACACTAATAATTGAAAATGAGTTTGTGAGTTTTTGTGGTGATGAAGAATTTCTGATTTTGATCTATAGAGTTTGTATGCACAAGAGATAAGTGATTTTCTCAACCCCTTCATCATATGAGAGATCTCATATTTATAACAATGCTATACTGTTTCAGAAAATCCGAAACGATACACTGATTGACCGTCAAAACACGAGAAATAATGTGAAGCATAACAAAGTCAGGAACATCGTCGCGAGCCGCGACGAGCATCACGAGCCGCGAGCTGTGCAGAACCCAGCAGGTCGCGAGGGGCGACCCTGGTCGCGGGTCACGACCACCCTGCCTCCCAGCGCTGCTGATTTGCCTAGCTAACTTGCGTAGGGAGTCGAGCACAGTCCTCGCAAGGTGCGAGCCTCAACCACTAATGCCTAAACGATTCTTTAAGTTGTGCAACAACGTAAACGTGTCACAACTTACATATAGCATATTATATAACATATATTATTTGAGTAACAACACCATAACCAAGTAACTCAAACAATATATCATGAAATAAACTACCTTTATACTCTAAATCTCCAACAATCCTCCCCCATTTAGAGTATACAAAAATAGTTATTGCACAAACATCATCATAACAAAACAACCTCATGCATAAATGAAAGTGTACAAAGACTTGAACTTCCACTTAGTATAATACACATTCCAAGCATTCGTATCCAAATGGTGTCGATAAACGATTGAACTATTAGCAACACATAATGAAAAACTTGAAGATATTACACACACAAGATTAACTACTCATTTCCAATATATACTTGACACTAATTAGCCATGTGTCCATATCAATTCATAAGTGCATCAAAGCTATGCCTCACTAGCTCCTTGAAGCGGCAAAACTTCGCACTTACATAGGTAGATCTCTTAGAAAAGCATGCTCTTGTGACAAAGCACAATGTCAAGAGGCCTATTAAGATTAAACAACCTCTTAAATCATCACAGATTTAAAGAACTTTACCTTGGATGATTATATAAGTTCTTTCAATCATCAAATAAGGAAATTAATCTTATTGAACTCAAGAACCAACGTCTTATTGGGCGTTAAGTTAAGATTCCCTTACTCGTGATTTCCAATAGGCTCCAATCCTAAACCGATTGCCATCCTCTTTACCGTATCTCTAGCTAGCGCCTTTGTGAAACAATCCGCTATATTATACGTAGTTCTCACATAGTCAACAGTGATAGCACTATCTTTGATAAGTCCTTGGACATAACTATGTCTCACACCAATGTGTCTTGACTTACCATTATACACTTGACTATAAGCTCTTGCCAATGCTGCATCACTATCACAATGTATAGCAATAGGTGATATTGGTTTTGGCAACAAAGGTATATCAAACATGAGATTCCTTAACCACTCGGCTTCTTTGCTTGCCGATGACAGAGCTATAAACTCCGATGTCCTTGAAGAATCCGCTATGCAAGTTTGTTTCTTGGAAGCCCAAGATATTGCACCTCCCCCAAGGAGGAATACCCATCCACTTGTGGAGGAATGATCTTCTCTATTAGAGATCCAACTTGCATCCGAATACCCTTCTAAAACCGAAGGATATCCACTATAGGACAAACCATAGTCCATGGTTTTCCTCAAATACTTTAACACTCGACGAATAGCTTGCCAATGTTCCATACTAGGATTACTAGTATACCTACTTAATTTTCCTACCGGAAACGCGATATTCGACCGAGTACTCGTCATAGCATACATCAAACAACCTATAACCCACGCATACTCAAGTTGAGACACGGCATTGCCATCATTTGGCAACAATTTTTCACTTGGGTCCATAGGAGTTGAAACAAGAGAGCAATCACTAACATTAAGCTTCTTGAGCACTTTCTCGATATAATGAGATTGTGACAAGATCAATTTTCCATTGTCTCTCTTAATTCTTATACCTAAGATGACATCCGCCTCCCCCAAGTCTTTCATGGAGAATTGTGAAGATAGAAAATATTTTGTCCACTCAACTTGTGACAAATCCATTCCAAATATCAACATGTCATCTACATATAGACAAATCATGACACCATTACCGTTGTCATCAAATTTGCTATTAACACACTTGTCTGAATTATTCAATTTGAAACCATTAGACAACACAACCTCATCAAATTTGCTATTAACACACTTGTCAGAATTATTCAATTTGAAACCATTAGACAAACACAACCTCATCAAATTTTTGATGCCATTGCTTAGGTGCTTGTTTTAGCCCATACAAAGATCTAATCAACTTGCATACTTTATGCTCTTGACCTTTCACAACAAACCCTTCCGGTTGTCGTATGTAAACCTCTTCCTCTAGTTCTCCATTCAAGAATGCCGTCTTGACATCCATTTAATGGATAACAAGCTTATGAATAGCCGCAAGAGCTATTAATAACCTTATAGTGGAGATTCTAGCAACGGGTGCATATGTATCGAAATAATCAATACCCGATTTTTGTTAGAAACCTTGAGCCACTAAACGGGCTTTGAACTTATCAATAATTCCATCTACTTTCATTTTCTTTTTGAAAATCCATTTACACCCAATTGGTTTACACTTAGGAGGTAAATCAGCTAGAACCCAAGTGTTATTTCCCATGATCGAATCCATCTCATTATCAATTGCCTCTTTCCAAAAAGCGGCATCTTGAGACCTCATAGCCTCATTAAACGTTAAAGGATCCTCTTCCACATTAAATATATATGGGAACTTAGTCACTATGGAACTCCTTGATCCTTCAACCAAATATACATGAAAGTTCGGGCCGAAAGATTTCTCTTTTCTTGCCCTTTTACTTCTCCTAGGTTGTGATGATGTTGATGCAACATTCTCATCAAGAGTTTGTTCATCAACTTCTTGATCAATGTTAGTTTGATCAAGTCCAACTCCTTGATCAATGTTAGTTTGATCAATTACTTGAATATTGGTATTACGAGTAATATCCTTTGGTCTAGGAATTGATGAATATCTATTTTCATCAAAAATTGCATCTCTTGACACCACGATAGTGTGAATTGACCAAATGTCATTTTGTTCTATAACATAGAACCTATAGGATTTGCTATGAAGAGCATACCCTATAAAGATGCACTCAACTCCCTTTTCATCCAACTTTTTACGTTTGGGTTCCGGCACTTTTACAATTGCCCTACATCCCCAAACTTTGAGATAACTCAAGTTTGGTTTTCTTTTATACCAAAGTTCATATGGGGTAACCTCGTTCTTTTTCATTGGAACTCGGTTTAAAATATGACAAGTTGTTAATATAGCTTCACCCCAAAAACCATCACTTAAACCCGAATAGGATAACATAGAATTTACCATTTCTTGCAAAGTTCTATTTTTTCTTTCCCCTATACCATTTTGTTGGGGTGTATAAGCCGCGGTACTTTCATGTATAATGTCGGTAGATTGAAAATAACTCGGGTCATATAATTCACCACCTCTATCGGTTCTAAATCGTTTAACTTTGTCACTTAGTTGCAATTCAACTTCATGTTTATAGATCTTAAACTTTTCAAGGGCTTCATCCTTAGTAAACAACAAGTATACATAACAAAATCGAGAATAATCATCAATAAAAGTTATAATGTATTTCTTGTTCCCTAAGGAAGGAGTGCTATGGAAATCACATAAATCACTATGCACCAAATCAAGCAATGAAGTATCCTTTTCCACATTGTTTGGAGAAGATTTTCTAGTTATCTTTGTTAACATGCATGTTTTACACTTCTCTATACTTGGCTCAAAAGAGGGAATAAAATCATGCTTAGACATGGAATACAACTTATTATAGTTAACATGACCAAGTCTATTATGCCATAGAGAAGAATTGTCATTAACAACAAAGCAAGTATCTTTCAAAGCATTCGAAATACTTAGTTTGAACATACTATTACAAAGATAACCAAGTCCTACAAATGTACCACTCTTAGACGATATAAATTTATCAGCTTCAAACACCATTTTAAAACCTAATCGATTCAAGGTAGCACCGGAGACTAGATTTCTCCTAAGTTCCGGAGCATACAAAACATCTCTTAAAATAAGAGGCTTTCCGGAACTAAACACTAATTCTACTTGTCCTACACCTAGAACTTTAGCCGAAGAATCATTGCCCATGTAAAGAACTTCTCCATTCTCAACCTCCTTGAAAGTCTTGAATAGAGACCGCTCCTTGCATACATGTCTTGATGCTATCGAATTGATCCACCATGAACAATCATCCTGTACACAAAAGATTTCAGAAATCACACACAAAATTCAGATTTGAATTAAGTGAGACTTGTGTACTCATACCTTGTTTGGCATGGGTTTGGCTAGACTCGACATTCCCACCATTCTTTTTGTTCATTTTCTTCTTCCAAATGGTGCAATCCTTCTTCAAATGGTCGGGCTTTCCACATTCCCAATAACCTCGTTAAGCACCTCCACCAAACTTAGGCTTCTTCCCATTGTTGCCTTTGGTAAAATTGTTAGCCCTCTTCTTAGGATTAGAATACTCCTTTGATTTACCATCCTCCACCATGTTAACGGTGGAAGAATTAGGATTGACATCCTTTTGTCCATCTTGGACCCGAATGCCATCTTCAATCCGAAGATGAGCACCCAATTGTTCAACATTCATATCATCTTTCTTATGTTTAAGAGAATTTCTAACATCCTTCCAACTAGGTGGTAATTTGTCAATTATAGAGGAAACAACAAAAGTCTCATCCATCACAATGTTGTGTTGCTTAAAACTCCCTAAGATTCTTTGAATTTCATGGAATTGCTCCATCACCGACCTAGAGTCTACCATTTTAAAAGCATTGAAATTACTAACAAGAAATTTCTTACTAGAAGTATCTTCGGCCATGTATTTACTTTCTAGTTCATCCCAAAGAATCTTAGCGGATTCAAAAAATTGATAAATATCAAACAAAGCATTTGACATACCGTTAAGGATGTGACCACGACATATGTAGTCATCATTCTCCCATTTGTTTCTCCTCCGAATTTCTTCAACAGTTTCATTTTCCACTTCCTCAGGTTTGGGAGTGCTCAAAACATACGCCACACTTAACGAAGTGAGAAGGAAATGCATCTTCTTAAGCCATCTTCAAAAGCCAACACCTTCAAACTTGTCAAGTTTGTGAAAATTTGCAGACATTTCACGAATTGTAGTCATCTTGCAATATATTACTTTTGGATTGTTAGGGAAAATACGAATATAACAAGGGTCACAAGATGAACAATCTTCTAGGCGTGAATCACTTTCCCAAAAGTAATATTCCGACCATAATCGTAAAGCACGGGTTCACGGAATTCACCTTCGAGATACAAAGAAGAAAACAATAGTGATCACGCTTACTATGAACACTATTAATTGAAAATGAGTTTGTGAGTTTTTGTGGTGATGGAGAATTTCTGATTTTGATCTTTAGAGTTTGTAAGCAAAAGAGAGAAGTGATTTTCTCAACCCCTTCATCATATGAGAGATCTCATATTTATAACAATGATATACTGTTTTAGAAAATCCGAAACGATACACAGATTAACCGTCAAAACACGCGAAATAACGCGAAGCATAACAAAGTCAGGAACATCGTCGCGAGCCGCGACGAGCATCGCGAGCTGCGAGCTGGGCAGAACCCAGCAGGTCGCGAGGGACGACCCTGGTCGTGGGTCGTGACCACCCTGCCTCCCAGCGCTGCTGATTTGCGTAGCTAACTTGCGTAGAGAGTCGCGCACAGGCCTCGCAAGGTGCGAGCCTCAACCACTAATGCCTAGACGATTCTTTAAGTTGTGCAACAACGTAAACGTGTCACAACTTACATATAGCATATTATATTACATATATTATTCGAGTAACAACACCATAACCAAGTAACTCAATTAATATATCATGAAATAAACTATCTTTATACTCTAAATCTCCAACAAAACTCACATATCACACCGAAAAGTATTTGTAAGATTGACAAAAGGTAAGTTATTTTCAAGCTAAGACAGCCAACTCTTTAACATATTCAACCATCAATTCAATATTAGAGCATATATAACATCAATATTACAGTGAACACAATATTAAGCAAATATCATCTTCAAGAATTTCAATCATCAAGAACAAACTGTCTACGATCAACATCAGCCTTCTTGATGAAAAATCCAGAAAGATTAGCAGAAAGAATTTTCTCTCTCAAAAACCTTATTCCAAACCCATCAAACTCCTGCATCCAACCCAATGCATAAGCTGTACAAATGAGATCAAATGCTCTCCACCTCCTCTTCTTTGCATAATTCTTCAATCCACTCTCTATCCTCTTATACTCATCCTCGGATCCATCATCTTCTCTCCTTTGAACGCCCGAGTTCTCCCGTAAGGCATCAGCGAGGCATCTTGCTAGAATGATGCCGTCTTCTAGAGATGAGCACCCTCCTTGGCCAAGGTCTGGTGTCATTGGATGAAATGCATCACCTGCTACACATACATTGTCTTTGCTTATGTTGCCAAATAGTATCTGCAATGGAGGTCTATATCCTAGTGGAGAAAGTACTATTTCTTCCACTTTTGTGTCTTCTATCACACTCCTTATTTGATCTGGTACCTTACCAAGTTTAGTAAGCACAAATTGTTTCAGTTTCAGTTGATCAGCTTCTTGGAATGTTCTGCTCTCTGTTTAGTCAGCACAAAAATGATAATTCAAAATTGTTCTTACTCGAAAAGTTAACCAGATTCATTTCAGATATCCTTGTCCTACTATTTGACACAGTTAGACCATTGAAGTATTAGTATTTTGCTGAACTTTAATTACTTTTGTCATCAATGTTTTTGTAAATATTCATAAATTGATAAGGTATGTCTATAAATTGATACAAAAATTTCTATACACCAATGATAGAAAATGTCTATGAATTGATGATATTATAAAAACATAAATTAATGTAATATATACATAAGCTGATTAAGAGGGTCGTCGAATAGGTTGTGCAAAGCGACCAACATCACTAAGGCCCCAGTTTTTAGATGGCCCAAAAATCTTAAATTAAAGGGATATTATCTCAGATAACATATAGCTTTTTTTCCCAAATAACCCCTACATTGTCACCCCTATCGCAGATAACCCTAAATCTGTAATTTGTCATTAAATATGATAAAATTACAAGCGGCGTTAACTTGGTTTGACTTTGGATGTGTTTTGGCGTTATTTAAGAAGCTGAAGGCATTAAATGTGAAGAAACTGGTTTGGCGCCCTATTAGTGGTATGTTGCCAACAATAAAACATTTGAAATGTGCACCAAAACTAATGAACATTCTTTTGAATAGCCATCAACCATCTTCTTAAATGGCGGCAAACCCATCGAAAGTCAAACTACGTGTAATTCCGTCATGCTTAATGACAAATTACAAATTTAGGGTTATCCGCGATAGGGGTGACAATGTGGGGGTTATTTGGGAAAAAGGGCTATATGACAGGGTTATCTAAGATAATATCCCTAAATTAAATGCTTGTTCTAGTCATATTGTTCAATCCCGAGCTTTTATCTTGTCAAAAATATTTTAACAATGACATATTTTAAGACGGACTTGAGCTTAAACTGATACAAACGTGCCTTAAATTGATACAAAAATGTCACAAATAGATACTCGTCTCATCCAAAACGTTTTTCTATTATTTTATTTAATTTGTAACTTTTGTTATTTTTGTTGAACTAATAGTGCTCTAACTTGATATAAGAAATTGCGTTATAAGTAATAATGGTCATATTACTATATTTTATTTGTACAGGAGATACTGAGGAGTGGATCTTATAGAGCCAAGATAAAAGTGTGATACAAGAATATAATTTTCCCACATACTGATGCTGGATTATGGCTTTGAGCCATTTCTTTCAGTGTTGTTCTGATGAATAATTAGTTCTATTATTTTGATGCACCATACATACAACTACGAGTCAGTTTAATATCGTTTATCAATATATATATGCATAATCATTGACAGATCTTTGTACCCATAACTATAGAATTTGGACCTAAAATCATGCAACGCATAGAATTTTATGTGATCACATCATAAATGCACGTAATCATACCTTGAGCGGATGGAGTCGAAGAGAAAAACCAATTAACAGCAGTGTTATCACAGGGAATGACACCACATCTAGCATTGCTTCCAACAAAGAGCTGAAATTTGGGCTCAAACCAATGACCTTCTTTGTAATATGCAATGCCCCTTATGGCTGATCTTCCTGTCAATGATGGTCGTTTAAATCCTAGCCATTTTGCAACAACTGAATTCACCCCATCACACCCAATTAACACCTGTTTGTGCATAACCATATTTAAAGCATTATATATATATATATATATATATATATATATATATAGGGGAAGGCTCTTGTGAGAACCCATCTCTTATGTGAGAACACTTTTGTATGTGAGAACACTTCTAGGTTTAGAACATATGTAACATTTTTTTAGAACATATGCAAACACGTTTTAGAACAACCTACTTAACTTTTTCTTTTAGGAAATATACTTAACTTTTTAGAACATATGCAACACTTTTTAGAACAACATACTTAATTTCTTTTTGGGAAACATACTTAATTTTTTTAAAGGAAACAAACTAAAATTTTTAGAACATACGCAACACTTTTTAGAACAACATACTTATTTTTTTTTTTTTATAATACATAAGTTTTTTTTTTTTTTTTTAGGAAGTATATACTTAAATTTTTAGAGCATATGTTTCATAACATTTTTTTCTCCCATGTTAATTTTGTGATTATTTTGTTGATAATAAAAAAAGATGTTCTACGTGGTTGTTCTTATGCTCTAAATATAGTAAAATATATGTTCTAAATAGTTCTTCTAGTGTTCTAAATAGTCCTTGTTGTGTTCTAAATAATTCTTATATGTTCCAAATAGTTCTTACAATGTTCTAAATAGTTTGTGTTATGTTCTAAATATTTCTTGTTGTGTTCTATATAGTTCTTGTCGTGTTCTAAATAGTCGCACTAGAGTTTTAATGTTCCTAATTTATGAAAATAAATAAATATGAGTAGTATTGTATCCTTTATTTATGCATTGTTGGAACTAAAAAAAAAAACAAAAATCAACTGAAAATTACCAAAAACACATCGAAATTTCTCGAAATTATTTGATAATTATTTACTTTAATTTTTTCTTTGGAACATGTTAAAAATAATTAGAACATACTTGAAATAATTTGGAACACACTTAAAATATTTTAGAACATACTTGAAATAACTTAGGACATAAGCTTGAAAATTTAGAACATGTATATATCAATATATGTATATGTGTTGATTAGATTCTTATGTAAAAAGATGTGTTCATGTGCTAAAAATCATAGCATATGTTCTAAAAAGTGTTGAATATGTTCTAAAAGCAAAAATTTAAGTATGTTCTAAAAAGTATTGCATATGTTCTAAAAAAGTATTGCGTATGTTCTAAACATAAATTTGTTCTCACATATGATATATATTCTCACATAAGGACTCGTTCTCACCGGATCCTGACCCTATATATATATATATATATATATATATATATTGTTGGGTTGTTTGGCCCAAATTCCATTAGGCCCATATTATCACTTAAATATCAAGAGATATTTCTCTAAGTTCTACCTAAACTTGGAGATCATTTCATGATTTCTCTAGAATAATTTGGACCATGCCGGCATATTCATCAAGCTTAAAATGTGAAGTTGGCAAATCTGGGAACATGTGGTAATTTCTACACACTTCATCCACCGTCATTGACACTCTATAAATAAGAGTGTTTGGGCATACTTTTGGCATCATCAGCCATCTAACAACATACACACTTCAAGCCTTCCATATTACATTCCTCCTTGTATTATATCCTCTATTCCACTAATCCACTATCCCTTTTTTGTAATACTCCTTTGTGAGTTTTCTACTATAGTGAGAGTCATATAATTGTATAACTCACTCTAATAATCTAGGGTTTTTGTACTCTCCTATTTTATATAGTGATTTTGGGTACTCGTCGTCCGTGGGTTTTTTGTCTTTATTAAGGATTTTTCCCACGTTAGATTGTGTGTCCATTTTTACTACTTTTCTTGTCACATATTTCCAACTCTATTTATTTTGCTCAATCTCTACATCTTTAATTTGCTTCCGCTACGCACTCACAACACTAACAAAATCCAGCATTAGAGAGCATACGACGAGCTCTCTCAAAAGAGTTTTGTTCATACGTTCTGTTATACCATTCTGTTGAGGCTTCAAAATCCCAGAAGAAGTATGGCCAGGTACAACTGTTGACTATTCTTCTATTAAAGTATTTGGTTGTACCGCTTATGCTCATATCAATGATGGGAAATGAGCTCCCAGAGCTGTGAAATGCATTTTCATTGGTTATTCATCTGAATCTAAAGGTTATTGATTGTAGTGTCTTGAGTCTAAGAAAGTCATTCTTAGTCGAGACGTCACTTTCAATGAAAATGCTATGTTGAAATCCCCTTGATCGGAGTCCTTTATTTCTTCTAACACAGGTGACTAAGATGGTGAGAAGGTGGAGTTGGAGACTAGTAGCCAGTCTCCTATGGTTGATGTTCGCTCTTGCTCAGGCTCACAATCCAGCAATGAAGCACATGATGATGATCATGCTCCAGTTATCACTAATACTAGCCAGCTACAGCAGCTAGATTATAATCTCGCAAGATATCGTCCGATAAGGCAACAAAAGAGATCCACGAGATACCCAGAAGAGGAGTACGTGGTTGCCTATGCTCTCACAGTAGGTGAAGAAACTCCAGTTGGGGTCGAACCATCTACTTATTCCGAAGCCATCTCGGATCCAAATTCATCTAATTGGCTCTAGGCTATGAATGAGGAGATTGAAAGTCTCCACAAGAATGGCACCTGGGATCTGGTAGAGCTACCTAAAGGCCGAAGGGCACTTACATGCAGATGGATTTACAAGCAAAAAGAAGGAATCCCGGGGTCGAGCCTGCAAGATGGAAGGCACGCCTTGTTGTCAAAGGCTGCAATCAAAGAGAAGGTATCGACTTTAATGAAATTTTCTCTCCTGTTGTACGTCATACCTCTATTAGAGTCCTTCTTGCATTAGTTGCTATGTTTGACATGGAGTTAGAGCAACTCGATATCAAAACTGTTTTTCTTCACGGAGATCTTGAAGAAAAGATATAAATGAAGCAACCAGAGGGATTCGTTGTTCCTGGAAAGAAAAACCTTGTCTGTCGCTTGAAGAAATCCTTATATGACCTCAAACAAGCTCCTAGACAGTGGTACAAGAAATTTGACTCTTTCATGATTGGACATGGCTACATACGCAGTCAATATGATCACTGTGTTTATTTCCAGCAATTTGATGGAGTATATGTCTATTTGTTATTGTACGTGGATGGCATGCTGATAGCACCTTGTGATAAGTCTCTGATCAACAACTTGAAGTCTCAACTCAGTAAGGAGTTCGAGATGAAGGATCTTGGCTCAGCAAAGAAAATTCTTGGCATGGAGATACATCGAGATCGACAAACCGAAAAATTATACTTATCACAGAAGAATTATATCAAGCAAATTCTTGATACGGCATGAATAACTGTAAGTCTGTCTCTACTCCTCTTGCTGCTCATTTTAAATTATCATCTACTTCTTATCCATAATTAGAGGAAGAAAAAAAAAATTCTAGCATTCCCTATGCTAGTGCAGTTGGTAGTCTCATGTATGCCATGGTCTGCACTACTAGACCTGATCTTGCATATGCCATTAGCATGGTGAGCCGGTATATGCACAACCCCGAAAAAGATCATTGGAATGTCGTTAATTGGATATTCCGTTACCTAAAAGGTACCATAGATCTGGGGTTGGTCTTTGATAGGACCCTAACATCTTCAAGTGATGTTGTTGGGTTCGTTGGCTCTAACTATGGTGGTGATCTTGACCGTCGAAGGTCACTCTCAAGTTACATCTTCACTTTATGTTCTGGTGCAATAAGTTGGAAGGCTTCATTGCAGTCTAAGGCTGCTCTCTCTACAACAGAATCAGAATATGTTGCAGCTGAAGGTATAAAGGAGGGTACATGGCTGCGAGACCTTGTTATAGATCTTGGTGTTCCACAAGGTGTTACCATTGTGTTCTCCGATAGCCAAAGTGCTATCTTTCTCACCAAGAATGATGCATATCACTCCAAGACTAAACACATTTTAGTTAAATACCACTACGTCAGAGATACAATTGCTGAAGGTAACATTATTGTTAAAAAGGTTCACACTTCAGATAATCCAGCAGATATGCTTACAAAGCCACTTCCTACCACTAAGTTCGATCATTTGCTTAGACTTAGTGGGCATTCATGCTTGTTAGGCCAGCGGAGCTCAGACGACGAGTGGCCTCTGAAATTTGTTCCAAGGTGGGGATTGTTGGATTATGGCCCAAATTCCATAAAAGCCCAAAGCCAAAGAGAAATAATTCTCACTTGCCGCCACTACATGATCAAGATTGATCATGATTTTTTCTAGAAATCATGAGTTTGCAAACACTAGTCTTATGTCCGCAACAAGCAAGAAGATTCTACACATTTCTTTGGTGTGTGGAGTATTGATCACCACCGAATTAGCACCACTATAAATAGGTGTTGTGATCATTTTTGGGCATCATCCAAAAACTACATACAAGCCATCCACATTCTCTTACATACAAGCCATCCACATTCTCATATACACACAATCTCCTACGTACTCCACTATTCACTCTAATTTTCTCCTTTGTGAGTTTGTAATTAAATATTGTGAGAGTTGTAATTTTATCTTTACCCTATTAATTTGGGGTACTTGTACTCTCATAATTTTTATATAGTGGATTTTGGATACTCGTCGTCCGTGGGTTTTTTTGCCTCTATTTGAGGATTTTTCCCACGTTAAATTGTGTATCCATTTTTACTACTTTTCTTGCCACATATTTCCAACTCTATTTATTTTTTCTCAATCTCTTCATCTTTAATTTGCTTCCGCTACGCACTCACAACCCTAACAAGTGATATCCGAGCCAAGGTTGTTTAAGAGTGTTATTAAATGAAAGATGTCTTCAGTAACGAAGTTCGAGATTGAGAAATTCGATGGCAATATCAGTTTTAGCATCTGGAAAGTCCAGATGAAGGCCGTTCTGACCCAGAGCGGATTAAAAAGGACACTTGATGGCAAGCAGAAAAAGCCATCTACTATGACCGACGAGCAATGGCAAGAGTTGGATGAAAAAGCGTTATCTACTATCCAACTATGTCCAACTAAGGAGGTATTACGCGAGGTTATTCACGAGGAGACCGCTGCAGGGCTATAGTTGAAGCTCGAGTCCCTCTACATGACTAAAAGTCTCGCTAATAACTCCGTTTAAAGGAAAGGCTTTACACTATCCGGATGGCCGAATGTAGTTCTATCCAATCTCATCTTAGTGAATTTAATTCTATCATTATTGATCTTGAAAATTTGGATATCAAGATTGAAGATGAGGATAAAGTCGTGTTATTAATTGTCTCCCTACCTTCTTCGTACAAGCACTTCAAGGAAATCATGTTATATGGTAACAATGATACTTCATCTTTTGAAGATGTTAAATCTCATTTACTCTCAAAAGAGAAATTTGACCTTGAAGTGCATTCCAATGATAATGCCGAAAGATTAAATGTAGGAGGGAGATCACACAGAAAAATAAATACCAAAAATGGGGTCATATCTAATGGGCATAAATCTAAGAATTTATGCAGAAGCATGGGCACGATGTTTCTGATTGCTTAAAATTAAAGAAAAAGCTCGAAAGAGAAGAAAATGAAAAAAAAAAAAAGCATCGGAAACTGCACAAGCCGATTTTGGTGAAATGGAATTCGATGATGTTCTTTTGGCTACTTCTCCTGGAAGAAGTAAAACTCCTAATTGGGTGCTTGATTCCGGTTGCATCTACTATGTGTGTTCTCAAAAGGATCACTTTATCGATTATAAATCAGTGAAGAATAGATCTGTCTCTATGGGAAACGGATCCCGTTGCAAAGTTCATGGTATTGGTTCTGTACGGATCAAGACACATAATGGTAAGATCAAGACTCTGTCTAATGTTCAACATGTTCCTGATCTGAAGCAGAACATGCATCATTTCTTTGGGCACATTAGATTCTAAAGGGTGCAAAATTTTGGCTCAAGGTAGAGTACTTAAAGTCTCCAGAGGTGCTCGTGAACTTATGAAGGCCATCAGACATAGATATCTCTATGTATTACAAGGGTTTTCTATTTTGACTTCTTCATATACAACCCCGGTTCGGCATCAACGCCGTCTTAAAACAGGTTCTGGCTTGTCACATTATGCTAAGCCCAATTTACAATTGGGCCAGTGTGACATATAATTTACGGTTCTTGAACTCTCTTATTTTGTATAGTGGAATTTGGGTATTCGTCGTCCATGGGTTTTTTTGCCTCTTTTTGAGGATTTTTCCCACGTTAAATTGTGTGTCCATTTTTACTACTTTTCTTGCCACATATTTCCAACTCTATTTATTTTTTCTCAATCTCTACATCTTTAATTTGCTTCCGCTACGCACTCACAACCTTGTTATTGTGAGAACCACTTAAAATGAGCAAAAATTTCATGAAATGACCAAAAAAAAGTAAAAAGTGAGCAAAATTATAAAATGAGTAGAAAACATTAAATGAGCAAAAAAGTAAAACAAGCAAAAATGTAAAATGAGAAAAACATAATATGAGCATAAAAAAGTTAAACGAGAAAAAAAGTAAAATGAGCAAAAACGTAAAATGAGCAAAAACGTTGTGAAATAAGCAAAATCTTCATAAAATATGGAAAAAATGGTGGTTCTCACCATAAGGTGGTTCTCATATAAACTTAAACATATATATATATATACACTACTCTAGCTTTCTCTCTTCCCCCTAGTTTTTGTGAACAATTTGTGGAGGATGACTGTATGAGTCTCTTTGTTAGCCAAAACTAATCTATTTATGCATCCTTTTTCACCAATATATATATGTATGTATATATATATAAAGCTTTCAGCTGCAATTCTTGTGTCTGTGAATTCTTAATCTTATTACCTTAGTCTTGAAAATGGAACCATCGGCGAGGTGCACAAGTTTTGAGAAGCCATATTCTTCAATACAAACCAACTTGGAGGAATACCTTATGGTGCCACTTGGTAATTCCTTTGCAAGCGCTTCTAATAGCTCTTTCCTTCTCACACAACGAAAATCATGATCATTTCCACTGCAATGTGATCTTTCAGTAAGCTAAACAATAGCGAAAAGAGGGAAGAGGAAAAAAAGAAAAAATGTGAAGACAAAACTAAATATAGCAACTCACTGTTGTCCTTTGCCTGTAAATGAAATATCGGAAGTCAACTCCCCTGTAACTGTGGACAAAGACGATATCCTGCAATGTACCCATTTCATTTCATTGAAGAGATGAGAAATATCGAAATATGATTGAAATTCTCTCTATAGTGGAAGAAAAGTCTGTTAGAGATCAGATTAATGCAGTAACTAATATGAAAAAACTTTGTCTACCCACTGGGTAGACTACCCACAAGTAATAAAAACTTGTTGAGGATTGTGATAGTGGAATCCAACTCAACGTAATTAATATTTTTTAAATACTCTATTAGTAGTGGGTTGTCTCCCTAGTGGATAGGTGTAGCAATGTCCGCAGTGGCGGCGGGGTTGTCATTTATCTCTTCCATAACTTGTACAACATATCATGGAAAACTCCACTATATATAAAACGATATAAGAGTTTGTCCATCACCAATGTAGGACGGTATAATAAAGTAAAATAAGCTTTTCAAGTTTGTACCAACTATCCCAAACTTTCTAACATAAGAAACCATGATGTTTGATGACTTATTGTAACACCGGACCCATACGGAGTCGAGTATATTGGTCACCAATGCGTATCCAGGGCCAACAACTATCCTCAATAACTAATACAAGTTCTTTCGGCGCATTTTGTCCTCACTTATGCGCACCGCCTTGAGAAACTTTGCAAAGGGTCACCCATCCTAAGACTACTCCAAGCCAAACACGCTTAACTGTGGAGTAACTAAGGAATTAAGCTCTCTTAAAGAAAGATGCATCTTGTTGGAATAAGTAGCCTGCTAAATCCTTTAAACTATAAAACAATCATGAGGGGTATTAGAGTTATGCTCAATTCAGCAAATGAAGATGAAACTAAACTAGAAGAAGTCGTATAATGATCATATACTTCCTCCCTTTTTCACTGTCGCAATTTGTTTTTACGTGTACTGACACTAGGGGTGATAATAAGCCTGACGTGTTAGTGAACAGTTCGTGTTCGTGAACAGTTCGAGCTCGGCTCAGTCAAAGTTAGGTCAATGCTCGGCTCGAGTTAGAGTTCGGCTCGAGACTTTGACGAGACGAGCGAGTTATGACAAGCTCGGCTCGAAAGCTTGTAAACAGGCGCGATTACCTTTTTATATACGGAAATAATGTATTATGTATGTATACATTAATATATTTATTCTAGATATTACACAATAATAAGTTAATAGTTTTATTGTCAAAGAATAAACTCAAAAACAAAAATATTTAAAAAAGAAATTTAAATAAGACGAGTAAACTAAAGATAATAATAGGTCAAGCTTGTTCGTGAACAGCTCGACAACGACTCGGTCAAAACTCGGCTCGATCACAGCTCGGTTCGTCAAGTTTCGAGCTCGGCTCGAGTTCGAATAAATTTAAACGAACACATGCCGAGCTAACAAGAGTTCGGTCTCGACTCGATTGATAAGCACCCCTAACTAACACTCATCTTAATTATTAAAAATTCTGATTTTCTACTAAAAAATATTATAAACTACTAATAATGTAAAAGTTAAAATATAGCGATCAAAATAACGGAAGAACTAGTATGTGGAATGAAAGATGTGAGTTGGATAGTCAGATAGTGCACCCAAATAGCTGGCAATGCCGTTGTCTGAGTGTATCGCCGATTCCAAGAGCATCCAAAACATTCCAGGCATTTGTCCAAATTCCCAAACCGAATCCAGCTGCTCTCAACTTATCTGATGATTCTAACACCAAACTTCTTATTATTCCCATTCTGCACAATTAGCAACAAAAGATTAAACACCTCATGAATTACTCTTAATACTTGAATCTTCAGACAAGGAAGATGGTGAGCTCGTGGAACGAGTGCATTCATCATATACCTGGGTGTACCATGTGCATAGTATACACAAAGTTATTTTTTGCTCATTTACCCATTTGAATCTCTACCTATTATGTGATTATGCTCATTCAGAGGTTTTAAATGAGCAATGAGCAAATAAATAGCCTAGGGTGTACCATGAGCATGTATGATAAAAAATCTCCTCGTGGAACTTCAGGTTATAAATCATCATTTCATATATTTTTTATTTCCATGTGTTTATTGCCTCAGTAGTTTTTTTTGGTTGAAATAAATAACAATTAACATGGAAAATAGTTTATTTGAGGAAGTGAAACACCATGTGGATATGTTTGACCGCCATGAACATAAGAAGTGTATTTTCTCAAAAAATAAAGGAAGTTTTCTAGCTAGTTGTCATAGGTAAGTGGAACTTCCCACTTCGCATGATCACAAAACAACTTCTTTCACATCCGAGCTAGAAATTGAAATTACACGGAAAAAACCAGATTCCTAGAAAATGGTGTTTTCAGTGCTACACGACGTGTACTTTAGTATTATCCATGTGAATTAATAACTATACTATATACTAAAGTAGAAGCCACTAACACAAATTTTTCCACTTAAAGGTTTATCCTAAACATATTAAAACTTAGGATATTTTGTCAAAACCCACCTTATAAAACATGAAATATGTGAGAAAACACCTTACATAATTTTTTTTAACAAACCTTAAACAAAAATTTTCTTGCGAGCACAAACCTTTATGCCTTATTCCGATATTGATTCAAGGTTACGGCATTGACCATGTCATAGATTTTATTGGGTTTTAAAAGTCACTTACCTTGCACATGACATGGTGAATGCCGGAACCTTGAATCAATTATCGGAATTTGCACAAGGTTTGTTCTCGCAAAAAAAAATTAGTATAAGGTTTGTTTTCGCAAATAAAATTATATAAGGTGGTTTCTCACATATTTCATGTTTTATAAGGTGGTTTTCACAAAAAAATCCAAAATAAATTGTTAATTCGAGATAGAAGATTTATTAAACATTGAAAATTATAGTTTATTCTATACTAACCCAAACATTTATATATAGGATTTTTTAACAAGAATAATACAAACTTTTGCCCGTTCTCTCGCAATAATACAAACTTTTGATTATTTTTTAATAATACAAACTTTTGATAAAAATTCCTCCAGTAGGTCAAGTTGACTTGTAACCGGTAAAACAAGTCAAAAAAAATTACAAAATGATCTTTATTCTTTGTCCCTCCTCCCCCAACCCCCCACCCACCTGAACCACCTCAGCTAGTTACCTCCTACAACAAGTTAAAAACTGGTATTGTCCTACTGGAGGAATTTTTATCAAAAGTTTGTATTATTAAAAAATAATCAAAAGTTTGTATTATTGCGAGAGAACGGGCAAAAGTTTATATTATTGTAGTTAAAAAATCCTTATATATATTACCCGGGTTCATGATCTATACGATCACCTTGTCCCACCCACCGAGGATCCTGCCAAAGCAGCGTACCTTGCTGCTAAATCCGCCGATCCTGCCATGTGGAAGCGTCTTGACGCTGCCATTCTCTAGTGGATATACGGGACCATTTCATCTAACCTTCTCCTTGCTATATCCTTCGCCGTGACGACTTTGCCGAGGGAGCATGGAAACGGCTCGAAGCTGACAATAAGGCTTCGGGGACATCCGACCTCGAAGAAGAATTCTCTAATGTCGTTTTCGAGGATCACCATACTATCAACAACTACTGCAATTTCCTTCAATCTCTTGCAAACCGCCTTGCGGATGTTGTTCCCCGATGTCTAATGGGCGGCTCGTTTTACGTCTCACAGGCTCCTTGCCGGAGGCGTACGGTGATACTGTTGACTTTATTCAAAATCAAGAGCCCCTACCTTCATTTGAAAATTGTCGGTCAAGGCTAGAAATGGCGGAAAGCACTATCAAAGCACGTGCCGCACGAGAATCTGGGACTCGCGGCAGCACTGCCATGGTTGCCACCACTAGCGATGACACGCATGACTCCATTGCTCCCAAACGCAACACCAATAACAACAAAGGGAGACACAACAATAAAAATAAAGGGAAAGGAAGGGGTCCACTCAGTCAGCAGCCACGTCCTCAAAATCAGTCTCCATGGCCACAGTGGCAGTCAAGTTGGGGAGGGTGGACAATTCCCCCATGTCCTTTTTCCTGCATATTATTGGCAGCCACGCGCCACTTACACGGCCCAAAGGCCATCTATTGGGACTGGTGTACTTGGGTCCAGACCCCAAGCTTTCAATGTTATGGCTCCAAATTCCAATTCTGCTCCTTATACTCCTAGTTACACGCCAACTGATATCGAGGCCACTATGCATGCTTTATCGTTCTTTCAACCCTATATGGGAACTACTACATGGATACCGGCGCAACATCTCACATGACGGCGGATGCAGGTATTCTCTCTTCTTATTTCAATTCAAGCACTAAAAATCATAACATTGTTGTTGGCAGTGGCCATTTAATTCCCGTTGTCTGTCACGGTAGCACTAATTTACCTCCCCCTCATCCTCCTTTTGTTCTTCAAAATGTGTTACATACTCCCAAACTCATTAAAAATCTGATCTCTGTTCGTAATTTCACAACTGACAATAAGGTTTCTATTTCTTTTGACCCCTTTGGTTTTTCTGTTAATGTTAGACTAATGAGATGTGACAGTGTTGGGGACTTATATCCACTCTTCTCAAATTCTCAAGCCACTTCACCCACACATTCAGTGGTCACTCTTCTCAAATTCTCAAGCCACTTCACCCACACATTCAGCTTTTACCACTATGTCTCATGATATTTGGCATAATCATTTAGGTCATCCTGGCGATACTACTATCAACTCTCTTCGTAATCGTAAATTTATTGAATGTAATAAGGCTAGTAAGATTTTTTGCTCATCTTGTCCTCTTGGGAAACAGACTAAACTTCCATTTTATGATTCATTATTATATACTTTTCTTCCGTTTGATATTATTCATAGTGATCTTTGGACTTCTCCAATTGCTAGCTCTTCGGGCACTGTTATTATGTTCTTTTTCTTGATGACTATAGCAAATTTCTTTGGACTTTTCCTATTGCAAAGAAATCACAGGTCAAACAGTTATTTATATCTATCCATGCTTTCGTCCAAACTGAATTTGAACGTAATATTAAATCTTTTCAATGTGACAATGGCACGGAATATGTTAATGGCACTCTTGAGCAGTTCTTTGATCATCATGGCTTAGTCTTTCGTCTCTCTTGTCCTCACACCTCACCTCAAAACGGTAAAGCCGAAAG
Source organism: Beta lomatogona (assembly GCA_947646795.1). Classification (NCBI taxonomy): domain Eukaryota; kingdom Viridiplantae; phylum Streptophyta; class Magnoliopsida; order Caryophyllales; family Amaranthaceae; genus Beta; species Beta lomatogona. The sequence goes on from CANSNZ010000089.1 coordinate 8,350,735, forward strand.
ACACATAAAATCTATAAATAATATCATTCGGACCCTTCTAGCTCATGCTTCTATGCCATCATCTTTTTGGCATCATGCTCTCTCTATGGCAACCTATCTTCTAAACATCCTTCCTTCCAAGGTCTTAGATTATTTTTCTCCCGCACTATAAGAGTGATCCTTCTTACTCAGATTTGCGTGTTTTTGGTTGTTTATGTTTCCCATTATTTTCCTCAACTACCACAAACTCCAGACAAGATCTACCCCTTGTGCCTATCTTGGTCTCGCTCCAAACCATCGTGGTTCAAAATGCTATGATATGTCTAGTGGTAAAAGCATGACAACTCGTGCTACCAATGGCATTTTTGAACCAAATTCTAAATACTCCACCAATTGTCACGCACAACCCACTACGGCCATTTCTCCTCTTCCAAAAAATCCCTTTAGTGCGATCCGTGATCCAAATTGGAAATGTGCAATGTTGGATGAATATAATGCTTTAATTGATAATAAGGCTTGGGAATTAGTGCCTAGGCCACCGGATGTGAATGTTATTCGTTCTATGTGGATTTTTCACCGTAAATATAAATCTGATGGCTCTTTTGAGCGTTATAAGGCTCGTCTTGTAGGTGATGGGAAAACACAGGAGCAAGGTGTTGATTGTGATGAGACGTTTAGCCCCGTGGTTAAACCTGCTACCATGCGAACAGTCCTCAGTCTTGTTGTCTCTCAATCTTGGCCAATCCATCAAATGGACGTCAAGAATGCTTTTTTACATGGTCATCTTAATGAAACAGTTTATATGCATCAGCCCATGGGTTTTCGAGACAATAATCATCCAAATCATGTTTGCCTCTTAAAGAAAGCTTTATATGGTTTAAAACAGGCTCCTCGCGCTTGGTATCAAAGGTTTGCTAATTTTGTTGCTACCATTGGGTTCTCTCACAGTAAGTCAGATCACTCTTTATTTATTTACAAGAATGGCTCTGACACTGCTTATATTTTGTTGTATGTGGATGATATTATACTTACAGCTTCATATGATCGTCTTCGTAAGTACTTATGACTCTCTTGGGTCCTGAGTTTGCTATGAAGGACCTAGGTCCTCTGAGTTTTTTTTTTTTTTGGGCATTGTTGTACTCGTCATGCCCATGGTTTTTTTTTTTATCTCATAAACAATATGCTGCAAAGATTATTGAACGTGCCGGCATGTCTAACTGCAGTTCATGTCCTACTCCTGTTGACACTAAGTCCAAACTTAGTGCCACCCATGATGCCCCTTTTGATGATCCGGCTAAATATCAGAGTCTTGCTGGTGCTCTTCAATATCTTACTTTCACTCGGCCTGATATATCTTATGTCATGCAGCAAATTTGTCTTCGTATGCATGCTCCGACTAATGAGCATACGAGTGCTCTCAAGCGTATCATACGCTGCCTTCGGGGTACTTTATCCCATGGTTTGCATTTTTACAAATCCACCGTTGATCGACTTATCTCTTATACAGATGCTGATTGGGGTGGGTGTCTTGACACCTGTCGTTCCACTTCTGGGTATTGTGATTTTCTCGGGGATAATCTGCTCTCTTGGTCTTCCAAACGGCAGCCTACTCTCTCCCGTAGTAGTGCAGAGGTGGAATACAGGGGTGTAGCTCATGTAGTTTCTGATTCCTGCTGGATCAAGAACCTGCTTCTAGAGTTGCATTGTCCCCTTCAAAAGGCTACTCTAGTTTACTGTGACAATGTGAGTGCGATATACTTATCCGGCAATCCCGTTCAACATCAACGCACCAAACACATTGAGATGGATATTCACTTCGTTCGTGAGAAGGTGGCTCGTGGCGAAGTCTGTGTGCTTCATGTGCCGTCCCGTTACCAAATTGCTGATATTTTTACAAAAGGGCTTCCACGTGTTCTATTTAATGATTTCAGGGACAGTCTAAGCATACTAGAACCTCTCGCTTCGACTGAGGAGGTGTGTTATAATATATTTAGCATATATTCCCTTATTATTGTAAATTATTGTGTATCTCTTTATTTAGCAAGTCAATATTTGACTACCATAGTTCTAGCAATCAGTGAGCTATTTTATAGCCTAACTCTATGCTTGTATTTTGTATATATTCTCTGACTTGTAATACAATCCTTACGGAATCAGTTTCCTTCAAAAAGACAAAATTAAGTTATACTTAGGCAGCGCGATAATATGAAATAGGAGTAATAATGTAATACAGTACCGGTGAAGTGATAAAGCTGTAGCAAGGCCGGAAATTCCAGCTCCAACAATGATAATGTTTGTGTTTATTTCCATCTTCCTTCTCACTCAAGTCTTGGAACTTCTTTTAGCAGCAAAATAGGCAATACTTCCTCCGTTCTGAAATAAGTGAAATACTTCTCATAAAAAGCTCTCACATAAAAGAAAGAAGTGTTTCACTTATTTCAAAATGGAGGAAGTATTTATTTAAGACTATACAATCATGAGAAGATGATAATGCACGTATATATATATATATATATATATATAGCAAAAAACAAAAATTATTTGTGGCATTGATAAACACAATATGATAATTGGGTACTTGCAGGTGGACAAAAGTTGGTAGTCATGCTTCAAATGATCAAACAATACCATAATCTGGTTTTAGACTCAGGAAAAAAGATCGGTTCCAAACATGAATTCAAATCAGATGAATATTTGGCGGGGGGGGGGTGCGGGGCGGGCAGGGGGTGGAGGTGCGGGAGGCGGCGGGGGGGTGGGGTGTCTTGGGGTGGGCGGGCGTGATTTAATTTATTTTTTAAAAAAAAAAATGAATTTGAAGGGCTGCGGATTTAAGCCTAAACCGCAGTCCTTTTTACGTGAAGGGCTGCGGTTTAGGCTTAAAACCGCAGCCCTTCATTTAAAGAAGGGCTGCGGTTTAAGCCGAAAACGCAGCCCTTCAAGCTTAGAAGGGCTGCGTTTTTGGCCTGAACCGCAACCCTTCGTTGTGAAGGGCTTCGTCTTTTCTATTGAAGGGCTGCTATGGAAAGGGCTGTTGGCCAAAAACGCAGCCCTTCCTTATTTTTCCACTAGTGCTACTTTGTTAGGTTCCAGACATTCTAAACCAAATATTTGATTCCATGCCTACTTTGCTACGTTCTAATCCCAAGCCTAATTTGTTAGGTTCCAAATTTTGTGCCGTGATCAAATTCGTTTTGTTCGGATTACCAATTTCTGATAGTTCCCTTCAATATTTCAAAATTTTCCATGATCTTTAATAAAGATCAATTATGTACAAATTTTATCGTATACAAGAGAGTATTGTAAGCAAACCCAAGGCTACATTTTTACTCATTGCTTCAAATGAACAATATGTACTAAAAAAGATAGTTTCAAATGAGCATACATTAGCATATGGTACACCTAGGTGTATGATGAATGAACTCTCAATAATTATGTGGTCCCCGTACTCTGTAGACAATTTTTCTAATCATTTTTATGATCTTTTGTTTTTCTAATACTCCCTCTGTATTTTTTTATCTTTCCTACTTTGACTTTGCACGTTTGCCAATGCACTTATTCTACCTTAAATATCTTTCATTACATATTAGTAAAAATTATAATAATTGAATATTAATAAACTACTCATTTAGACGAATTAAACAAGACCCCACATGACTATATTTTTTCTTATATATTGAGAAAAATTTCAAAGATTCTCTCTAGTTGTGAATAGTATCAAGATTCTAAGTGAGAAAGATAAAAAAATACAGAGGGAGTAATGGTTACTGGGTTTGTTGGGTGGTTCCAAAATCTTTCCTAATTTCTAACACATTTACTGATTTGACTTGCTTGTCTCCAATATTCCATCAAATTTCCTGATTCTAATCCATTTTGTTACCGACAATTCTCTCAATTCTTATCCCTTCCTAAGTACATTTTCTGTCAAGTCAATTAATAGAAAGTTTGGTTAAAGTCATCAATGCAAGGGTGTGCCTTCACCAATTTGTTTCACAAACTTTTGGATTTTCAATCAATCTTGTTCAACCATATATGTATAGCGTCATCACATGATATTGATGAGGTAATACACCTCCTGCGGAAATATTCAAGTAACAAAAACAAACACAACTAGCAAGTTCCTACTTCTAGTATGTTCAAAGTCACAACAAAATCACCATAAACATGATCTATCTCCCAAAATCAGAATTCTCCAATAATATCAACCAATAACCACATCAAGATAAGCAATTCAACAATAACAACAATCAAACAAAGACATACGAATTTCTACGTGGAAAACCTCTTCAATGTGAAGAGTAAAAACCATGGGACGATTAGGAGTCCAACCAATTGCTGTTATTATGGTAAAAGGAAGGCTACACAAACCCAATCCTCAAATGGGTACACAAATTACCCAACAATAGACACCATAATTAGCAACTTACAAAAGAGGAAGATTAAGAAATATCACCAGAAAAACAGAGTTCGGTACAGCAGCAATATATCACGAACCAGATCACCAAAAGACAATCACACAGACCAGAATATAGCCCAAGATGTCCCGGATAAGCTATCAAAATTTCAGCCAAATCGGACCACGAACGACCTTCGATCGGAGGTGTTTTATGAAGCTGCACCCAGAAAAACGAGAAGGGGGCTGCTCCCTTTTCTTCTGTTTTTCTCACTTTTCTTCTCACTTCCTTAAGTGAGTTACTCACACACTTACTGACATAAAGTTACTTGCTTCTCCCTTTTGTGAAGCAAGCCAAAAACCTTTTGGCTCCCTCACACCTCCAAAAGTCAACAAACAAGCTCTTCTAGAAGCTTAACAACTTTGGGCTATGTAACCCAAATACAATGAGTTTTTCCACATAGGAAGGGACTCATGGCCCAACAGATATGCCATCATCCATGCCTAATCGAAGTCAACAAAATGAATGTTCAATATAATCAACCAACATTACTTGTGACCTAATTGTAGTAGTATATACTTCTTCCGTTTTTTACCAGCAACGTTTGAGGTTGCTCTAGCTAGGACCAAGGAGACGACAGAGATCAAAAGGATAAAAAGAGAACCCCGTGTGCTAGAAAAGTCAAAGAGAGAACACATTTTTAAAAATAGAAACGTTGCAAGTAATAGGAACTTATTGAAAGTCGAAAACGTTGCAAGTAAAAGAAACAATGAAGTATATAAGTAGTAAGTCGTTGCATAGTTGCTCAACCCGCTAGCTAGCTAGCTATCCTCGTATTGTTATACTCATCCTTGGATCCATCATTCTCTTTTCTTTGACTACGCGAGTTATTTAGTAAGGCATCATTAAGACATCTTTGCTAGAATGACTCCACCTTCTAGGCTAAGCTTCCTCCATGGTCGAATCCGTCTTTGGTAGGGTGCTTTAGGTTGTCCATGCGGTTTTCGTTCCAGAAAATAGTTGATCCTTGATGACTTATGGTTGAACAAAGTAGATCTAAATGAAACAAACTAAATAGCTTTTTACCATCATGTGTTGATGGACTGATGGCTTATGCATGATTTCGGTGAAGGAATGTTTTTTTTTTTTACAATAACATTGCTGATGAGATGTTACTTTAATCCAGGAGAATCAACTTTTGTTCCCCATTTTCTTTTTGAGTTTCAAGAACTTCCCGTCTTATATTCTAGCTAGGAGAGTATATGAAAATGACGTTGCATTCTCAACTAATGATATCCAGTCTTTTGAAAATTAATCATGTGAGTGAAAAATATACTTCCTCCGTTTCTTTTTTAACGCTACATTTTTTAAATTGCGGACTCCTAGACAATTTTTGGAGAGGAGAGAGATAGAGAGAAAGAAAAATGGGGACCCATGTGGTAGGAGAGAGATAGAGAGTTTATTTCCCAAAAAAGAAAGTGATGCATCTAATTTAAAACACCTCTTTATAGAAAGTGTAGCATCCAAAAAGAAACGGAGGAAGTATATGTAGTTACCCAAATAGCTGGCCATGTTGTTATCCCACATAGTGACCAAGAAACTATCTCAAATAATATAAATGTGGAAGATTAATATTAAAAAAAATCTCCCTATGTTATTAAAATCAACAAACTAAAGGAGTACGAAAATGATCATGGAGTAGTATATGGTAAATCTTAATCATGAAATTCTGAGCGGTCCACAGTTAAAATCTGCCTTCTTCAACAGCAAGCTAGCTAAGAATGGAGCCAATACTTTATCCCTCAGAAACTTCACCAATTTCCCATCACTTTGCTGCATAGAACCCACAAAGTAAGCTGTAGTAACAAGATCAATGGCTCTCCATTTTCTATCCTTAGCGTATTTCTTTAAGCTCGTCTCAATCTTCCTGTACTCTTCCCTTTCCAACTTCTCCTGCTCTTCTGATCTACTCATTGGAAATGCCTCTGCAAGGCATCGTGCAAGAATAATCGTGTCTTCTAAAGTAGCACACGCACCTTGACCGATGTCTGGAGTCATCGGATGGAATGCATCACCAGCAACACATACATTTTCCTTGCTTATATCACCCCATAGTATCTCCCATGGGGGCCTGAATGTTAATGGTGAGCATATAATATCCTCCACTTCAGTCTTCTCTATAATAGCCTTTATATGGTCTTCTACTTGTCCCAGATTATTTAACACAAATTCCTTCATCTTCATGGGATTTTCTTTGAGTTCGTCATCTATAATATCGCAATGCATTACAATATATAAGTAAAATTCACTGTTGTTTTCCTCCAAACCAGACACAACCTAGAATATATAGACAATATAGTGGGATAAAGTACCTTGTTTGGATGAAAAGAAAGTGAAAAACCAGTAAATGCCAGTAGAATCACAGGGGATGATCCCATAACGATAACCATGCCCTGTAAACTGCAAAAATACCGGTTTTAAGCCATGATTTTCCTTCAGATGAACATAACCCATTATCGCGAACCTCTTGGTGAAAGATGGCTTATTGAACCCTAGCCATCCTGCCACTATAGACTTTATTCCTTCACACCCAATCAACGCCTTCCATAAAAAGAATTGATACATTCGAATCTAAATCAAATAAGAAAGAAATATTTGATCATATAGTAAATTACACATTTACAGAAGAGTTGGTTTCTGATCTTTATACCTTGGTCTTCAGAGTTGAACCATCAGCAAGATGAAGCAGCTTCAAATAGCCTGATTTTTCGATGCTAACAACCTTGGAAGAGAACCTAATTGTATTGGTGGGTAACTCATTTGCAAGAGTTTCTAATAAGACTCTTCTTTTTACACATCTTACCTCATGGTTTCCACTGCAAAAACCAAATCTTAAACTGAGCATGTACCAGATGACAAGTATGCATCTTACATAACTCTGATGCATTCACATATAGTGTTATACAATCGTTCAAAAAAATCGTATATTTCCTAAAATAGTAATGGTTTATGATTGGGTTTACACATATGCAGTTTCTTTTAGTTGAGGGCTACAAGGTTCATTATTGATATGAACATTGTTTTTGTTCTTAACAGTTTTCAAATTGTATACTGAAAACCTCTCAAAAAAAGTTGTATATTAAAACCAAAATATCAGTGTTAATAAATTAATTGATGAATACGTATGTGAATTTCCCCTAAATAAGTTGAGAACAGGGTAAAGATAAAAATGGAAATTTTTTTTTTGGTAAAATCATGTATAGCCTTTTCATTATAAAGGATTAATTTGATGTGACAACTATTTTTGGGGAAGGGAATATTAAATTTAGTAAATATCTTAAGCATTTTGATCAGTCTACTCTAATTATCTAACAGCAATTTCAGGCAAAAATAAAGCTATAGCAGAGACAAAATTGGCAATCATAGTTGTCCATGAAGACAAAATAAGATATTGTATTACTTACTATGAAAGTTCTGCAGTTGGAAGTCCTGATGTTGCTGAGGTTACAGTGATCCTGAACCATTTTACATTACAGTCACTAAAATTTCGAAGTGAGCTATGTAATAAATAATCAATAATTTAAAGATATTTAAAGATAAACAATCGAACATGGGTGGTTTTTTTTGGGGGGGGGAGCGACGGAATTAGGGGTGATAATGAGCCTGACAAGCTCGCGAGCAGCTCGGGCTCGGCTCGGTCAAAGCTCGGCTTATTGAAGCTCGGGCTCGGCTCGAGACTTAAGCGAGCCGAGCCGAGCTAGGCAAAGCTCGTGAACAGCTCGATTATTATTTTATACTAAAAAAAAATTATATTAAAAAAATATTTTATATTAAAAAATATCTAATATTAAAAAATTATTTATATATATTAAAAAGGAAAAATTGACAATAGGGTCTGAACTTTCGGTGATAATTTTTAAAAGGTTTGAACTATTGATTAATCTGTGTAGGTCCCTACTTTAGGGGATCTTAACTTTCAGCGGGCCTCGGTGACTTAAAACTGACGATTTTTTTTTAAATCTCACCTAGTTCATACTTCCCTCCCTCAATTAATCCTTCTGGTGTGACCCAAGTTTTACAAGTTATTACCTATTAAGCCAGTTTCAAGTCACTAAGGCCCGCTAAAAGTTAAGACCCCCAAAAGTTGGGACCTACACAGGTTAATCAATAGTTCAGACCTTTTAAAAATTATCACCCAAAGTTGAGACCCCTGTCGTCAATTTTTCCTATTAAAAATCATATTAAGTATTTCTTTTAAGATACTAACTAAATTACTAAAGTATATATTAGAAGAAAGATAAAAAGAAAGCCGAGCTCGAGCCTCAAATTCTAATCACGAGCTCGGCTCCCCCAAGCTCGTCGAGCTTACGAGCCGAGTCGAGCCCATGAAAAGTTAAACGAGCTCGAATCGAGCCCAATGCTATTCGGGCTCGGCTCGCTCGATAAGCACCCCTAGACGGAATAAGGCTCCCAAATTAAAATTTCACATTTGTGTAACTAGTTTCCTAAAAAGTAATACACAAAAACAAAACCAGAGTAGTGGTTAAGGTGTTGTGTAATATATAAATTGTTTCGCGAGTGAAACAGGGACGTCAAGAGTTGACGACCTTCGGAGGGATGGCAAGACTAGTAACAACGATGACTGACCTCGGGGAGTTGCCGAGGAAACCCACTCTGATGCCTAAGTCAGACAAGGTCGACAAGATAAAGTGCAGCCAAGGTAAAAGTGGGTAAGAAAGTGAGTACCTTGAGAACAGTGCAGAGGGTCTATTTATAGCCCATGTATGTCGATTTCTTGTTGTACGATCTCGTTTATACACGTGTACGATATATGTATATCCAAGTGCCTATGTCGGCAAGATCTTACTTGTCGGCACCAACTACGATATGCTTATTAGATTGGTCAACATATCTTTTATGATCGTCGACATCTATGAACATGGCGGCCATCATGCCAAGGGGCCTGGTTATCGGCCGACATGCCAAGGTGTTGTCGTGTTATGACGACAGTCGGCGTCTACTGAACATGGCGGCCATCATGCCAAGGGGTTATCGACCGTCATGCCAAGGGGTTGATGGCCGCCATGTTCAGTAGATGTTGACTGTCGTCGTAGCACGACAACACCTTGGCATGACGGCCGACAACCCCATGGCATGACAGCCGACAACCCCTTGGCATGATGACCGACATGTTCAGTAGATGTCGATTGTTGTCGTAGCACGACAACACCATGGCATGACGGCCGACAACCCCTTGGCATGATCGCCACCATGTTCAGGATATGTCAACTGTGGTTGTAGCACGACAACACCTTGGCATGACAGCAGACAACCCCTTGGCATGATGGCCGCCATGTTCAGTAGATGTCGACTGTCGTCGTAGCACGACAACACCTTGACATGACGGCCGATAACCCCTTGGCATGATGGCCGCCATGTTCATAGATGTCGACGATCATAAAAGATATATAGACCAATCTAAAAAGCATGTCATAGTTGGTGTTGACAAGTAAGACCTTGCCGGCATAGGCACGTGGATATACATATATCGTACACGTGTATAGACGAGATCGTACAACAAGAAACCGACCTACATGGGCTATAAATAGACCCTCTGCATAGTTCTCAAGGTACTCACTTTCTTACCCACTTTTACCTTGCCTGCACTTTATCTTGTCGACTTTGTCTGACTTAGGCATGGGAGTGGCGGCAACCCCCCGAGGTCAGTCATCTTTGTTACATTTGCAGGCACTCGACAACTATTTGACCGCCAACTCCAGTAGACGCCAAGACTTCCCATCCCTCCGAAGGTCGTCAACTCTTGACATCCCTGTTTCACTCCTGAAACATAAATAGTTCTGGGTTTGACTCCTAACAAGTAAATTACTTTTTGATTATGAAAAATTATTATATTGAAGGCCCCATTGTGAGGAATTGCACATGTCCCAATAGTCGTGGCGTAATCGTAGCCCCGGCATTGCAGTCGAACAACAATCATCCAACATGATTCCTGCCAGAAGCGTCAAGGCGAGTGTAGATGAAAGCAAATATGCAACCCTTACCTCTAAGACTGATCTAAACAGAGCAAAACCATTTCAGAGAGCCATATTATAGGTGGTATTGAGCGCTAATGAAAAATAGTGGAAAAGGAACACATATTTGGAGTAGCATTCTAGTCTATATTTACATTATCATGGACTTCGGTATCAAACTTTCTATGTAAAAACCCGAAAAGCTTATTCCAACTAACATCATAGGAATTGCTTACTAAACTCGCTGTTAGTAAATTGAAAATAAAAACATACTCCTTGCTCCCAAGTTGATGAGATCAATTTCATAGTTTAAAAGTGTTTGGTTGGGAGCATGAAATTTTTCGAGAAAAAAATATTTTATCATTGTCCTTTGTTTGGTTTGTAAAAGGTAGAAAATAGGTTTCATTTCTAAAGGAAAGAATGTTACATATTTCTCCATAATCTTTACCTTATCCACTCTCCTCCCATATATGATACTAGCACTATATGCACGCGATGCGTGCGACAATATATTAATAATAATAATAACATAAAAAAGTGTTAAAAAACTAACTTAAGAGTGTAATATTTATGGTGAATATTATTGATGAGCGTTATGATTTTTTTTAATTTGCATTGCTCTAGTGTAAAGAGTAATGTTTTCTAGAAAGGACTATGTCAAGGTAGCGTATGTTATCTTATATTTGGTAGATAAATCAACAACTCTCCTTTTAAACGATGATCTAGGTTATGTTTTTTATTTATTTAAGAATACATATACTTTATAGGCGTATTTTATGAGTAGTAGTTCAGTTTAATTTTACTGGGTAATTGAGATTTTTAGGCATACTATGGTGAGTAGTGCTTCAATAAAAAAAATTATAAATTGATATTATATGATGATGTATGTTTATCTATTTAATTATTTATTATCCTAACTGATTGTGAGCCCCAAAAAATAAAAAAAAATGAATATTCTCAAAGTTTCTTAATTCTTTTATGGTTTGTTAATGCATGTTATTTTAAATTGTTATTGCAATCGAGAGTTTAGATAGTAAGAATATCTGTAAATCTTTGCTTTTATAATTATTTGAACATTGATTTAGTCATCAATTTATATTTTCAATTGTGAGTTTTTTTTTATACATTTTTATGTATTTCTGGTTGGTAATGTAGAATTTTCCTTATACCTATATTTGTAAATGAGGAAGGAATTAAGAAAATCTTTTCTTTATTATTTTTTGTGAGATTAAGGGTATATAAGTCTTCCTTATACCTATATTTGTAAATGAAGAAGGAATTAAGAAAATCTTTTCTTTATTATTTTTTGTGAGATTAAGGGTATATAAGTCTTTTCAAGGGGGGACACCATAGCTCCCCCCTTGGCTTATATAATAGAGATATTATGTACCCTCTAATTTTGTTGCTTCTTTTCTCTCTAACATTTCTTGGAAGGAACCAAAGAAAGGAAAATTATTAATCAATAAATACGTTTCAATTTGAAAAATGTTTTTCACTAAATATAAAAATAATATTTCCTGTCCAAACAAACTAAGCCTTGATAAAAGGAACAAGAAAAATGTCAGCTTATACCCGGACAACTGGCAGTGCTGAGGACGGAGCAAGTCTCCAACACCAAGAGCATCAAGTGCCTTCCAAGCATTAGTCCATGTAACAAATGCAGCCCCAGTTACCCTCAATTCATCAGATGATTCCAGCACCAAACTCTTCAGTCCCAACCTCAATAGATAAAGAAAATATTTAATATCCTAAAATCAAAGTTTGGCTCAACAAAAACAAAAACATTAACAATAATTGATATGAACTTTCACTAAGTACAAACTGAACTATTTGTTATGAATAATATGAACGTTATTATTAATTATCCGCAGCATATTCTGATAATACACTACCGGGAAATTATACAGATAGTGAAGCTATGGTTTTCTATTGAGTACCTGTGAAGAGCTAATGCCAGAGACAGCCCCGCTATCCCACCTCCAACGATAACAATGTTTTCACATGATTCCATCTCCAGTTTTCTCTTCTTTTTTCTGAGGACTTGTGTGTTTTGGATGCATATATGAATAAGAGTAATACACATCCACCAAGAGTCCAGACAGCAAGGCTCTTAACAGTTGACACAGATCAATCGGTCATTGGTACCAATATGAAAATGAGTTAGTCTTGCGGGGACATATTTTTTTTTTTTTTTACAGAAGTCTTGCGGGGACTTGGTTCACAATAATAATATTATTGTGGACTAAAACGCTTATTTTATATAGTGATCCTTTTTTCGTATATAGTAACCTTATAAAATCTTGTGTTATACTATATAGTTACTATCTACCATTGTGACTGTTTTTTTTAATATAGTAATTTTTTCTCACATTAGTTTATCATAATGAAGTTTTCACTTTGTGACATAGTAACCTTTTTCTTCACATAGTCAAACTTTACAATCTATATCTACTCATTTTTATACCTATTTTTTTAATATAGTGACCATTTTTTCATAAATCACATGAATTATCATCAGGTTCACGCTAATTTAGTATGGACCAAGTCCATATAAGTTTTTTACTATGAAAATATGGGTTGTCCTTTTCCTACGTGGACAATTCACAATACCAGCATCAATGATTGAATATCTATCTTACTATACTCTCGACTCCCAATAAATAATTTATCCCTAATCCAACTAGTGTCTTCATGGTGGGCATTTTTTTAAGAGATTATTGCATACTTACGACTTCATTCCTCTATTTCTAATTGTTATTGTTTAAATAAATTTCACAAAGGAAAAATTAACGTCATGGGGCTCAACTATGAGCGGGTCTCTTTAATAGATACCAACTATCAATAATCCAGTGAAGGTCCTAACTTTAGGGGGTATTGTCATTTATTGGACTCAGATGACTTATGACTTGCTGAATCGGTAAACTAATATTATTTTAATTCATTTTAGTTTCTTAAGTTTTTATTTTAATTCTATCTCTCCTTCCCCCTCTCTTCCCTAATACCCCTCTGTTCATCTCTTTTCCCACGCTGGTGCCTAACAACAGCACCACCGCCACCACACACCATGGCACCACTCGGTTTCTATTGAAACCACCAACGCCTACCACCATGGCAATCCACCCATCAACAATAGCATCCCGTGATCCTACCACTACTAGCAATAACCCATGAAAGACAATTTTTTTAAAAAAAAAAAGCAGAATATAAATAAAAATGGAGCAAAACACATTGTTATTTCTACCACATAAGATTTCCAATTTCACAAAATGCGTGGAATTACAGAATTAATATGAGCATAAATTAGTCAACACGAATAGTAGCACAAACGAGCAGTTCCTGCAGAAACACAACACGAACAGAGGAGGGAGAAAAGATTAACAGCAACACCGCAGCAAGATGAGAAGAGAGAGAGAGAGGACAACACGGCAGCGATCTCAGGGAACACCGATGATAGGCGTGCGAAGCTGCGAAGATAAGGTTTGAGAGAGAAAGGGAGTTTCGAGGAGAGACAAAGAACGACGGGGTGAGGGATTTGGGTTTTGGGTTTTAGGGGTATCAAATCGACAATGGGGGTGGTGATTTGGTGTCAACTCCCTGTTGTTGTTGTTAATTGCTGTGTGGTTCATTATTAGTTTGTTGTTGTTGTTGGGTTTTGGATTTGGGATTTGGGTTTTGGAATTTATTGATTTAAGTTTTTTTTTTAGCAGTGGGGATGTATGGCTTTGAGATGAGAGAGAATGAGTTGGGGTAGATTTCTCATTTATGGGTAAAGGATGAAGAAGAAGGAGATGGGTAGAGGTAGGAGAGGAATGTTTAAAGTCACGTGACCTTGTTAACCTGAAGTAGCAGGTTAATTGACCTACTAGGCCCAATCAAAAATGAGTCATGCAATAATTAGGCTTACCACTGGACTATTGATAGCTGAGACCTATTAAAGAGAACGGCTCATAGTTGAGCCCCATAGCGTCAATTTTTCCTTTCACCAAAGGACAACTTTTGTTCAATAAAAAAAAACTAGTCAATTTCAGAATGCAAAATATAGTCCTATTATTGCCCCTGTTCTTTTTTCATCAACCTATGTAAAGGAAACACACCCGAAGTCCCTTAAACGATAAAGCGACGGAGCTCTACAGGTTGAAGCCATAAATGGAACATAATTTCACATAATTGAGACAAAATTCCCCGAATAAAAGCAGGTGATAATCCAAAAATTTCCAGGACATGATAAGAGGTGATTACAAGTATATGGGAACTAAAAGCAACATATGCTTAAACATTCTTCCGGATAAAATAATCCTAAACAATGTTACTTTCCTTTTGGAAAAAATAAACAATGCAACCTATCAATCTAATACTCCTACTTTTTTAGGATAAAATAAGATTACTCATGCAGGACGTGCACTTCTATTACCCAACTGAGCCAACTTACTAAAAGATTACAACACAGTGCTAAGAAAGAAAAAAAGCAAAAGCGAAAAAGATCTTAAAAAATTCCGAGGCCATCTCTGTCTCTCGCTCTCTCCATATGCCAGCGTACCACTTCAATCATCTGCTTTCTGGAAATTTTGCCTCGTAATCTTGAGGTACCTGTAACAACAATATCACTTATCTTTTCAGAATTTGATCTCATTACGACACCTAAAACAGGATCAGTAATATATGCACTTACGATGTATGTTGCACTGATCATCTTTGCTGCAAACCACCTGCCATGTAGGGCACGTTGTGCATTCATTGCTGCTTGGGTGCTGTCAAATTTTAAGTATACATATCCCTCACTGTCCCTGCACCCAGAAAAAATTGAAGTGTGGAAGAAGATATAAGACAAATCTTAAACAAGATGCTTGCTCCAGTCAAGTTACTTGCAGTAAACGACTCTGGAAATATTCAAACCATGTGAACAACAAAGTATGAATTTAACAGCCAGCTCTCAACTTTTGGCAACTTGAGAAGCACTTTTGGCATTTAGACTTGGAATGTATATACTAGTTCTGAAATGCAATATTTGGAGTGACTGTGACTAGTCCAAGAACTTGGCTTGAATGCATATACCCGCTGACAGGGAATTTCACAAAAAAGATTACCTCATGTCAAAACTCTGGCTATATAGGAACCATGTCGACTCTTTAACCTGTCATTACTATCAAGTTCATTACTGACACATTACTAATCTAACATATAACCATGAATGTATCCACAAGACCACAAGACCACAAGAGACTGAACTAGGGGTATTAAACATCTACAGATTTTCTTAGAAGCTTTTTTAGTTCTTACTTGTCCACAAAGATGTGCTTCACGGCACCATACTTCCCACACTCTTCCTGCACATCCTCCTTAATGTCCAGATCAAAATCAGGTTCAGTCTGAAAGAAGAAAAAGAATATGAGCAACAAATAGATTAAAAAATCATTTCAAAGAAACCCACTAAGATGGTCTTCAAACCTCCAGCTTGGGATCAAACATATTTTTCAATAATAGACATTCACTGGGGACGCCAACCGGGTCAGCGATTGGAAGAGTGCCCAATGCAGCAGTTAGACCAGCACCAGGTAGTCCACCAAGAGGGGAAATAGAAGGCTGCATGAGAGGAGCAGCCAAAGGAGAAACTCCAGGAACAGCTCCAGGCATCGGCGCAGATATACCTGCGCTAGTAACAGCTGAAGAGGCCAGTGTGCCAGGAACACTGAGTCACAATGATCACCCAAAACAGCAACAACATCAATCAGAAAGCTATTATATAAAATGAACATTGGCAAACAAGTAGCTCAAGGTTGAAGCAGAAGCATAGCACTAACTCAAATGGCCATAAATTAGACCATAAACTTATAACTAGTGTCATAACCAAATAGTGCATTGGCCCTTTTGGTTACTTTTGAAAGATACTACTGACCTTGTAACATTGCCGCTACGATCCAATTTCTGCATGAGAAGTGCTCGGGAACTTGCATTCAGAGCCTTCCAAAAAAGCAGATGTATCAAATAATTTGTGGTTTAAATTGAAAAGAGCCTGAGCAAAGCAAATGCAGAATATCCAGGCTATAGACATGCATTCTATATAAAGCAGGCATGGACAATTGCCACATGTTAATGTGGGTTGGTAAAAGGGGAAAAAAATTCGAAGTTGTTAATCGAAGTATAAGGTCTCATCGAACATTCTATACAAGATAAACGGCCAAATAAAAGGGGCAATGGCTAGTTTCAATTACAAAAACAAGTCATTGCAGCTAATTTCTGATGCAGTTTAAAAAATAAGTAGGGTTATGAGGTACAAAAGGTTTCCAAATCAAACAACGAGTTAACACCGCCAGTAAATGAGCCAGTGAGGAAATTTGGTGCCTCTCTCTATACTACATGGTGCACAGTCTATGTTGCTCGGACTCTTCATTTCACATTTTCATTTTCACCTCATATACCCGTGTCCAATCCTCGACACTCAGACATAGGTGGAACACTTGGACACTTCATCTTGGGCCAAAAAATTGAAAGAGTCCCATAAAATAGCCGAGTTGGACACTTGGACACATACCCGTGTCGGACATGGGTACCCAAGTCCGAGCAACATAGTGCATAGTGAATTTCGAAAAAAATGCAGGGGTACCCGGTGCATTTTTTATAAGTACAGGGGATACACCCTGAAAAATTAAATTAATAAATGAATCCCTTCTCCAAACTAATTTAATAATTTGCTAAATTTACCCCAAGCATTAATTAATCAACAAAAGCAAGGACTAAGTTGATCCTTGCCAACAAATATTCCAATCGCTATCAGAATTATCACAAATATCAGTTTGACTCCCCAGACATTGGTCTATAGCAAGTATTAAGAAACTTAATTTCTAACAATTAAAATGTTGCAGCAACTTCCAAAGGAACCACAACCCAGACGCAACTCCCCTCAAAACATCAGAGAGCTCCAGAGAAGAGATTTGGCACAAAACAAAATAAATGCAGGAACTCACCAAGCCGCCACCTTCATCATCATCTAAATCACCAGTAGTTGCCCCAGCATCCTGCATTCCAGGTTGATCAGTAACAGCTGAAACCTGCAATACAAGAGAGTATAATTTAGAAAATATATCTAGCAGCCATCAGACGAAGCCACCTCACCAAGATACTAAAGACCTGTTTACTTTATCATTTAGAACGCCTTTTCATCTGAAAAAAAAAAAGCAATCAGCTTTGGCCAAACACCCCATTTTAAAAAATGAAAATAAATTTAGAGAGCCGAAGTTTTAGAAAGCCTTTTTAAAGCAGCAGCAACCAATTGGACATTCCCTTTCTGATTTCACTTAGGGCATTCCTCAATAAATGAAAGTTTCATCATTTGGATACATGCCCCCACCAATCAAACTGCCTAAAGTCCTTCTCTTCCCCTTACACTTATTTCCTTGCATTTCCTACATTTTTCATTGTCAATTTCTGGCTACAGTTGCAGTGCCATGCTTTTAGCTCTCTGGTGGGGGTATTTGCATATCTAGGCCATGCCTCAGACCCTACTGCACTGTAGCAGGTAGTGGTGACCATTAAAACCCAAAAAGGTGCTGCTTCAACAGACAGACTTAACATTGCTAGTCAATCAACTACTGCTTTGGTCTCAACCTCCATGTTCGTTTTAAGATTGGAAACAGATATTTTCTTTCCCCTCTTCCCACTTACTATTTTCGTCCAGCTTTTCTGAAATTCTCCATTTCCCATTTTCATCATTTACTTGATAGTAATGAAGGCAGAAGGCTGCTGGCGGTAATGGGATTTCAATCCTCTCCCCTATATTTTGTTGGTGTCGTTAGGCACTATGGCAATCATCAATTTCATGAATTGATTAACACCACCACATTGCCATGGGTCTTATTTTCAGATTGATGGATACAATATTTGCAGCTGTTGACTCACCAGCAAACTCTATACTTCACCAGCTGTTTGAGCCAAATTAGACAGTCACAGTCCACATATAGATGTTCCTATGCGGCAACGACCTTTCCTAGTTTTACAACTTGGACTTTCTGGTCTACTAAACATACTAAGTGTACTCAACCTCAACAAAGTGATGTACTAAGTATTCTTCTGTGAAACCAGTATAACACATGGGGAAATATAAAACAAAGAAGTAAAAATAGGGAGTAATCGGTAGCCAGCTAATGAAGTACTGTAACTAAATAAAAGAATAGCACACTGGGAATCAACACAAGTATTAAGTTACAGAGCATTAGAGCAGGACTTCTATAATTAAATAAAGGACTGATGCCAGATTGCCAGCTGTAAAGTTAATATGGAGTAAACTGTTGACCATCCCTACACCCTTTTCCAGACTCAAATATTGAACATTCGCACTCCCCTCTCCCTCTCCCTCTCTCTCTCTCTCTCTCTCTCTCTCTCTCTCTCTCTCTCTCTCTCTCTGTGCAACATGCATGAACAACGGAAGCCAGCAAATGTTCTACTGAGCTCGCATTTCTCAGGTGATTAAAAGCCCCAAGGTTCCATTCTCGTTCTTCTGATTTGCAACCCCAATTTTCTAATCTGGGTTTTAAACCCCCAATAGGCGAGTCTGTTTCCCCCCGGCGAGTCCGACCCCGATTCCGTGTCCGCACCTGCGTCGTGTTGACACCTGTACGGCGGGGTGAAGAAACAAGTCCAAGCATCACAGCCCATAAAGTCTACTTGCCCAATCAACCATAAAATTTAAAGGGAGAATTCAATCATGCGAACTCATCGAGTTAGAGCATGGTGTTACACCATAAAGTCACTAATTCTCAATTTCAAGTTAAAGATCCTGTCTCATTTGACTGAAATTTCAAGTTCGTTAAAGTTTAAAAAGTCAGAACGTCATAGAATTCAGAACGCTATTCCTTAAGCAAATCCAACTAGGCAAGAATCGCACCGATCACCTTTTCATTGCCATATGAAGACTTAAAAATTCCAAAGATCTTTCTTGAGTATGAATCGCACTTGTACCATCTACAACTTCAATCGCACTTGTACGTTTCGTCGCCATGCAAAACTAAGGCTTACCGAAAGAACGATAACCACAACAAGTCAACAACCAAGTATAAATCCCATTAAAACAAGTTTGGGGAAGTTCAAATTTATGAGAATTCACTCATAGAAACACACGCAAAAGAAACCGTGTTTTAAAGAAGCAACAAGAAAAGATATTAAAAACAAATCTTCAAAATTGTGAAATCTAAAAGTACATCATTCAATGAATATCACATACAATTTTATAAAAAGTAAATTTGATATCCGACAGAGCTAGTGAAGAGCTGTCACAATTACCTTCATAACCCGACCACCAATATCCAATTGCCCATTCAAAACTTGAGCTGCTTTAGCGTCTTCAAGACGTGCAAACTACATGACATATCGAAAACCAGCATAAGAATATAAAGATAAACTTGGTAAGAATTAATTAAGCCAGAGAAAGCCTTCAGCAGTTCAACAATCCATGCTACATGTGACAAAAGGAGTAGTTTAATGCATGATCATCTATGTCATCTTGTAAAAAGATGGCCAGGCAGGGACGGGGGAGGGTGCAGCAATTGTGATAATTTTCATAATTTCATCATTTGAACAAAAATGATTAAACACCAAATATACCAAGGAATTAAAGAGAAACACCACCATTTTTCCTTTGTTTACTTTTCTAATCTCTATCATGGCACTATAATTTATATTTTTTTTTCCATCAACTGTCAAGGCAGCTTATGTTAGTTGCATGCACATGTGGATTGTATAAAAAACCGTAAAAGGGCTGACTTAACAAGCAGCACTTTGGTAAATGCTCACCTGGACAAATGCAAAACCTTTACAGAGACCTGCTTCATCACGAGGTAACTGCACCAGCTCTATAGTACCAAATGATTCAAAAACCTGGAAAGGATCCCATAAGTTAAGCCTCATAAGACAGATAGATGGTCAAAATAGCAAGTAATAAAAGAACGTTTTAAATTCCAAAAGTCATCAAAAGAGCAACTCTCTACAGGCAGCAAAAAGCCACAAATAAAACTTGCAAGAAATTGTGGAACTCACAAAAAAGAAAAATGCACTCACCGATCCCCACAAGTACAGCGATGAAAATACATTTATTGTATAATTCATAAAAGTGAAAGCGTTTTGGCAGCAAAGAAAGAAATATACACTGCAACTCCAAGATTGTTGACCTGAATGTTATCTTGGGATACTTATTATTGGAAATTAAAAGAGAAGGATTTGAAAGATAGGACGACCTGTAATTAAAATGTACGAATGTGAGAGTGAGAATCGACTGTCCTTACAGAAGGAATTAAATGTGCTAGAGTATGTTTCAATATTTCTAGACATTGAAGGTAGGGTTGGCTGCCAGCCAAATGACCCAACCTAGTCTTTTTTCTTCATTGTCGTCGACTTTTCGTACATAGTTAATTTCGTGTTTTCATAATGAATCCTGGCAAAAGCTCCTTCATTCAACTCCCCTAACATCCCTTTGAATCTTATAATTATTTACATCTTACTCTATATCCAAAGGAAAGAAAGAAATTTTACCAATTACTAACTTTTCAATAAGCCACCTCATAATTACACCCTCTTCGAAGAAAAGAAATATTGCAAATTACTACAACCTTTCCAAATATTTTACATTTAGAATTGCTACCCCTTGGTTTCAAATGAATCTATTTTGGGGCCAAAACAACAATTCAAGACCAATATCACAGAACGATATCACAACTTATATACATACATTATGACATCCCCTTGGGTGAAAAAATCCATCGAAAAACTGGCGATAAGTAGCAATAATACATGTTAAATGATTAAAGGTAGAAATTTACAACAATTTTTCGGAAGGTTGCAAGTCAGAAAGTGGACTATTGAAAAGGTAGTACTCCCTCCGTCCTATATTAATTGATACACTTTGACCGGCACAAAGATTTAGGTGTTTTATTTGACTTATTTTATTATTGGTTTTTGGTGTTGGGGTATTTCTTTTTTCACTGTAGTTAGTGGGTTGTGGGGACTTAACTTTTGAGGGATGAGTGAGAGAGTTGCTTCTTTATTATTGTTTGGGCCCACCATAAAGAGAGAAATAATATAAAACTTGTAGGACCTTGCCACTTCATGAAGTGTAACAATTAATGTGGGACAGATGAAAATGAAAAGCGTATCGATTAATATGGATGGAGGAAGCAGTTGACAAATTTCCTTAAAATGGGTTGTGGGGCCCTAACTTTTGAGGGATGAGTGTGAGAGCTATTTCTTTATTATTGTTTGGGCCCACCATAAAGAGAGAAATAATAAATAAAAAATCGTAGGGCCTTGCCACTTCAAGAAGTGTATCAATTAATGTGGGACGGACGAATATGAAAAGCGTATTGATTAATATGGACGGAGGAAGTAGTAGACAAATTTCCTTAAAAAAAGGCAAGCTTTCAGCAACATCTTCAACCAGAAATTTAATGGACAAGCCAACAATGTACTCAAGGTACGTATAGCTGCCATACTGCAGTGTACTTTTACATCCAAAATTAACAGATTATCCTTCTTTTAGCGAATATATTATGCTGAAGTACGAAAAGTACAGTAGAGAACTTATATGGATCCTCAAAAACCATAAACTACAAATAAGTGCCGAAGTAGAAATTAAATTCCTTACCACGCGAAGCTGATCTTCTGTGATGTTAGGAACTAAATTGCCCACATATAACCTTCTTGCTGCCCCGGAAACAGTGAGACCTGCAGCTGTAGTAGATGTAGACTGGACCAAGTTTTTCTCAGCTTCAGATGGTTTAACCATGACTGGTTGACCACGTATAAGTTGCCCAGAAAGTGCGATAGCCATTGGCACTGACATTACATCATAGAACTCAATATACCTGCAAAATTGATTTAATATAAATAATCGAAGCTTGTCCGTCAAACAACGTATTGCATTCAGCACCTTCCCACCCGACCCATAACAAAATAATAATAAACAAATGAAGGAAAATACACCTCATTTTTGAAGTAAAATAGCTGCACAACTGACAAGTACATCATTTTTAAGCGGCAAGTACACTCTTTAACATGCTTAAGTCACACTGTTATCAAACAGCAGATACAATGATCATTTCACATTTGCAGGTACATCATTTTATATTTGCATGCATACTTACTACGTTCTTTTTTACACACTGGAGCATGGCACAAATATTTAGGAGATGAGAGAAATAGAGAGGATAGTACAAGACCCCATGTACAAGGAAAGGAAAAGAGAGAATATATTGACAAGAATGCCGATGTTGCAACTTGAAAGTTATATGCAACTTCCTAGGCTACAATGGGAAAAGTTGCAAGTAAAAAAGAACGAAGGAAGCATTTTCTATAAAGACATCGTAACTAAAGTAGAGAAGTATGTACATATAGTAACACCATGTGTCTTTTAGTTACTTTGAAGGAGAAAGATAGAAGCTGATCCCATATTGCTAGATATTAAAGGATGAAAGGAAAAAAGTCCGGCAAAATAAGGAATAAAGCAAAGGAAAATTTGATTTAATCAGTCCCAACTATGGGCGTCCTGACAAAAACAAACTATGGTTTTTTATTGTTCAGTCCCAAAGGGTATTTTACAGTTGTAATCCCAGCAAAAACCTACTGTAGCGGGTAATTTGCCATTTTTTCTTTCTTTTTCTATTTTCTTCCTCCCTCCTTCCTTCACTGCTCCCTCCTCTCCTCTGCCACCCAACCCCTCCCCTTCCACCCCACTACCCCTCCTCCCCCACCTCCCCTAACCTCTCCCCCGCCAACCCTCCCCTTGCCCCAGCCACCCATCCCCCGCCCCTTAAACCCATCCCCTTCACCTCCACTACCCTCCCCGCGCCCGCCCTCCCCCCCTCCCCGAAATCCCTCCCCTTCACCTCCACTACCCTCCCTTGCCCAGCCAGCCCTCCCCCGAAACCTATCCTTCCTTCGGCTTGTACTTCTATGCGAGTCTTCCGACGAAGATTCCGACCCCCCTAAAACTCTTTCTCGTGCACCGGCACCCTTCCCCGCCCCTAAAAATCCCTTCCCAACCCCCTAAACCTCCTCTGTTCCCCCCCCGAAACCACCCGAAAGTCCGATTTTTCCGGAGGAAGCTTACGGAGTTTGCGCGGACGACAGTGGCGGCGCCGGCACTGGATTGAGTTGCCGAAAGAGAGGTGTTGTTTGGGTGGAAGTGAGAGGGAAGAGGAGGGGTGGCAGAGGAAGGAGGGAGGAGAGAGAAAGACTGAAGGAGGAGGTAGAAGAAACAGGTGAAAAAAAAGTAAAAAGGAAAATAGGGTTTATTTTACCGGTTTAGCAAGTCACCAGTCCACTCGGACCACTAGTGTAAAGGGGGGGTTAAAGTTGGGACTGAACAATTAAAAACCATAGTTGGAACTGTTTTTGCCGAGACCCCCCATAGTTGGGACTGATTCAATCAATTTTTCCTAAAGCAAAAGTGAGTAGAACTTTTAAAAAAAAAAAAAAAAAAGTGAGTCGAACTTTTAAAAAAAAAAAGTGAGTAGAACTTGGGAAAACAAAGGGAGTACAGATCTACACGAGAGAGATTTAGTGAGAATTTTTAAATGAGGGTGAGAAGGATAATTACATTAATTTGAACTGCATATACATACTTCTCTACTTCAGTTACATATTATTATGCTGTGTTATCCCAAGTTCTGATCACATGTCACATTCTTTTTTATTTCAAAGTTCTACTCACTTTTGCTATATTCCTTATTTTGCCACCTTTTTTCCTTTCATCCTCTAATATCTAGCAATATGGGATCAGCTTGTATCTTTCTCCTTCAAAGTAACTAAAAGACACATGGTGTGGTCCTTTTATCTAATTATCCTTATAATTGGAGCTAATAAGTGAGTAAAACTTGGGGGGTGTTCGGTTGGGCCTTTTTTAATGGTATGGAATGGAATGACATCCATTCTAATGTTTGGTTAGTCTTTTTTTGGGTGGAATCTCATACCTAGTGGATTCTAATTCCACCCCAACCCCCTAGAATCCCATATTCCCCTACCCCCCTAAGATTCATAGTCCATTCCACACTACTATCAAACCCTAAACCTTCCTCACCCCTCTCTCTCTCTCTTTCTCTCTCTCTCTCTCTCCTCTGCTTTCTTGACCCCTCCCTACACCCACTTTGCAGCCACCAAAAGCACCCATCGGACCACCATCAACCGGTGACCTTCTCTCTCCTCCCTCCCCACCCTCACCAGCCTTCTCTCTCCTCCCTCCCCATCCTGACCTTCCCTCTTTTCTCTCCTCATCCTCACCGGCGACCTTCTCTCCTCCCTCCCCATTTCTCCCCATGCTCACTGGCGAAGGCAACCTCTTCATCAAACTCACCAAACTCGACAAAATTTTGTGTGTAGCACGTGAGGGGAGATGGAGAGTGGGGCAGCGAGAGAGTAAGGCAGAGTAAGGCAGAGGAAGGGGAAGTATGGGCGGCTGCACGGAGGCGGACGAGGATTCCGGCGAAGGTAGCCGACTAGGAGGAGGGAGGAGGGAGGTGCAGTAAGATGGAAATAGTGTGAATGGAATTTCTGATAACTCCATGTCAAAGGAAGGAAGAAGAAAGAGAGAGAGGGGCGTATTACTTTATAATTTTTCCTTTTTGACTTTTATTAATACTGTTTTAGTATATATTTAAAAAAAAAATTGGCCATAGAATCCATTCCGGGATTGAACCAAAGAGTGTGAATGGATTTAAAATCCATTACAGAATTGAACCAAACAGTTTTAGACTGGTATGGGAACCTGGATCCATACCACCCTGGTATGGATATCCATATCATTCCAATCCACTCCAGTTAACCAAACGGGCCCTTAGAGAAACGGGTAGCATTATATGCTTATATGTAGGTATAATGTGTCAATAAAGAGAAAAAGGGTAAAGTTCTTAATAACTTGGAGAGCAAATAATTCTGTAGAAAAATTAATATAAACATGGGTAACGGACTAACGGTAGCGTTACAGGAAAGACTCAATCGAAAGGAAACCATGCCCTTCATTAAATTTGAATGTAAATAATGTCCACTATGTTCTATTAAAAAATATAAGCCAGCTCCAGAAATATAGATAATAGTTCCAACATATACATGGTAAATAAAAAAGCAAACCCAGAATAATGTTATATTTCATCAAACTTTGGATGACGAACTTGTGTCTACGCTTTCTAACAGTTCATATTTCCAATAAAACTTCATGGTTTCCTATCGATGAAAGTCAAAACTAATTTGAGTAAGGTTCCTTAAAAATAAAAGTAACAGTCTTACCAACCCCCTCCCCTCCCTTTCTCTTCCACATAGGTACTTCAAGGTTGGATAAACCGAGTGTTTGCTCTTGATTTTTACTAGATTGGCCATAGTTGACAACTTGACATTATATAAGTTTTCCTAACAATGATGAGCCACATGATAACAGAAGTATCTACATTGTTGCCCTGACTCCAATCTTGTTGAACATCTTGAAAGTTATCATACCATTGTATCTACAATGGTGTATATACATACCATTGTAGGGTCTAGTATCGTAGGATGGACATTCTGGCTTTAATGTTATCAAAGCTTTATGTGGTAAGTTAAAACAATGATACCCGGTTCGCGGTACGGTGCTCCGACCGACAACCCAGGTCGGACGTTCCAAATCGCGGGACGAACGCGTTCCAGATCGCCGAGGGTCGCGAACCAGTTCGTTCATCCAAGCGAACCCTTTTGGCCGGAGAGATTGAAGGCTAAGTCGAGAATTTAGGGCAATATTTCAAAACCCTAGAATTCGAACGCGAAGAGGAGAAGAGGAGAACTGACCTCGACCGTCGCCCGACGCTGCGAACTCGCCGACCGGAGCCACCATCGCCGACCGGAGCCACCATCGCCGACCGGAGCCGCCATCGCCGGTCAGTTTCTTTCCTTTTCTTCTTCGTTACTTGGTCTTTCTTGGCTTCGCTGTCTTCTCTTCTTTTCTCTCTTCGGTCTTCTCTTTTTCTTTTTTATTTTTCCATTTTATGCTTTAAAGGCCACGTGACTTTTCTTTTCTCTTATCTTTTTTCTTTTTTCTTTTTATTTTCCTTATCCTCTCCTTTCCTTCTACTGGTTTGCTTTCTTTTTCTTTTAAAACACTTCTTTTGTTCTTAACCCATCGTACCCGATACACCACCCATCGTACCCAATACACCCATAGGTAGTGTAACCCGTACCCGTTCCCCGAATCGAACCGAATTCCGTACCGGGTATCATTGAGTTAAATACTCCTAATGATATCAAAATCTCCTAAATATATATGAGATATAATCTTTTAGTTCCTCCCGTTTTTTAAATTGCATCATTTATGTTTCCACAAGGACCAAGGAGTGAAGAGAGATAAAAAAAGAGACTCATGTGCTAGGAGAGAGAAAGAGATAATATATTGCCAAAAATAGAATCGATGCAAGTAATAGGGAGCCAAAAGTGGGAAACGATACAAGTAACAAAAAAAGAAGTATTTCTTATTTAATCTTTCGATTTTTGAGAACTTCAAAACTTTCGACCTCCTCTGAAACGAACACACATTACTTCTCTGTTGTTACTAGTACTGGCAATTTCTAATAATCAAGAATAAGAAGGATGTCCTAAGTTGAAGCAACCAGAGGGCGCAACCTAATAACATTATCACACATGGTAAATTTTTAAGATGATTAGCGCAAAAGAAAATATCCTACTAAAAATAACTTCCAAGATATAATAAGAACCATGAAAAGAAGAACTTCAATATCTGAGGATAAATATTGAAACTTCAATATCTGGAGCCAGCAATGCCAGTGAGTAGTTTGGGTGGCCCTAAAGTTGTACAGCAGTAGAAATCAACTAATTAACAACTTAAAAGATCAAGACATAACTAAACCAATCCAAGCAGTAAAACATCCACAAAAGATTACCATTTCAAAAAAAAATGCTTAATCAGAAGATATGACGTTTATAAAAAGCTTACCCAACTCCCTTGGAACGTCTAGAATTACGATCCATGATGAGCCGTACATCTCGAACCTGCAGATCATCATCAGAACTTAGAAAGTGATGGGGAAAAAACTAATCCTTACATAAATATGTGTGTGCGCAAGTGTGTGTCTGTTCACATACGTACACATGATAAACTACAAACTCTTTCCTCACCACAAAAAAAGGCTAGGCCAATGAGCGATAAAGCTCTTCAAGTGAGATAATATGTCTAACTCATCAAGTTTGCTGATCCAACACAGAGATAAGAAATAGGAATACAAAAAAAAGTACACAAAAACAGACAAGATCTCATGTAATGATCTTTTAAAGATCAGACAAAGATCAAGGTTGCTAGACTATTTTGAAAGAGAAAGCCAGCCAAGAAGATAGGGGTGCAAATTGAGAGACAATACAGATCGAAGCAAACAAGATATCTTTGTTCACAATATCCTATGGAACTAGGAGCTTTGAAGTCCAGATGTGGGGTATCATGGGAGCATATTATGTGTACATTGGCAAGGGCTCGTTTATCCAGAGAATCATTCAGGAGATCATGGAGGACGAAAAGCAACAGTTAGCGTCTTGAGTGGAAATGGAAAGTTGTTCACTTGTTTTACAAAGCGAGCCTCATGATTTCAATTTTCACATTTAAATAATGAGAGATCTGAAGCAAAACTGGACCAAGAGGTGGGAAGCTATCAAAATATGAAACATCCATGTTATATTTAAAAACGGAACCAAGAAGCCGGAAGGGTATTTTTCCATTAGCATTGATTTGGAGAGAGATGTTCCCGCTGGACATGTGAAGAGTTTACTTATTATGAAGAGTGTCAACAAAGAAAAAATGAATGCAAGAAAAATGATGGAAAAGTAGGACATAATTAGATTGCACATCATAAGGACAAACAGTTGCCAATACAACAGCAGACAAAATATGAACACTGACAAAAATGTAGCAAGCAATTAGATTTCTCACCTTCCCTGCTCTAGAGAAAAATTCAAAAATGTCTCTTTCATCTGCCCTTAAAGGGAGCTGCCATTAAAATTTAGTAGATTCAGCTTAGAAACTTTACAAGAAGTAATGCTGAAAACAAGAATAAGACAAAAAGAGTTATAATTGCAAAACCTGATAAGCAAAAACTGTCCTCTGATCCCGTTCAG
This sequence comes from Beta lomatogona, assembly GCA_947646795.1. Classification (NCBI taxonomy): domain Eukaryota; kingdom Viridiplantae; phylum Streptophyta; class Magnoliopsida; order Caryophyllales; family Amaranthaceae; genus Beta; species Beta lomatogona. Next base: position 8,379,257 of record CANSNZ010000089.1, read on the forward strand.
GGTCAGCCTCCGGTTCTGCCGTGTCATCTTTCTTTTCCTTGGGACGTCTGCATAAATATCAAAGGCTCAGATAACTTAACCTCTGAGGAGCAAGAAAAAAGCAGCAGAAACTGAAACAAGACACTTTATTGGGTTGAAAACCTATGGAGAAAAAGTCATGTCCTAATCCGATTGATTTTAATAACATAAAGAGCCATCAGACCAGCACGGATGTTTAAAACTATCATAGCAATTAAGAGATCTTGAAATAGCAGCACTCTGCTCCACTATTTGCATTAAAGTCGAACCAAGCCCTGCAGCGAACTGCAGCAAGTTACTGGAAGGAACAAAATTCACTGATAATTAATTACAAATATCATACAAAAGTAAAAGATCCGACAAACCTGTTTAAACACAAGGACAGGAACATCAACAGCACTACAGCAGGAAATTTTCAATTAAATTACTAGAAAACAAGACAAGCAGGATGCAGCATCTGTATTCATGATAAATCCTTTTTTATAAGAAGGAGGAGGGTTGAGAGGCTATTGGATGTTTTTAAGATCTATATACAAAGAGGCCAAAAGTTTACCCAGACAATCAAAACACGCACCATTAAATCTGCCAAGTTGATCACTGATCAAGAGCATTTCTTCAGCACACAGTAAGGATGAAAGACACTGATACATCTATAGAGTGTGTAAGATGGATTTATTGGGACAACATACAGCATATGGCTGTCCAAACAGAAGGATAAGATAAGTATATCATAAACAATGCCCAAGAAACACCTAGCAGGTGATAGCAACTCCACTCTCGTGTGATTCACTGCGAATAGTGGCGGAAAACATTTTGAACTACTTAAATCAGTAAATGGAAGAATATTGAGGAAAAACTACGAAACAGAAACCACATGCATTTCATATCCTAGGGACTAATATTAAGTCTGTAAACAATTTGTTAGAACATAATAGTCCTGCAAAATTGTTTTGACCAGCCTTGTTAGCCAAGTGTACACTGCTAATCCCACATGATTCAGAAGATGAAGTGCTTCTCCTAAGCAAAGATCATCACTCCCTTAACAGCATGTCTGCAACACAATAAATGTAATTAAGCAATCGTGCCGAGAAGTGGAGGATAGGAAAAAATTCTTAACAAACATCATCCTAGATAGCCTCCAATATGAATCCCAACAGCAAGACTTCTCACAAAATCCCCGGGAGTTTAGGAAGAACAATTCCAAAGCCTGGCTCATTTGCCAGAATGACCATCTGAAGATTGCTCTAGCATATCTGCGAGTTCCCAGAATCTAGCTTTCAATACTTGGAATATTATTACCATCAAAAACATGATAAAGCACAGATGTCATAACAAAAAGCACAACTTTTATATAGTTATGTTCATATAAAATAGGCTGCATCACCCATCCCGGGATCAACTGGGAGAAACGATAAGCAAAAGGTACATCAAGTTGAGAGACAAGGGGACCCCTAGATTTAAGTTAAGCACCAAGTAAAGGAAACAATTAAAAAAAAACCCTCACCAAAAGACAAGGAAATTAAAGAAGCTAAATGATTGCTCAAAACATGGAACAGAAAAACAGGTATTATAACTCAGACTTGGTTCAGCAACAGATGATAGCATCAACAAACGTAGAGGTTATATTCTACTAAAGAGCCATCAAGTTAAACAGCACCACTAGCTGCAAACATCAGCACAGAAAAGGAACAAGAACACCGTATTAATGCCGGACAAGACAACATCAAGCTTTTTTTGAGCTCAATTTAGAAGTCTTCTGGGTTGATGTGTCATGTACTAGAAACAGATCTAATATAGCGAGAATCAATACAGACTCATCAGCAGTCCATCACAGACTGGAATATCTACATATACAGATATAAATTAGATATTTCAGGATACCACTGAAAACAGCCAAACAAACTGGCAAATGATTAAAAAGAACTTTGTTTTGAAAAATATACCTGCTTTCTTTGTCACGTACATCTCTTTCAGGAACTCTATCTACAAATTCTCTTTCCCGGGGCTTCTCAATGTGTTCCCTGTCCCGGCTTCTCTCCCTGTATTCCTTGTCCCGAGTCTTCTCCCCATCCTCCCGATGCCTAACTGAATGACTCCTGCTGCGTCGCTCACGCTCAAGTGTTCCCCTCTCGCTCTCCTTCTCATGGTCACGTTCTTTTTTTCCACCATCACGATCCCTTTCCCGTTTTTCCCTCTCCCTGTCCCTTTCCCTATCTCTGTCACGGTCCCTCCCATTTCTCTCCTCTCTTTCTCTATCCTTATCCCTATGTTCTCTGCTACTTTTACGCCTCTCCCCATCTTTATCGCTTTTTTCTCTTTCTCTAGATTGTGACCGATGCCTGGATGAACCCTTCTCTCTATGCCGGTCTTGATCACGATCGCGTGCATCATCCACAGGCCTGGAGCGCTTCGATTTACGATCCTCATCATTTTCGTCCTCACCCCTACGCCTAGAACTTCTGCTACGATCTTTATCCCCTGATTTTACTAATTCATCGACACCATTGGCAGCTTCCTTTGATTTGTGAGGCTCAGGATTTTCCACTGTCTTCTCCAAATATTCATACTCATCAAAATCCATAATTATCACTCTTCAAATCACTGCACCACAAGAACATTAAAACAATATTCAAAGAACGAACATTATAGCTTTAAAAAAAAGGCTTTTACAGTACACAAACATACACAGGCATCAAAAAATCCACTAATCTATTACAAACATAATTTTCACCCGCGATTCTTCACTAACCTGAACCTATCAAATAGCTCAAATCTAGGGTTTACACCTAAAATTAGCATAAAAATTAGCTCAAATCTCGCCGTACAGTAAAACCTATTAAATCTCATCCCTAGGCTAAAAATTGAAGAACTAGGCAATTCTCGAAAGCTTCATCTTATTTCTGGTGCTCTAATGCATAGTTTATCAATAGCGACCTCAATTCAATAATGAACGCAAAATATATCAACAATAATTATCTAATTGCAACTCCAAAAACGAAAAACAACTAAAAACGAGAAAAGAAAAATTCAACGAAATATCAGATTCAGCTACTTGCAATTAAGTAACAGAAACATCAAGTGAAATTTCAAGTTTACGATAATATCAGAGTAAATTCAACAAAGAAGTGAAACCCTAAGCAGAATGAAACCCTAAGTATAAACTAATTCATTGAAGTGAGACGTAGTTACAAAAACCATAACATCAGAAGAAAATTTTACGGCAACAAAGTAAATTAATACAAAAAAGAATATCGAATCGAGAAAAAATAAACTAAGAAATAAGAATGAATATTACCTCAAAAAACCAGGAGATAACGGAGTAGAGAGAGTGATAATTTTGAAGAGAGGGAAGAAGGAGAGCGAAAGGTTTTACTAGAGAAAATATTTAGTTTTTTTTTTTTAGCGAAGGGCTCTCTTTTTCTCTCTCTTGTTTTGTTTATTTTTTTGACAGACTCGGAATTGCAAGTTGGATAATAGAAGCCAACTTAGGGTATTATATGCGTTGGTGTTGGAAGAGGCCTAGTACGGAAGGTTGTTATGGATGGCACGGCCCGCTAAATCTAGCCCGTCTAATCTACTTCCTCTATTTTTTTAATTGTGGCATTTCTTTTTTACACTATTTATCAATCAACTTTACAAAGTTATTTTGCATTATTATATAAGAAAAAAGAGTCCGTTCTTGAAGAGACGGTCTCACGTTAGTGTTAAAGTGAGATTAGTTGATGTCATGTTGACATCACGCGCGTGCATCAAACTAGTACCTGAAATTAGTTAAACACTTGGACTTATTAGGTATGCTAGCCTTAAATTGTTTCTGGATGAATTAGTTAAGTGTTGAAGTATATTAGTTAAACAGTGAAATATTATTAGTTAAGCGTTGAAGTATATTAGTTATACCATAAAAACCAGATTATAACGCATTTTATTTGTCCAATCACAACAATACCACATAGTTACATGTGCAAAAGGTGGACTAAATTTGCAAACAATGAAGTGTGGAAAAGAGAAATGGATAGAGAAATCTCTGAAGCAGTTACAAACAATGTAACCCCATTGCTATATGAAACCGCAAGAAAGTTCTACAATCTCATTCTCAAAAGTCAAGATAATGAAGATGCAAGAAAGATACTGCAAGAAGTCTACAAGAATACTGCTGCAAGTATAACCAAAGTCTTAACTACAAAACCAATTATAGAAGAACAATGTTCATCAAGTACAACTACATTGGTTATTTTAGACTCAGCTAGTGCAAAAATAAATTAAAGGGAAGAAGTGTAAGGAAGAAAAGTAATTTTAAGAAGACTAAAAAAACAAATTCCTAAAACCAAACTCAAATTGGTACAATTACACCAAATGTTAAGTTTTTTAAGTTCTTTTTCAGGTTGTCTTTTGTATTTGACATTTTAGATTTATAAAAAAACTTATTTCTTCGTTTATATTGGAAACTAAATAATGCTCAATAGAGCTCAATTAACTAATTATAGAACAACACTAACTAATGTACTGGATATGTTAACTAAAAAATAATGTAAGTATACATATAGATTACCAGCTCTAAAATATTGTGCTAAAATACTTAACTAATTCGCCAAAAATATTAACTAATTAGCCACAATTATCATCGTGAGAATTTGTGAGATGCAGTCCGTGTTTGAAAAACATATATCTCTTAGACTAAGACAGGTCCAACATTAAGACTAACGTAAGACCGTCTTTTTTTAAGAATTTGTGAAGAAAAAATATAGTCAAGTTAGAGGTGGCAAACGGGTCTACAGGACGAGTACAAGTCGGGTAATATCAGATTGGATCAACTTTGTGTTCGAATCGGGTGCGGGTTTAATTGGTCTGGTCAACATAGGGTCGGTTCCAATCGGTTTGGGTCTGGTCAATTGGGTAAGGTCGGCTTTCTTTTCTTGCAAACAAATGAAACACATAAATTAATGTCTTTGAAAAATATTTCATTATTATTTTCGAGTCACTTTAGGGTCATGTTACCTCAGATTTCGGATCTTTTTGGGTGAAGGACAGGGTCTCGAGACGGGTCAACGAGTACGGGTCTATTTTGCCGGCTATAAGTCAAGTAGGGTCTTGTTAGATTCGTCTCAATGTAAGAGAAAGCATATTCCGGTATTAAAAAAGCGAACTTGGATAAAAGTTATTTTATTTGACGGGTGGCTTGGCCTGTTTATTATATTGATGAGGAAGCAAGAGCAATTTAAGTACTTGTCTGGTTAAAATATAAATAAAAAATTGGAAAGTACTCCTTCTGGTTTCTATTAGTTTACCTACTTTTTGGCACAAAGTTTTAAAAGAAATAGGTACGTGGGTCATAGAAGAGAAAATAAAAGAATTAATTTATTGCATATTGTATTGATGTTAGTGTTATGGACCAAGAGGAGGGGAGTGAACAGAAAATATTATAATATAAAATTGGTAGAACCACTCCAAAAACAGGAAAAAAAATTATCGAGTAAACTAATAAATGACTCCACTAAAAAAACTAATAAATGGATGGATGGGTGTGTTGGAGGATGGATGTCAATTTCAGGAGAATGATCAGGTTAAGGCGGCATCAGCAATTCAATGTGAAGCAATGGTAGTGTTAAGAGGATTGCAAGAAAATTTGAAGTGGGGTATTTCGGCAATTAGTGTGCTTACTGATTCCAGTATGTTAATATGTATGATAAGGAGGAATCAATTTCTATTCCACTTATGTAGTATAGGTTATGACATACTTGCTATCTGTAATAGGTTTAGTTATTGTGAAGTTAGGAAGGTTGCTAGGGAAGTAGTTCAAGTTAGTCATGATCTGGCTGTAGCGGCTAGGAATGGTAATCTAATGTAATGATTTTTCTATATATTTATGTATGTTCTTGTTGTAAAAAAAAAAAAAACTAATAAATGACAATCCAAAAAGAATTAAAGGGTAAACTACTTAAAATCGGGGGGAATAGTAAAAAATGGAGTTGTTTGGTTGACAAATATCATAACAATAACCGACGAAGGCCAGACTCCTTGATTTCCATTTCAAAGACTGATTATAAACTGCTATCTATGGGAAAATCTATTCAGTGCTTGAAGTTGGGTTCTTTGATGACTGTGAGAGTAGTGTTGGGTTCAAAAGAAGATATAAGGAGCAAGGATGTATGTCAAGAAGAGATTATGGTTGCACCTTCCGATTCAGATCAACAAAATCACATTGGAGCAATATATAGGTGATACCATTATGGAGTTGGAAGATCAAATAACACGGAGTTCAACTCTGGAAATTCCAGTTGAGTCACAGAAGGGAGTGAAGTCCAAGAAGAAAGTGGAAGATAATAAACCTAAAAAAAGTGTTAAAGGGTAGCAAGTATCATAAGGACACACTCATGTCTGAGGTTGGAACCTTCTCCAGCTTGCCACGAAGTTCAAGAGGGAAGCGACAATCAAGGGTATCTCTCACAACAACAAGAACGAAGACAGCGAGGAGTTCATGTTTCAGGAAGATACGCGCTAAGAGTAAGGACATTTCTTATTCAATATCTAATTGTTCCTCTGAATGCAGGTTGAGCGTTGGTAGGAAAAGGAAAGATCCGATACCCCCTTCCTCATGTTTCTGCAACCCTCCAAGGATAAGGCGCCACTGTATTACTGATATTAGGTCTGATAATGGTTATGCTAATGTTTATTCTCTTTGTCAGGTTTGTAGTGCTTCTATAATGTAGCCCGTGAGATGATGTATGTTGGTAGTCAGGTTAAGGGTAGGGGTGAAAGTTATTCAGATAAAATCCAAAATCCAATCCAATCCAATCCGAATTAGTAATTCGAACTGTGTTCGGATTGGATTCGGATTGAGATTTTTTGAAAAAATGGATTTTCGGATTGGATTGAGGGTAATTGGATCCAAAAATTCAATATAACCAAATAGTAATATGCCTTGCATTATGTATCTGGATTGGGCTTAAGTGCTTAATTGATTTTTTTTAAAAGCCTAGTCCATAGCCTAGCAGGCGTAGCACTTCAACCCTTCCCCTAAAACCCTAACATCACTTAATTCCTCATTTCCTAAATCTACTAGGCTGCTGTTGTGCTTAATTTATTTCATCGAAAAACTAGAGTTTTAAAAAAATCGGATTTTCGGATCGGATCCAATTTAGAGTATGAAAATTCGGATTGGATTGGATCAGATTCAAACTCTAATTGGTTTGGATTCGGATTGGAAAATTAAAATCCAAATTTTGTTTGGATCGGATTGGATTATGCCCTAATCCAAACCGTACACCGAACTTTCACCCCTAGTTAAGGGTGCCCATGAATTGGCAACTATTGCCGGCAGAATGTCTGGGTCCTTTAGCCTCCCCTAAGGTTTTCTTTGTATGTTTGTTCTTGTCGCAAAAAAAAAAATTGAACTTCTAAAACCTAGGTGAGAGTAAATGTGAGATTGACTTGTACACTTGGAAAAAGTTGAAATAGCTTTATTTTTAAAGACATATACTTGTTTATTAGTGCGTGACAAATATAGCCGGCAAAATAGACTCGTACCCGTGACCCGCCCCAAAATACCCAACATGAGACCCGTTTGTCACCCGAAAGTGACTACCGAATTAGAACCAAAATACAAAATAACTTGATCCACCCAGAGGACAATGGACCCGAACATGAACCAACCCGAATACCCGGCCTGATGTGGCCCGACAATAATGACCCGAAATAATAATGAAATATTTTTCACAAACATTAATTTATGCGTGTTATTTATTCGCTAGAAAAGAAACTCGACTTTACCCGAATTGACCCAACCCGTTAGTGTGGAACCGAATGCGCACCCGACCAAACCCAGAATTTGAGATGGTCTTGTACCCGACCCGAACACAAAGCCGACCCGCATATAAGTAGACCCGAACACAAAGCTGACCCGAATATGAGTCAAACTGTACCCGACCCGTGGCCACCCTAATAAATAAGAGTTTTAAAGCAAACATAATGCACCAACATGAGATACAAGGAGTAATAAATAAGGTATATCAAAGATGCAACAATTCTATATTGTTCTTACTACCAATAAGATGTGCAAGCCAAGAGCTTTTAAGCCCGTAGAATCACATTCGATTCATGCAATACCACTATACTCAGTAAATTGACATGAATGAATTACAATCTCTGCAGAAAGAACAAAAATGTTTCTGCAGCTTCATAGAGCATAAACATCAGTATTGTTACAAACCCTGAAATAGAACCATCTTAACCATCTTAATAAGGGATTTGTTTATTCCACAGGGAAAATTTAAGAATACAAAATATTAAGTAATAATCCCACCACGACTTAAATCATTGAATTTTTCTTTTTAACCCATGTATACCCCCCTAGCACATAATCTGAGCTCTATTTACTGAATATCCCCCATTTCTTATCAGCAGACTCCGATTTCTGAGGGCCATCATCAAATTTTGTTGTAGGTGGGTTTAAATTATCAGTAACCACGCCTGGACCACGAATTGTTGCGCCATCAGAAGGGATGTTAGCATTCACCTTTAAACTGCTAAAAACACCAAAACCGTTTGACTTCAACGCAGGACTACCACCATTGATAGGTTGTTGACGGTGTACAATTGAGCCCGACAAGTTACTATTAGGTTGACTTAATTGATCTTGAATCTTGCCACAAGGCTGAGGAATCTCATCTCGAGGAAGAGGGGCATTCCTGGGTGGATTATGTTCACTTCCCCTTGGGCTTTGGCCATTAGGTGGAGGAACAGTAAGGTGAGGTTGATGTTGAGGTTGGCATTGGGGATGGGGATGGGGATGGGTCCCATTGTTAGGAAATCTCATAGAATTCCTCACAACAGAAGTATTTTTTGCTGCACTTCTGGCATACCTATTTTCAGTTTCTTGTGGGACTTGTCTTGCATTTGGACCAGTAAAGCTGGGGTCTCTAGGAATAGAGGATCTTGAAGCATTATTATATTCTGTAGAAGCTGCTGCTTCCCTGTCAAACCTCATTTGCTTATCATGAAAGCTGGTACTCCCCTTAACATTATGGCTAAGATCAAACACTTTATCAAAGTTTTGGGGTGCACTAGAAACCGAAGTGACTGACCATGTAGATTCTTCTTGATCTTGCGAGGGTGCTTCTTCATCACTGTCCATGTCAGATACCGCACTATCTGCTCCTCCTTCAAAATATTTAGGACTGTCACTACAGGCAGGAGCAACATTGTCAATTGCAGGGCTAGCATCAGCGGCATTATAAATCTCCGGGTTAGCAGCAATTTTATCCTTAGCTTTGCTGCCACCTTTCTTTCCCAAACCATATTTAATATGCCTAACTATTAAATATGCCTGCCTCCTTTCTGTCTTTGGCCCAAATTCCACAAACGCAACATCTTCTATCTGTATCAACATCAGCAGACTTAAGAAAAGAGTGTGAAGGAGAGGAGCAAAAGTTGTTAAATCTAGAAAGTACAAGGTCTATACCAAAGCAGATAGTTGAGATATCATTCCACTTAAATCATCATCTTCAGAACCAGTAGCGGTACACTGGATTGCAATCAAAGAGAAGGAACCAATTAGTGACAGAGAGAAGAATGCGGCCAAGTGATCCACAGATAGGAAGCTGCAGGAAAAAAAAAAATGGTTCTACAAGCAAGAATCCAAGAGCAAGCACTTTTCACTTTCATGCGTTAACATAAGTAGAGAATATCCCAGGACTTCTAATGAGTAATTTAACACTCTCGGGTAAATCTCCAAGATATTCCAAGCAGGGGGGAAACTCGAACAAGGGGGGGTCTTAGAGGCCATGACCTCCCCCATAATCTGACAGTACATTAATTTATAAGTTTATTTTGGCCACCTCACCCCCCAGCCCAAATAGGTGTAGTCGTGTCTGGTTCTTTTTTCCTAAATCATCTAAATTTGCTGCACCACACTGCATTGGAAATTTGCAACACAGGACTTCTTACTTGTGCTAAGTTTGGGTTCACTTTTGTCTTCTCTTTGTTTATTTAACTTCAAATTTGTTTTACAAATCTTAAGCCATGATTATCAAATTGTTTATCATAATTCATAACTAGCTTACATTATCTTGAACCACGATTCTTACAGCTTTGCACAGGGGAGATAATATATCGAGAAATTCTTGACCATTTTGCTGAAATTACTAGCTTAACTAATATGCATGGTTCACTGGAGACAATTTATCAAGTGAATGGGTGCATAATCAAATATTCGATTTTGCCAAGTGACCAGAGACTGTCGAATAAAAGTCTGATATGATACAATTTACATCAACAGAAGATCCGTAATTCACATTTGTGGCAATAAGTTTGAGATATGCAAGTAATGATGCATTTTCTTAATCGAGGTATTATGCCCTTACTTTCATAAGTTCATGGACCGATACCTAGATAAAGGAGGGGGGATATTATTGTTTAGTGCAGGTAAAACACAAGGATAAAAGATTAAGTGGGAGATGGGCGGTGGTTCTGATCCCCAGCGTGAATGGTGGAGGTGGTCTTGGTCGATGGTTGGTGTGGTAGTAGGCAAAGTGGTTGGTATGGTAGTAGGCAACCCCAAATGTAATCGTCAACATCAACATCAGTAACAGCAACAGCAACAACAAGAACAAGATTTATCTCGAGTGTCGTCCACATGAATCCTCTGTCTCCATTTGCTCCTCCAAACTTAATTTCTTCTTATTGTTTCTAACGCCCTCTACCTCGTTCATCTTTGGTCTCTGTAGACTTCTCTGGAAATTTTCAGTATCCCGACCTTCAACTACCCTAACCGACACATCACCTAGTGACGTCTCACATGCCCAAACCACCATAAACAGCTCTCACTTGTCTTTATCCTCAATGTTTGCAACTGCAACCCTCATTCAAATACTTCTTTCCAAATTCTCTCTTAATATGTTCCCACTTCCCACACATCGATCTCAACAAGCGCAACCCTGTCATCTTTCTTGAATGATCCTTCTAAATGCCCACCAATATAATAAAATCAAATTAATTTGTATCTAAATTTAAGCTCTCACATACTTTTGCAAAATTTATATGATTGAGAGGAGATTATTTTGAGAAAATGTCATGCTATTAGTGTTAGTTATGCAAGCTCAATAGTCCAACACGATTAGTATTTTAGTAGGTCCCGAAGACACGTTGTGGGTTTGGAGAATGCTCGAGGAAAAATTGTAGACGAATTAGAAAGTTTTTGTTTGCCCACAGGGTATAACCCGCGCACAGCGGGGTGGAACCCTCACCCGCGGGATACTCCGATTTCTTTTCTCTTTTCGTCTTATTTTTTCTAAGTCTTGTTATGTTAGGCTTCTTTAGAGATTTTTTTTAAATAGATAGATAATTGTATTAGAAAGATAAATATCTAGTTTCCTAAGTCTAGTTAGATTAGATCTTGTTAGATGCTAATTCTACTACGAGATAGGATTTCATCCTCTTTATAAAGGGGGGATTGGAATCATTATTTTGTATGCTCATCATATACGGGGAGAGATTACAAAGACTCTCAGGTTTCTAGTTAAAGTTCTTGAAAAAGATTGTAATTCACGGGATTTATGAGTTTGGGTTTTAGTATTTTACCAATATTCGTTGAAGGATTAGTTAAACGATTCGTGGTTTTTCCTCTACTTGTTAAGGGAGAGGTTTCCACGTTACATTTGCGTTTGTCATTGCTTTAATTTTTGCTCCTTAGAAATGTTATATTGTTTACTTGCTACTACGCTTCCGCATAAGTCCTAACAATTAATCTCCCACTCCTCATCCCTAAAACACGCACACACACACACACCCTCAAAAAAAATAGGTATCCCTGTGATTTTATAGTTATCTCTGTATATTTCAGAAGTATCCTATATTATTCAGCATGTATTTTGGACAATGAAGGGGAAGTTTGGGGGAGGGGAGGGGAGAGGATGATGAGACAGCTGCAGTACTTACCAAGTACTACTTGCTCAAACAGACGCACTGTAAATTGCAGTAAGAATTACCTTTACTCGGTAACCACGTTCCATCAATCTCTTAATTGTGTCTGCTTTCATATTAAGATCCTTTTGTTCCTGAAGCAAGGAGATCAAGAAGCTGGTTATGACTGCGGAAATAAAAAAATCCTATGTAGATTAATAATGTACACAGCTAAACACAATAAACACGTATCTCAAATAATAAAAGCAAGCTACTTTTACTGCAGTATATATTTGAATCTAGACTTTGCAGATCACATTCAGCATATTCTAGTGCTGAAATAATGTTCAGTGACTAAATTCACAGCATTTGTAGATAGCTTGCTTTGGCAGATATAGCTTTTCTTGATGCATTGGCAATAACTTACAGTCTTTACAGAGAAACGGACTTCTTTGCATTCTCCTCTTTTTAAACTCCCAGCAGACTGCAAAATAAAACAAACACAAATGAATAAGACAAGATTCATTACTAAAAAATGTTCCTAAAATATCCAACGCAATACACAATACCAGCGTTTTTATAATAAAATTTTAATACTAAAGAGGACTAGAGGAGCCATCAACAATGAGGACGACAGTCTTTGGGGGGAAAAAAGTGAACTTTCCAATTAGCCTTCTAAAGCAACTCCATACTAATACATACAAGCAATAAAGAAGAGGAGCACTAACAACAAGAAGAAACTTCCACCTTTATCTTAGCGCGCTCTTTGTCTTTGACTTTTTTCTTGTACTTTTCTCGATTATAATCATAAATTTTGCAAACAGGAGGCTTTTCATTGCGATCAACCTGTAAAGTCAGAGTAACATAGCGGATCTCCGTAAGACCAAAAATATTTGAATATTGACAAGTAAATTAACTAAATTTTCACGACTGATCAACATATCCATAATGGGGTTTCTGGTAATGATCATAAAAGCTATGGACTTATGGCTATTAATTGTATTTCTCCCAAAAATTCTGGGCTACGGAAAAAAGGGAGCAAAAGCGACTCAAGCCGAATCTAAAAATCTACTCTAGATGTTACTTTTCAGACAACAAGCGAAAAGCAAAGCAGTGCACACAAATAAGCAGTTTGCTTTTCATTCCCACCAAATATAACCTGAAATTATACCAATATAATTAGAAAATCAACCAAAAGAAAAAAGCTACACCAACAAATTTGCCATTAAGCATGTTACAAACATTGTTCGAAACCATATTACTTTTCCTTCTCATAACTTGTAAGGAAATTAAAACCATACTAAGAATATTTACCTCAACCAGATCAAGATCGAAACTCTTTGCACGTTGAAGAGCTTCAGTTCTTGAGATAACAGAATGTCCTGCAAGCAAACACCATACACAAAACTCAATTATCACAAACTTCAAAAATTACACTGCCTTCATCGGTTCTCCACTATTGAACATCTAACAACTCCTCCCATTTCTAAATCTCATCATTTGGTTTATATTGCTATTACTTTTTGGTACTTCTCACTCACTTCATCCGAAAATGCGCCAATAATTTAACGTAAAATTCAACAATGCATAAATAAATAACGAGTTCATTCATCATACACCCGTGTGTACCATACACCCAAGACTAATTTTTGCTCATTTGGAACTCTCATTTTTTAGTACATTTTGCTCATATGGATTATTCCAAATAAGCAATGAGCAAAAAAATAGCCTTGAATGTACCAAGTTCAAGGTACACCCGGGTAGGGGTGTAAATGATGCGAGTCGAGCTCGAGTTTGGCTAAACTCGACTCGAAAACTCGAAATCAAGCTCGACTTGACTCGAAAACTCGCGAGCTCGAAAAAATTAAACTCGACTCGAACTCGAAATCCTAAACTCGAGCTCGAACTCCATCTCGAATCAAGCTCGAACTTGAATCAAGCTCGAACTCGAAACATAAACTCGGATCAAGCTCGAACCCGAAGCTCGAACTCAAATCAAGGCTCAACTCAAACTTGAGTCAATCCATGTACCTTGAGTTAGGTACTTGGAGTAGCCTTTTATAAAGAAAAAAAGTTGGGTGTTTCATTGTCCAACCAATGTGGGACTTTATGAAACAAACTTTCATAGAAAAAATGGTTTCCAACTAAAAAGTTTTTGTTCCATTTATAAAAAACACAAACTTAAACTTTTGTTTCCCAACCAATGTGGGACAACTTTAATTCAAAGAATAAGTATAACTAGAGTAGTAACATCTTATAGAGAAAAAGGCTATTGTTTATACTATAAACCAATGTGGGACATTTAGTATTTTACATAAAAGATCATTTTTAATAATTTTCCAGTTTGTTCATGAGATTTTAAACTGAGCCAAGGCTAAGGCTCGTTAAACTCTTGTGCTCGACTTGTTAACCATAACCTAAAGACAAACTATAATTAAAGTCCACTATGAAGAAATTTTCTATGAAAGTGTTTATTATATTTCATGGATTAAATTCTTTGAAAAAGTTTGAGAATTATTTATTGAAACTGCAAGTATTATATATAATTTTTTTTTCGAGTTTCTCGCGAGCTTTTCGAGTCGAGTACGTAGTAGCCCAAGCTCGACTTGTTAGTCATCGAGTCGAGCCTACTCGAGTCGAGCTTTGACCAAGTTTTGACCGAGTAGCTTGCGAGTTGTCTCATCTCATTTACACCTCTACACCCGAAAAAACCCGACAATTTCTAATTTGCAGTACAAGGCGGTACAAACAGGTTAGGTCAATAGGCAAGCAAGGGAGAAATGGAAACTTTACAACCCTGCTATTTTTTCTTTTAGTAAAGCAAAAATCGTCAGAGAAAAACTAACATATTCTAGAGATATTCATCTTCCCTTCCATAACAATTCGACACACGAAAAGACGAAAGTACATTAGTATCGCGAGTTGAAAATCGTACTATCACTAACTTAGCAAAAGAATCCATCTACATATGACCTGAAAGATGGAATATTAACAAACTCATAAAATGTAGAAAGCATATAACATCTTCACATAATAAATCAAATACATACCTTCATCAGTGACAAGTCTTATAAATTCGGCTTTAATCTCATCATTAAGCCGCAGTCTGCCGATAGGTATCTTTACCTCCTTCTTCTTAATCTGATAACATGCCAAAAATTCAATTAACATTACTTATTATACCTTAATCCAAATTTCGCATTATAAATTGAAATTATTTCCTGAAAACTAACCGAAATTGAATCACGGAAATAACCTGAACTGGAGCAGCAAAAAACCGAACCCTAACGTTGAATAATTGTTCCCGCCGTTGAAAAATAGCTTGAATTTTTGGAGTATTTGTGAGAAAATAATACTCTGATAATCTTGGTGATGTTGTTTGATTCACGAATCGAGGTGTGGGAATCTGGAAGTAATGTCTTTTGAATTGGTGGATCAAATTGTTCGGTTTTACCTCTTTGATTCGATGAAATAATGGCGTCATTTTTTTTGCAGTTGAATGATCGAAAAAATGGAGTAATTTAGAAGGAAATTTGAAACAAGTTCTTGTTGGAAGATGAGGAGAGCTTCTGGAGCTCGCAGCTTCTGGGTTAAGCGTTTAAGGATTGACAGTGTCTTTGCGCTAAATGGTTGAATGTGGGAAAAATAAGGATTTCAATTCGAGCCCTAAAACTATGCCGTTTCTTTTTAATTTACTCATATTACTCGGGGAGAACCAATGAGAAAGCCAGTCTAGAAGTGAGTGAGAGAAACTGAAAAGTGAGAGAAATAAAATAAAATAAAAAAATTATGTAGACATAGAAGGAAAAAAATAAGAAAATATATCGAACATGTTACCAAATATAGAAAAAAATTGTGTAGTATAAAATAAACGGACGAAAAAGGAAAGTTTGTATATTAAAAAGAAACAGATAAAGAACAATATTTAACTCTAATTATTTTTTTTTCCAAATATTGAGCCCACAACGCTGTAATATGACCAGGGGGGTCATTGGACAGGTCGATTTAAGCACACTCGACTTAGCTTAGAATGATGTGTTAGGAGTTTAGTACCAATCACAATTTAACCTGAATTACAGCATCTAATAATTTAATTAGGCAAAAGCTAATGGTTCATATAATAATAGGGGAAATTTGCCAAAAAATACTTTTAAAAGTTCAATTTTGTGGAAAAAAAACTTTTTAAAGCAATCTTTGCAAACAAAAACCACAAACTTGGAGTAATTTTTTTTGCAAGATGAAACCTATTCCCATTTTCAGGTGTTGACCATCTCAATTCCGGCATTGACCCTTCTATTTTTCCTCTTCCTCCATAACCACCACCTATCCACTAGTACCACCACCTCCTGCAGCCCCTACCTCACCCCCACTCCATCCCCCACCACTTGCGGCCCTCAACCCCTCCCTGCACCCCTCTCAGGCCACACCCCGCAGGCCACAGCCCGTCAACCCACTCTCCACCCTCTTCGCCCCTGCCCCCTCTCCTATCCCTTCTTCCCTCCCCCTCTCCTCTCCCTTCGTCCCACCCCCCGGCCGCCGCCGCCTCCTCCGCGCCGCCTAGAACCCCCCCCCCGCGCGCCCCACCGACTAAGGTTGAAAAATTACAGAGGCAGCCTTTGAAGAGAAATGATTTAGGGGACTAAAGGAAGGTATAAGAGTCAACGCAGGAATCGAGATGCTCAACGTCGGAAAATGGGAATAGGTTTCATCTTACAAATAAATTATGTTTGTGTGTTTTTTTTTGCAAAGGATGCTTATAAGATTTTTTTTTCAAAATTAAACTTTTCAAAGTTTTGCTTGACAAATTTCTCTAGTAATAGTTATATCGTTAGGTACTTGATCTCTACCCTCAACTTTTATTGATTCAACAACTAGAAGAATCCATGAAGATTATCTGAAAATTTCACTACTAGGATCCACAATAACAACGATTGACGAAATTCATGAGTTATACAAACAAAATGTGTTGTTGTCATTGGTTTTTGAATGGGAAATAGATAACTAGATATAAAATTGGTTCTAGGGTCATAGTAGAAAAGTATTATGTTGGTTCTGCAAAAGTAAAGAGGATCAATGGAAAAATAAAACAAATAAAACATATACTCCCTCCGTTTATTTTTAATCTACACAATTTCGTTTTTAGTTTGTTTCTTTTTAATCTACACACTGTTGCTTTTTCTATTTTTGGTAACATGTCACATTTATTTTCTCCTCTTTTTCCACCCATGTCATCCACTTTTTAATATTTTAACCCACTTTTTACTTTCTCTTTACTTTTCAGTTTATCTCTCCACCTTTTCAGTTTCTCTCTCATACTTTTGTACTTCCTCCTTGGTTCTCCCCCAAAGTGAAGTCAGTAAATTATTAAGAAACGGAGGAAGTACAAGATAGTGGACAGGAAAAGGGGTGAAAAGGAAGTTAAGACAAGTAACTATTAAACGAACAAATTGTGAGGCTTACATTAGAGTGAAACTAAATTAAGAAGGCCTTTTTGAAGTTGTCCAACACGTATTAAGGCTTCGTTTGGTAGGGCGTAAAACATTTTCCTCTAAAATTGATTTCCTCTATTTTCAATTTTACATTGTTTGGTTTGCAAATGAGTTTAAAACCATTTTCCATAGGAGTAAAATTGCTCTCTCAATGATGGAAAACCATTTTCCCTTAAAAATGAAGGGAAAACTATTTTCCATCCTTTTCATTATCTCTCTTGTACACTCATCTAACTACCTCCTCACTTTCCCTTTCATTTTGCTTTTGTTTCATCGTTTTTCTTACATGGAACCAAACAACAGAAAACTAATTTTGGAATTGTGTCTTCCATTATACATTGTTTTCCATGAAAATCATTTTACACTGCAAATATTTTACACCTAACCAAACGGAGCCTATATCATAATTGTGATCTCACAAGGACAAAATGAAGTATCTACATTGTTTACAAAAGCAAATCACAAAACAAAAGGCAGAGGCAACAAAAAATATACAAATGTTACTTGTAATATCCCTCATGATTGCTGTAAAAGAGATTTAGCAGACTACTTATACAAACAAGTTACATTTTTCTTTTAGGGAGCTCAGTTCCTAAGTTATTCCAAAGTTAATCGTGTTTAGTTGAGAGTAGTTTTAGAATAAGTGACCTCATGTGACAATTGTTGGCTCTAAATAAGCATTGGTGATGACTAGACTCTTTTACGGGTCGGGGTGTTACATTACTTGTATGAAATCCCATAGATATATACGTGTTAAGAAGCTCGGGGTGACGACTGTGTAGCACAACTATGGATCATTTAATTTTAAAGTACCGCTCAAGAATATTTCATAACATAATAGCTAAAGATGGACGAGTTTTATATTGCTTTCATTTTATCCTAAAGATTATTAACAAGTTCCAAGTCTTAGTTCAAGCCGATAAATCAAAATACATGCTTTCATATGACACTTGTGAGAATTGTACTTTAAATTTGCAAACATATATGACTAAAGCTATGTTTAGTTCACCTTATTTTTACTAATCTGAACTTATCTGATCCGATCTGAACTTATCTTTTATAAAATATATTATTACTAATATTATTATTACTTTGTATTTCATTACTAGTATTACTATTACTATCATTTTATTACTATGCACACATTTTAATAATAATAATAATAATAATTTAAATAATATAAATAATATAATAACAATAATTATAATAATATAAATAATAATAATAATAATAGCAATAATAATAATAGCATAATTAGTTTTTTTTTAAAACGAACACATTAGTATATGAACATACAATTAAAAATAAAAGAACACATATTTTAGGCAAAAAAAATATTGTTCATGGTAAAGAGAACATATTGCTCATGTCTCAGGTCCGTTTATAATAAGAATTTAGGTAGTAATGAAAAGAACATATAATGATATTAAAAAAAACATATAATGAAAGAGCATACAAAATCTATTTAAAGAACACATTCTAAAAATAAAAGATAGGTGTTAGTTTTATATTGATGACATGTTTGGATTTACCTAACAACATGTTCTTTGTTATATCAATAAATTGTTCATTTTTATTATAAATAAACCTATAAATATTAATAAACATATGATCTTGAACAAAATTGTTAAATATTCTTCTTATATCGTTGTCTTGTTCTATATAAACTTTGTTTTTAAAGATAAGTAGAAATCCCTTGTAGGGAAAATTTTGAACGTGATGCCAACACCATTAGGTTATCCCATGCTACTCATGTTTTATATAAACTAGTAAGATATACTTTATATTATTCTGCCAAAATTGTTAAAAAAAATAAACATCATATACTATTGTCATGTTCGTTACATGTACAACATCAAAAAGAACATCGCATATCAAAATTGTTAATTAGAACAGATATAAAAAAGAACACGTACAAATGCCAAAAGAACATTCTTCTTCTTGAACACAAATAACTTCAAATAGGTATATCAATGACATTTATAATAATAGCAACGACATTAATAATAATTACCAATATTAATAATCAATAAGTACAACAACGACAATAATAATAATCCTTTTGAACAAATGTACTAGTAAATAGTAACATTAATAGTAATAGTAATCGTATAAAGTAATATTAATAATAATAGTAACAATAATAATAATAATAACAATAATAATAACGATAATAATAATAATAATAACAATAATAATAATAATAATAATAATAATAACAATAATAATAATAATAATAATAATAATAATAATAATTACAATAACAATAATAGCATTAGTAATACTAATAATCATAATAATCATGAAATAATAACAATAATAATAAGTTTTTAAATATAAGCATAATCTGAACTTATCCGATCTGATCTGAACTTATTTTTTCTGATCTGATCTTATATGATCTGATCTTATCTGATCTGGAATAAGTAAAAATAAGGTGAACTAAACATAGCCTAACAGGGTTCGAATTCGTGAACAAACCATGCACAAACACCTTAAGTCAGACTAGCATTAACTATTTGGTCTAAATTGTGGCAAAACATGCATTTTTTATAAGCAGGAAACAAACTAGTGTGGTTGCCATAAAATAGGCCACCCTAAAGCATCCTTTCGGATGATTACAGAAAAAGGGAAATCAGATATATCAAACCAGTAGGTGAGAGAAGTCGTCGAATGACTTCTATGGGCCACCCAATCCGCAACCGCATTAGCTTCCCGAAACACGTGCCGAATTTGAACTTCATCAAACTTCTTCAAGTCTTCACCTGCAACCAAAATAAGAGTATTAATAGTCCAAGGAATTTTCCAAATATTTTTGATAGCCTGAATCACCGCCAGATTATCACCCTCAACAATAATTTTCTTTAAACCCAGAAAACAAGCAGCTCTAATCCCTTCCCTTAACCCCCTAGCCTCAGCAACCAAAATTGAAGCCAAATTATCTAGCCCCCCCTCCAGAAAGAAGGACTTTACCCTGGGCATCGCTAATGACAAACCCATAAGCTGAATGACTATCATCCAACTTAGAACCATCAAAATTAATTTTAAACCAGTCCTGTAATGGAGGCGACCAATCAATGTTATTTCTAATCTTCGCCTTTTTCGAAGAAGAACACATAGTTTGAGGAGGCCGAACAGAGAACTGGGAGTCAAAAATATCAACAGAAGCCCCTACTCTTTTAATCATATCAACATAAGCTCTTATCATGCAACTAACTTTAATAGGAGAACATTTATCCCGGCGAAAAATAACTCTGTTCCTACTATACCGAATAAACCACCATGTGATAGCAAATATTTCCAAATTGAAAAGAGAGAAATTATCCTTAAGCAAAACAAGATATTCTACAAAAGACATATCATTACCTATTCTAGAAGGAATCGGCCAACCTAAATTAGCATTGAGATCCTTAAAAACATCTACAATGAAAGGACAATTAGAAAAAATATGAGTGACATCTTCCGAATGATACTGACAAAAAACACATATAATGGCAAGTAGATGTGGCTTAACTCCAGTCTCTTTTTAGTAGGGTGACCATTGTGACAAATTCTCCAGATGAAAAATTTAATCTTAGGAGGAACTTTCAACTTCCAAATCCAATGAAAATGAGAAGTATCACCCCGTTGATGATCAATCCCCTGAAGAAGCTCCACTCCAGACTTGACAGAATAAATGCCATCAAGAGATAGACCCCATCAAATACTATCCTAAATTAGATTACTAGGGATAAAAATCTTAGAAATTTCAGCCACCATCTCTAGAGGGACAAACTGGCCCAAAAGAAGTTTATCCCACTGCCGGTCGTTAGAAATGAAGAAATTAACATGCAAATTTTCCCTTCCTGGAGGAACGGAAGAAACATCAGCAATGGGGTATTTAAATACCCAATTATCATACCAGAAAGAAATAACCTCACTATTGCCTACCACCCATCTAAGACCTTTTTTAAACTCCTTCCTCAAGCTCATTAATTTTCTCCATTGCCAAGAAACATTAGCTATATTGCCAAGGGAAGTAAGAATTTTCCAAAGAAGCTTAAACTAAAGAGCTATATTGTTAGTTTTAGCTTTTCTGAGACCTAAACCACCATATTTTTTAGGCTTACAAACTTTGTCCCACCCTATTAAATTTGGGGACTTAGCATTCCTATCTTTGTTCCAAAAGAAGTTCCTATAACTTTTATCTAAGGAAGAAAGAATAGAGGGAGGCAAAGTAAAACTTTGCATTTGATAATTAGCTTTTGTTGCTAAATTAAATAAGAATCGTTCTTCCCGCCTGAGAAAAAGAGTTAGCTTTCCATTTAGTCAACTGGGAAGTCACTTTCTCCTGAATATCCACAAACGTATCTTTTGTAACTTTAGTGCATATTATAGGACAACCAAGGTATTTACCTAGAGAAAAGGTCTCCTCCATTTGCAGGATAGAAGCAAAACTAGCCGATACAGTAGAAGGGACATTCCCAGTACATTGGAACGCAGACTTATGGAAATTTATCAACTGACCAGACATGAGACAATACTTGTTTAGAAATTTTTAATAATAAGACAACTATCGTCTGATGCTTTAGCAAATACCATAGTGTCATCTGCAAAAGTTAGGAATGGAATTTTGATTCTAGAATGACCCAATTTAACTCCAATTGTGCTACTTGCACTAACACTTGCTTCATGGAAATGCCGAGCTACAATTTCTGCATATAAAATAATAATGTAGGGTGACAGAGGATCACCTTGCCTAATTCCTCTAGATGGGGTAAAAGATTCACCCAGGATTCCATTAACTAAAACTGAAAATGAAACAGTAGTAATACACTGCTTTAGCCATTCAATCCAACGATCACAAAAACCCAAATTTTCAAACACTTTAAAAATAAAATCCCATTCTAATCTATCATAAAAATTTTCCATATCTAATTTAATTGTTAACCAACCTTAAGAAAACTTCGTGAGCAAATAAAATATTATCTTGAATAAGTCCTTCTGGAACAAACACTCCATGCAAAGGGTGAATAATCTTCCCCAACACTATTTTAAGCCTATTGGCCATAATCTTCGAGATGATTATATAAATAGTTGAACATAAACTTATTGGTCTAAAATGATTTGGGTTATCAGGATTGTCTATCTTAGAAATCAAAGTGATAAAAGTATGATGTATCTCTTTTAGAAGCTTTCATGGATGAAAAAAAGGCTTTAACTGCTCTATAAATTGATCTTCCCACTAGAGACCAATATTTTTGGGAGAAAAAGGGGGGGGTACCCATCGGGACCCGGGGATTTATCAGGTGCCAAGTCAAAAGTTGCTTCTTTAATTTCATCAAAACTCACATCCTATCAAAGTCTAACATTATCATCTTCTGATAAAATTTGCTCTAACAGCATAAAATCTACACTTTCATCAAATGAACACGCCGGGTTATTGGCAAATCGCTGTCTAAATGCATTTGTGAAACACTCTTCTATTCGGCTTGGGTGAGTTATTACATTGTTTTGATCATCTTGAATTGAATTTATTAAATCACGATTTCTCCTAATAGAAGCGCAAGCATGATAATATATAGTATTCGCATCACTTAACTTGATATGATTAGATTTAGCTTTGATTTTCCAATGCAAATCTTGGAAGAGAAGTAACTTATCTCGTTTAGCTAAAAATTTAGTTTGCATATTCATTAAACAGGTAGAATTTTCATCTTGGATAAGCTCTTCTTGAATTGAGTTAAGTTTTTTATCCATAATTCTAAGTTGGCGAAAAATATTACCAAACCGGGTTGAGGACCAATTTTTAGCTTTTGCTTTTAGGAGTTTACATTTACGCGTAAGACAAAAAATATGTGATCCTTGAAACTGAGTACACCACGTTTTTTTAATCAAACAGTCAAAATCTTTACGAGACGTCCATAATTTGTTGAAACGAAATGGAGGAGCTTTCCTACTTTTACTAATATTAAGCGAAATCGAAATAGAACAGTGGTCCGAAGAAGTGAAAGTATGATGCATAATTTTGGAGTTTGGAAATAAGTTGAGCCAATCCAAACTGACGACCCCTCTATCTAATCTCTCTAAAATATTATTAGGCCCATGAGGTTTTTTCCTCCAAGTATAGCAATTACCTTCAAATGGTAATTCAATACATTCAATAGATTCGAAAAGTCGATTCATATAATTTAGTCTAGAGAAGAAAAATTTAGCACTCCCAACTTTTCTTTACTATAACTCAATTCATTGAAATCTCCTAGAATAATAAAAGGGGAGCTCAAAGAACTTAAATAAGCTATTATTTCATCCCAAAAATCCATTTCTAAAGCTTGATTTGGAGGAGCATAAACAAAATAGCTACAAAAGACAAGTTCATAGATAATATAGAAATATTACAAGCCATAAATCTACTCAATTTATGAATGATAGACAAAATAAACGGGTTTGAAGGATTATCTTTCCACAAACACCAAAGACCACCTGCCATGCCAATAGTAGGGAGGAAATCATAGTGAGTAAAACCAACATGCCTTACACTCCCCTCTAAGGGAGCATATTGCACTTTGGTTTCACACAAAAGCATAATTTGAACATTATTAAATTTACAAAAATCCTTAACTTCCTCCATTGCAAGATGCCTATTGCATCCTCTAATATTCCAAAAACTTAAATTCATTTAAAACACATTTGGCAAGTGGAAGACAAGACTTACTCAAGTCCTGCCCCTCTTTAGACCTGAAGAGACTGCTTCATCCTCCCAACCCTCCTTCCTTCTCTTAGCTGAGCTTGAAGAAGATCCATGATCCTTAGGGCTTGCCTCTTCCACCTCCATTCCCTCAATATGAGGAATCATAGAGGCCTCAGAGTTAATGGAATGGAAGGATTTTTCTGGTTGAGAGAGGTACTCATCAAGCATAGCATCATCATCTTGCTGATCATCGAGAATAAAAGTGCCATCATCAACACCAGAATACTCCTCATTATGATCAAATAGATCATATTCATCAGACAACAAAATATCATCTTCAGGAAGATAATTTTCAGGGAAAAGTTCACCAGGATAAAGAACTCTCAAAGGGACAGGAGCAATTATATCATCATTGGCCAAAGGGGGAGAGAGAGGTTGTTGCCCTTGATAATTAGAAAGCATACCAGACTGAGGACCAAATGGGATCAATTCTTTTTTAGCAAGAGATGGAACAGGAGGGGGGGTCACAACCTTAAATTCAATATCATCATCAGAGGAATCCACATTCACCACAGTATTATAAAT
The DNA here is from genome assembly GCA_947646795.1 of Beta lomatogona. Classification (NCBI taxonomy): domain Eukaryota; kingdom Viridiplantae; phylum Streptophyta; class Magnoliopsida; order Caryophyllales; family Amaranthaceae; genus Beta; species Beta lomatogona. The sequence goes on from CANSNZ010000089.1 coordinate 8,403,914, forward strand.
CATCAATCCCTTACCTTTCACCTTAGAGTTAGGAAGACTAAGAGAAGCCTTTCTGATCATGACCAACATTCACCACTTCTTTGAAGACAGCCCCCTTCTGACCAGGGTTCAGAATAGACCTTTGCAAGAAACCTCTTTTTCATAAAGTTATGAAAGACACCAGTTTTAGCAAAGGATGAACTCCTCGAAGCATGCTTAGGCCTAACCTCCACTAGATTAGCCTACTCAGTTATAGTGAGAGGCTTGACTTGCCTATTAGTATTCTCAAGAAACTTAGCCAACCATTTCTTTTTAGGATTTTTCAGCAGCCTATCCTTCTGAGGAGGGTAAGGCAAAGCACACTTATCAATGATATGATCATCACATCCACCAAAAGAACAACCAGTTGAGAAATCTTCATACCACAAAACATAGCCACAAGTCAAGCCACCAGCACGAGTGATTTAAGCATAATCAAGAAGAGGTTCAGTAATATCCACTCTAATGCACACTATTGCAAACCTAATTTTATGCCTCAAAAGAGACCTAGCATCAAGCTTAACAAGAGTGCCAACGTTATTGGATTAGCTTCAGACTCAGCATTTAATAACCCAGCAGGAAACCTAGGGATTCTAACCCATAAATCCACTAATTTCAATTCCTCAATATAAGGGTCAAAGCGAGCACGCCAAGGGTGCAACACAAAGAGCTCTCCCTGAACATGACATGGTCTTTCAGACCACACCAAATATAAGTCTCCAGGGTTAGCAAACCTAATCATTATCCAATTATTCCCCATTCCATAAAATCAACATCCCCTTTACAAAATTTCCAGTCAACTTTTGATCTAGATATGATAGTACGAAGATCAAGAGGTTCACCCAACATTTTTCTAATTAAGCAACACTTAGTTAAGTCATCAATATCTTTCCTTACATGGGGTAACTCATCAACAATGACAAAATCAAGCAAACAAGGAGGGTCAGACGAAGCACTTGCACCCATAGAAACAGGTTCAGACACCATACCAGCTGCATCAATAGCCTCAACAGACACCACAACATCAGTAGGATTGGTGGTCTCTAGAGAGAGACAACCTTTCCTTGCATTTTCATCAATGATAACATCCTTAAATGATCTAGGGATAGACATTTTGAGATAAAAGAAAATAGCACAGCACTTACCAAAATCACCAGAATACAGTAAGAGAATCAGGAAAATTATGAAGAAAATATAGACTAAAGAAGAAATGAGAGGAGAGATGTGAAGAAAAACTACCTGAGATGGACGCCTTTTATAGCATAACAAACAAATGCAACTAAGGCAAAATTCAGAGAACTTCTTACCAATGACATTTCCATTCTCATTTAATGTGAAATCTGATACAATGGAGAAAAGTCCAAGAGAAACAAGAAACCTCTGCAATTCCACAAAAGCAGAAAGAACCACCATCACAATGATGGGCTTGAAGCCAAGAAAATTGAAGACACCCTCCCACGGAAACTCACAACAAATTGATTGAGAACTCCCATACATGAACAGTGAAACCCTAGCCCTCTTTCGATTTTTGTACTTGAAACCCATAAATTGGAGCCACCTAGTCCAAATTGTGGATGAAACAGCTAATATAATCATGAAAAATTGCTCATTTACTCTATATCTAGGCTTATAGCCCTGACATTGAGTAAAATTAATGTTAACCACTCTACTTAAATTTGCAGGTGTACTTAACGCAGAGCTACAAGAAAACGAAAAGTTATCTACTTTAGTAGATAACCAGGAAATTACCAAAATATTTAGTAACAAGATAGTTACAGAAGCAATGATATGAATATATATCTTAGGTTTTCGGTAGTTTGAGCTTTGAATTTGGGTTGTTTTCGATGCGAGGGCTAGGGTTTCTTTGGTGAATTGATTTGGGGGGAAAAAACTCTAGAGCTTCTCTCGCTATCTTTCTCTCTCTTCATTTTTTATTATAAAAATCCTTTGGTTGGTTATGCATTCGATTTTCACTTCGTGGCAAAACATGCATTGATTAAGGGGTTATGTTGTTTTTAATAGTAGTCGTGTTGTGTTCTTTTTTTATAATGTTTTGTGTTGTTTTTATTATTTGCTTTATTGCTTTTAGTAAATGCATCATTTACAAACCTTGTTTGGTTAAATTTTTATTCATAAAATCCAATATTGTTTTTTCTCAATATAATACAATTCAAGGTTTTGAAATAAATAAGTTGATCAACCATAGTATCAAGTTACACTTGTGATATTATTAAGCGTTGAATTTTTTACAATTTAATATTGATCAATCCCAACATTAGGAGATGTTTTACAAAACAGTCCCAACAGGTTAATGACCTACTACAACTGGTAAACAAGCCCCTCTGCCATTAGTAATCAGCCACTCCCCTACCCCTTGAAACCCCCTCCCCTTCCACCTCACCCCCCGAAACACCATCCATTCCTTTCCACTACCTCCTCCGCCACCGAAACTACCTCCCCATACCTTGCAAGTTGCAACCACCTCCCAGCCCCCGAAAACACCTCCCCCACCTTAGAAACCACCTCCCTCACCCCCCCCAAAACCCTTCCCCTACATGCCACTCCCTCCACCAACCTCTCCCTTGCCCGCAACTGCATCCCCTCCCTCGGACCCACCTTCCTCGTCCCCGAAACCCCATCGATCCCCTGCCCGTCATTCCCTCCCCCACCTTCTTACCTGCATGACCCTCTCCCAAGCCCTCAATAAATCAACACCGCAATCACAGAAATACGTAGTAGGACCCAAAACTGGAGCTCGAACGCGTAGAAGCCCTAGGATTCAACCTCCGCTATTGGAGCAACGAGAGATTGAACTATCTGCGAATAGGAGGTTCTATGAAACTTTTCAGTTTTTTGAAAAATGATATCAAAAATGACCCAAAATAACACGCACGGGGGAGAGGGAGGGGTGTTTCGGGGTGGGAGGGGATAGAGATTGTGGGGGTGGCAGAGGAGGGGATATATGTATGGCAGGGGAAAGGAGGGGATGTATGGCAGGGGAAAGAAGGGGAGGGGATGTATGGCAAGGGAAGGGAGGTGGCAGGGAAGAGGGAATAGGTCGAGGAGGATGGCAGAGGATGGGGGAAAGGAGGAAGAAAGATTTTTTTTGACAGATAGGAGGAAGAAAGATAAGAAAAGTAAGACAGTAAAAAAAACCTTTGTTAACCTCTTTGATAAGTTAACCTGGACCGCTTTTGTAAAACGCCCCCAAAAGTTGGGACTTCAAATCAATATTAAATTGAATTTGTACTGTTTTTGTCAGAGGGGACATAGTTGAGACTGTCCTTGTTGATTTTTCCTAATTTTTATTTATTAAGATACGATTTAGTATTAGCCAATCGTATGAATTAATTAAGTCAAATTTAAATTTTCACTAATATTAATTAATTAAAAATTATAATTTAATCACACCTAATACTCAGTAATCTAAACTTAGATAATCCATAAATGATAATATGGTGAGAGTAGAATATTGGACTAAAGAGAATATATGATGGGGGTATGGTAAAAAGTAGGAAAGAGAAATCAGAAATGTGATAACCACAAACTGTAGAGAAACTATTGGACATCCTTGGTTTCATATTACTTGACACATTATTCCAAACACGCTTGCCAAAATATAATTTTAATCATTTATATTTATAATTCCTTATATGTAAAAATTTTAAAAAGTTGATATTTTGAAACAAGGGATATTATTTCAGATAACCCTGACATATAAGCCTTTTTCCCAAATAACCCCGACATTTTCACCCCTATCTCGGATAACCCTGAACTCGTATTTCGTCATCAAACTTGACGGATTGGTAGACGACGTTAACTATATATGTAACAGGCTAAGATTTTAAGCAGCTTTCTTAATTGGTTTTTATGATCTGTTTTATTATTGAGTTTATTGAACTCTTGAAATTATGATTGGAATCAAAGTTGGATTTTTAGCTTAATAATGAAATTACAAAAATGCCCTCTTGACTTTAAAAAAAAAAAAAGGGAGTTTTGTAGAACTATCTAGAACTCTTTAACTAATTCCTATTTATCTCACTTTTATTGAACCAAAACCCCAATGGCTTCATCTCTCCTTCTCGTGGCTAACCCCTTCCACCTCCACCAAACAATTCTCAGCCACCATGGCTTGGTTATCGCCGCCCATAGCCACGAGCTCCGTTGCTTCCCTCTCACTAACACACTTCCTCTATCATTTGTTCTAGTGTGTAGTTGCACTCTGTTCGCCGACGAGAGTTGCGGCTGTTTTGTTGGTGTTGTTGATGTTCACGTTGTCATGAGCCGCCGCTTGTCCTTCACTTGCTTCCTCTATTGTTGCTGTTGTGGGATGTTAGTGTTGCCGACGAGGGTCCTCCTAATTCGGTTGCTTGCTGCATGTGTTGTTGTTGTTGTTTGGTCAAACCTGCCTTCACCCTTCATTTTGCTCATTTCCCTCTCTCTATTGTTGATTGAGTGATTGCAATGTCACTCCTTTATTAATTAAGGTATAAGCTTAATTTTTAAACCTTATGCTTCATCTTGCAAACATAGAGTTTATCTTAAGCTCAAAACAATTACCTTGTTGGTTCAATTAATCTGTGAGTCATGTTTTGGTATTCTTGAAATTTTTATGTGATGCTTGGTATTTCATTCACTTCGAAAAGAGATTTTATTTTGACTACAATGTATAAGTTAGTCTTGTAAGATAAGATTATGAGATTGTTGTTTTTTTTTCATAGAAGGAAATTTGCTATCCAGCCTGATTAATAGTGATAGAGGAAAATTTCAATCAAGTGAGTGATGGGTATAATTGAGTTAGACTAAGAAAATCAGTTCATTAGTTGAAATGTGGCAAAGGAAGTTGTTGATTAATGTTGTTTTTTTTTTTTTTTTTGTATAGTGGTCATATGAATATTGAGCTATATACTTAAGATTAAAGTGTCGGTTTTGGGAAATTAGAAATAATATTAAGAGAGGGTCATTAATTAGTTTATCTGGGATTGAGTAAGAAATATACTAATAAGTGATCTTGATGTGGGCATGATATGGATGGTCATTCTTAAGTCAAATCATCAATGGATAAGCTGAATTATGGGATTCTGAAGCGTGATCGAAGTGGTATTTGGGGATCGAGTGAGGTACACACATGTTCTTCCACCTTTAAATTTGAAATTGGTATTTCATATGATTATAAGGATGTCATGGATTGAGTTCGGTGCGCTTTTATATTTTATAACCATAAATTGTTTACAACCAGAGTTCTATTTGTGAACTTAGGAAGTACAAATGCGATATTTATTGTATGAACTCGATTTTGCTCTAAACTAAGTTGTATTCAAAAGATTTGGAGTAAACAAAAGGATTTTGGGTTAAATAAAGTTTGAAGTATGATTCTGCTATACAATACTAGATAAATGATTAGCTACATAAGTTTTTACATGAAAATTATGAAAGTATAAATAAAAGTGTATCTATGGTTTGAAAACTTGATTATCTATGATCATGAACTTCGGAAAATATGAATTTGAGTTATGAGAAAATATGGAGTTGTGAAATTATAAATTTGGTCTTCTAGTTCGATTAATGATGGGGAAGCAACTGCAAGAGCAGTGATGAACACATCATGGTATGTGTGTGATATAAAATGATAGGATATCATGTCCTGAATAATAAGTCTTGCAAGCAGTACAAATATTGGTAGGGAGAGACGTCTCCATGAGTTTAGAGGTGGTGGCATAGACCCCTCTATTCGTATTATCTTCCCTGGATGGTTTGTAAGTCATTTATCGCAGAAACTATAGAGTATTATATGATCTAAAAGTTCGTATGGAAACTCATAAACAAAAGCTTTGGTCCTCTACGATTAACGTTCTATATTATGGATTTTCCTTTTTCAAAGATAATTGTACTAAGAGTTATGATTCCAATGCAATGATGCTTTATGAACTGTTGGATAGGTGTTTCTATTCAGCAGAGTTATAGATTATATGTTTTTAATACCGAGGTAGTATATTTTCCGTGATTGGATGGCGAAGTGGGGTAAACTATGGAGTATATGTTTTAAGTTTAAATTTCACCTTCGAGAGATTTGGATCATGTTATTGCGTTTTAAAATGCATTTCAAAAACCCTATTATGTATAGTAATTTTATGGGTGATACAAGATGGATTATTTTGTTACCTAAAAATTGTGTAATATGGATATTGTGAATTCAGTTATCATCTAAAAGAATAGTAAGCTATGCAGCTACGTTTTAAGCCACTAATGAATTTCTGGTTGGACAGTGTGTACTCAGTTTTTCTGATTTTGTTCTTGGAACCTGTCCTGGTGGGGGGCAGAGTTCATTGTTAGTAATTTTGCAGGTGTAGTATCGAGGACTTGGAAGATGTTAAATGAGCGAGAAGATGATTGCATTGTAAATTGTAGATTAAAGTTATTATTAGATGTTTTATTGAGAATATTTTCTTTGTGGTATTTGATTGTATTATATTTTGAGGTTTCGGGTCAGATAGCTATGTATGAAGGATTTCTTCTAAAGAATGTTATATTGGTGGGCCCATAACCCACAGGTCCAGGATCGTTTTATAGGTTATGTTTCCGCTGCGAGTAAATGTAATTTGGGGTTTATTAAGTGGTAATTGAGGTTTATGAATGTTAAGTGTGATTAGCTAGCAGCTCGGAAGTGCGGGCTGTTACAGATGGTATCAGAGCATGGTTGTTTTGGGGTTGTCATGATCTTCATATCAGGGCTTATGAAGTTAGGATAACTTTATGGGATTGCTCAAGAGTTTAACGTATATGAATTATAGGGGTTGATGAGCTTGGAGGTTTGTGTTTCGATCTACAGGAGGTTATATAGATTATTAAGCTATCGAAGTTAAATGTTAAGAACTTGAGCTTCATAAAGGAATAGATAGTTATACGCGGATGTGATTAGCGTATGGTGTGAGATGATTGTTATTGACGTGGATAAAAAAATATGTATGTTGGGTTAAATGGATTATTGCGTATTTCAAATTTAGAGTTATTATCTAAAGAAAATTGATATGTGAAATAAGGATATGTTTTGGGATTTCAAAGTGACTAGATTTGGCTGGTAAAAGTTAATTATCTAAATTTGGTGGTATGGTATGCTCAATTCAGTAATGTAAGGGCCAATTTGGGGCATCCATCTATAAGTCTTTAAAAATTAAAAAAAAGAAATGAGAAGTTGGATAACAGAAATAAAAGCTCGAAGTTATACGAAAATTTGAAAGTGTGTGATTAATTTGGGGTTGATTATCTGGTTTGGTTACTAGACATATAGATAATTTAGGTTGTAATTTTGTGATCCTATGTAAATAGGTTGATACTTTATATGTAGGAATTGTAGCAAATATGAGTGATGTTAGAGTGTGAAGCTTTTAATGAACATTTGAATTTATTATAAAGTACTTGTTTGGAAATTTTAGTGATATGAGAAACATATTAAGAACTTAAGGGAGTACTGAAACTACGATTCAAACTGTGATGTATAGAACGATGTGTTTTCGGAACATATTGATAATGATTTGGGATTTCTTGATTATTGTATGTAAATTTGGAGGGTAGAATTGTTATTTTTAATTAAACCAGAGTTTTATCACAGAATATGTATAATGAGGATTTGATACTTCTTTGTTAGTTACCAGAGCAACCCTGCGACCGTGTGTTGAGTTAGCCACATAGCGGGGGTAAAAGATCATTGGGAATGTGTGTCTGTTACTTGGGTAATTAGATTTCAAGTTTTGAGCTATTGAATGAGAATAAGAATAAGAGTCTAGATTTGTGCAAAACTTTGGGAATAGGAATATGGAATTCGAAGTTGTAATTTGAGGATATTTGCAATCTATTTGTTGGGAATATTGAGGAATAGAGGTTGAGATGTTGAAGGTTGAGTTAGATTGAAATTTGAAAAGGTGAAAAAAAATCTATTGGGGGTTTTAGCTTTGAGTGGCTATTAGAGGAAGATCGAATAATATTGATTGAGATTATCGAGAATTTGAATCCGGGTTAAGCGATTGTTTGTTTTCGAATCAATTGATCTTTCGAGGTATGTGAGTTCAATTCAATCTTGAGTTGATTCGATTTCCGTTAAAAATATTTTATGTGAACATTCCCGTTCCCAGATGTCCTAAAGTTTAATATTTTCAAATTTCGAGGACGAATTTTTTTTTAAGGGTGGTAGATGTAACAGGCTAAGATTTTAAGCAGCTTTCTTAATTGGTTTTTATCTTCTGTTTTATTATTGAGTTTATTGAACTCTTGAAATTATGATTGGAATCAAAGTTGGATTTTTAGCTTAATAATGAAATTACAAAAATGCCCTCTTGACTTTAAAAAAAAAAAAAAAGGGAGTATTGTAGAACTATCTAGAACTCTTAACTAATTCCTATTTATCTCACTTTTATTGAACCAAAACCCCAATGGCTTCATCTCTCCTTCTCGTGGCTAACCCCTTCCACCTCCACCAAACAATTCTCAGCCACCATGGCTTGGTTATCGCCGCCCATAGCCACGAGCTCCGTTGCTTCCCTCTCACTAACACACTTCCTCTATCATTTGTTCTAGTGTGTAGTTGCACTCTGTTCGCCGACGAGAGTTGCGGCTGTTCTGTTGGTGTTGTTGATGTTCACGTTGTCATGAGCTGCCGCTTGTCCTTCACTTGCTTCCTCTATTGTTGCTGTTGTGGGATGTTAGTGTTGCCGAAGAGGGTCCTCCTAATTCGGTTGCTTGCTGCATGTGTTGTTGTTGTTTGGTCAAACCTGCCTTCACCCTTCATTTTGCTCATTTCCCTCTCTCTACTGTTGATTGAGTGATTGCAATGTCACTCCTTTATTAATTAAGGTATAAGCTTAATTTTTAAACCTTATGCTTCATCTTGCAAACATAGAGTTTATCTTAAGCTCAAAACAATTACCTTGTTGGTTCAATTAATCTGTGAGTCATGTTCTGGTATTCTTGAAATTTTTATGTGATGCTTGGTATTTCATTCACTTTGAAAAGAGATCTTATTTTGACTACAATGTATAAGTTAGTCTTGTAAGATAAGATTATGAGATTGTTGTTTTTTTTTCATAGAAGGAAATTTGCTATCCAGCCTGATTAATAGTGATAGAGGAAAATTTCAATCAAGTGAGTGATGGGTATAATTGAGTTAGACTAAGAAAATCAGTTCATTAGTTGAAATGTGGCAAAGGAAGTTGTTGATTAATGTTGGTTTTTTTTTTTGTTGTATAGTGGTCATATGAATATTGAGCTATATACTTAAGATTAAAGTGTCGGTTTTGGGAAATTAGAAATAATATTAAGAGAGGGTCATTAATTAGTTTATCTGGGATTGAGTAAGAAATATACTAATAAGTGATCTTGATGTGGGCATGATATGGATGGTCATTCTTAAGTCAAATCATCAATGGATAAGCTGAATTATGGGATTCTGAAGCGTGATCGAAGTGGTATTTGGGGATCGAGTGAGGTACACACATGTTCTTCCACCTTTAAATTTGAAATTGGTATTTCATATGATTATAAGGATGTCATGGATTGAGTTCGGTGCGCTTTTATATTTTATAACCATAAATTGTTTACAACCAGAGTTCTATTTGTGAACTTAGGAAGTACAAATGCGATATTTATTGTATGAACTCGATTTTGCTCTAAACTAAGTTGTATTCAAAAGATTTGGAGTAAACAAAAGGATTTTGGGTTAAATAAAGTTTGAAGTATGATTCTGCTATACAATACTAGATAAATGATTAGCTACATAAGTTTTTACATGAAAATTATGAAAGTATAAATAAAAGTGTATCTATGGTTTGAAAACTTGATTATCTATGATCATGAACTTCGGAAAATATGAATTTGAGTTATGAGAAAATATGGAGTTGTGAAATTATAAATTTGGTCTTCTAGTTCGATTAATGATGGGGAAGCAACTGCAAACTTCTAGTTCGATTAATGATGGGGAAGCAACTGCAAGAGCAGTGATGAACACATCATGGTATGTGTGTGATATAAAATGATAGGATATCATGTCCTGAATAATAAGTCTTGCAAGCAGTACAAATATTGGTAGGGAGAGACGTCTCCATGAGTTTAGAGGTGGTGGCATAGACCCCTCTATTCGTATTATCTTCCTTGGATGGTTTGTAAGTCATTTATCGCAGAAACTATAGTGTATTATATGATCTAAAAGTTCGTATGGAAACTCATAAACAAAAGCTTTGGTCTTCTACGATTACCGTTCTATATTTTTCAAAGATAATTGTACTAAGAGTTATGATTCCAATGCAATGATGATTTATGAACTGTTGGATAGGTGTTTCTATTCAGCAGAATTATAGATTATATGTTTTTAATACCGAGGTAGTATATTTTCCGTGATTGGATGGCGAAGTGGGGTAAACTATGGAGTATATGTTTTAAGTTTAAATTTCACCTTCGAGAGATTTGGATCATGTTATTGCGTTTTAAAATGCATTTCAAAAACCCTATTATGTATAGTAATTCTATGGGTGATACAAGATGGATTATTTTGTTACCTAAAAATTGTGTAAAATGGATATTGTGAATTCAGTTATCATCTAAAAGAATAGTAAGCTATGCAGCTACGTTTTAAGCCACTAAAATGAATTTCTGGTTGGACAGTGTGTACTCAGTTTTTCTGATTTTGTTCTTGGAACCTGTCCTGGTGGGGGCAGAGTTCATTGTTAGTAATTTTGCAGGTGTAGTATCGAGGACTTGGAAGATGTTAAATGAGCGAGAAGATGATTGCATTGTAAATTGTAGACTAAAGTTATTATTAGATGTTTTATTGAGAATATCTTCTTTGTGGTATTTGATTGTATTATATTTTGAGGTTTCGGGTCAGATAGCTATGTATGAAGGATTTCTTCTAAAGAATGTTATATTGGTGGGCCCATAACCCACAGGTCCAGGATCGTTTTATAGGTTATGTTTCCGCTGCGAGTAAATGTAATTTGGGGTTTATTAAGTGGTAATTGAGGTTTATGAATGTTAAGTGTGATTAGCTAGCAGCTCGGAAGTGCGGGCTGTTACAATATATTTGGCGTTTGTAATTAAAAACCTATTTTTTTAAAAGAAAAAAATTGTGTTCCTCATCTCCCTCTCTCTAGTTTTTCACTCCATGTCTTCATCTCCTCTCCTTCACCTCCTTCACCACCATGATTTTCTCTCTCATCTCCTCTCCTTCCCCTCCTCCACCTCCTCCTTCACCATGAATGTGCAACACGTGTCTGGGAGGCAACAAACCCCTGTGCGTATACCTCCATATATGTGATTTCACTTTCTCAAACTAAATCAAAACAAATTCATGTAAGTTGAGCCAAGTTTTACAATTGTCAACCCATCACTCCATTAATGATACATGCGAAAATATTATAAATCAATCTTAAGACTAATTCCATGTGCAGCTTAAACCACAGAAAAAAGTGTGAAAAAATGAATGGACAGTTGAGATAAATAAAATCAAATTCATATAAAAAAAAAAACTAATTCAGATCTCAAAGTAAAAAAAGAAGAAGAGTAAAACGGGAATTCTAAACATTGAGATGCAATCAACAATTGGAGAATCATCCAAAAACACATTAAGAACCCAATTACAACATAAAATTTCAGAGCAAAAAATTTACACGAGAATCATATTCTTCTACAAGCTTCGAAATCGGTTCATCATGAGCACCATCATCTTCTTCTTTTGCAACTTCATTTCTAGTTTGTTTTGCTTAAATCATCGGTCTGCTTCCAAATCTGCATTTCTTTGATCGAAATTTCTCCATTTTTGTGTAGAATTTCAAGCTTCCAAATCTGCATTTCTTCGGTCGAAATTTCTGAGTAGGAATGGCGGATGTGATGGTGGAGACGAAGGTCTGGGAAGGAGACGTTGAGGGAGGAGAGAGAAAGAGATAAAATCAGGGGGTGGTGGAGAAGAGAGAGTGGTCAAGCAGGGGAATGAAGGAGGAGAGAGAAAATCAGGTGGTGGTGGAGGAGGTGGAGGAGAGTGTGAGGATGAAGACATGATATGAAGAACAAGAGTGAAGGGGATAATGAACACAAATGTTTTTTTTCTTTTAAAAGATTAGGTTATTAATTATAAATGTCAAAGAGTTAACGCCATATATTTGTGCACCAACCCAACCCACGAACATCTTAGACATAATTATATTGGGTTTTTCTATGATATACCCCTGTGTTTTTTAAAATTCTATAATATACCCCTAATATTTTTTTAGTCTACACTGTACCCCTGTGTCTTTTAAGTTTTCTACGAATTACTCCTAGTGTGTATTAATGAAAACGGACGTTATTGTTTTTTGAATTCCCCTACAAAACTCCGTTTAGTAGTTAAGACCTCTAAACCTCCCCATTTCATTCTTATGTTCTTCTTTCCTGTTCTTCTTCCCTAAACCCTCATCACTCAGCTCAACTCACAGTTGAAATCCACATAAAAACGTTGCGCAATCCCTAAAATTTGGAACTTGGTGAGAAATTTCATCACTGTGAGTTGCATTGAAGATGAAGGTTGCGAAGGAAGACATAATTTGAGACGAAAGTGCGCAACGAAGAGTTATTAGCTTGGAATAATCAAAATTCAGGTAAAATTCTTGATTATTAGTTTTTAAATTGGTACATTTATGTATTAGCGGTAATTTAGTGATGTTTAGGGTTTGATTACAATGTTTTGGTGAAGTTTAGGGCTTCAAATTTGATTGCATGTTTGTTGTTGTGTGTTTATGTTCGTTGTTGCTGACAATGCCTGAGAGAATTGTGAAAATTCATTGCTTAGGAAAGTCTGTAAATTTAAATGTTGAAGATGTTGATTTGTGCTTGATTATAGATATACTGAATGATATGTGTGAATTATTTGATGAAAAGGGCTATGAGCTCCCTGAATTTCCTGTGCTTTCATATGTTAATGAGGATGAAAGGATTGAACTGGTAGATGATGGGAGTATGATGAAGATGTTTGAGGTTGTTGGTACAAAGGTGATCAATATTGGGGTTAGTGCTGCAGAAAAAGCAACTTTTATTTGGACCTTAGCACAAAGAGTTAGGAAGGCTGACCAAACTAAGGCCCATCAGTTAGGTTTGACTGAAGGCCCAAAGGACAGTAGGCCCAAAGTAGCAACTAGGAGCAGCAAGAAACATGAGATCAGTAATGATGACCCAATTGAATCATCCCCACCAAGCCAACCAGGCCCAATAGTTAGGCCCAAACTACAAACTAGGAGCAAAAAAAAAAGGCCCTTAACACTATTTCTCCACAGATTGACTCACCTTTGTGTTATGATCCACCCCCTCCAAGCCCACCTACAATTGTGTTTAATGAACTAACCCCACCAACCCAAACTGATTGTTTTCAATCACTTTCCCCTCTTAGTAGCCCTCCAGTGAGGAGAAGCCCAAGGTTCCCACAATTGCTTACATCCCAACCATCACAACAAGCCCAGTGCCACTTCAGTGGTCTTGACCAACTTGATTGGACTATAAACAGTCCTGATCACAGTCCACTTCATGAGCCCAGGTCCACTACTTCTCAGCCCATTGACTAGCCCACCTCACAACCCATTGATGAGCCCATTGATCAGCCCACCTCACATCCCATTGATGACCCCACCTCATAACCCATTGATGATCCCACATCACAGCCCATTGATAAGCCCACTTCACAACCAAGCAACTTAGAATCTAATGCTGCTGACCAACCTAACTCAAGTGGACCCAATGTGGATTCAAGTGAGGCCTTCAAGCAAAATAAAAACCAAACCAGCCTTTCCATATGGGAAAAAATGGCCAAATCTACAGCCAAGGGTAAGGGACTGTGGGTTGCCCAAACTCAAACCAGATCAACTGTTTTCAGTGCTCCTACTGCTAGTAGACCTAGCTAAAAGAACTAGAGCAAGGGCTGTTGTGATGGAAAGTGTAGAAGGGAGTGATGATGATGAGTGTGAAGATGACTGGGAACCTGCCCAGGATAGTGAAGAAAGTTCTGAGGATGAAATTGATGATAATATACTCATTGATGAGGATGATGTGCATGAGTTACTTAACCATGCTTATGTAGATGGTGGGTGGGAGGCTTTTAAAGAGTCAGAATGGAGTGATGAGAGTGGATATTTTAGCCAAATGTTTAGGAATGGTGTAGTGTATGATGATGTTGACATGGGTAGGATTGATTTGAAACCATGGATGATGTTTGTGGACAAAGAACATTTCAAGGAAACTCTTAGAGATTACTGTATCCAAGAAGGTTTTGCCTTGGTTGTGAGGAGGTCAGAGGGGGCCAGGTACACTGCTGAGTGTGCAGATGAGAGGTGTGAATGGAGAATTCATGCCTCTAGACTACCAGATGGTCATACTTGGGCCATAAAAACACTTAAGCCTGGCCACAAATGTGACTTGAATTTGGTTCATAATCCTATGGTTACTTGTGAGTGGGCTGCTAAGAAATTGCTTGAGGATTTCAGATCAAACACAAACATGAAAGGCAAAACAATTAAAGGCCTATTGTGGGATAGGTATGGGTTGACAATGGCCACATCTACTGTGTATAAGATGAAAGAGATGGCAATGAGGATGATTCAAGGGGGCCATGATGAGTCTTATACTCATTTACTAACCTATTGTGAGCTGCTCCTTAATAATAACCCTGGCTCTGTAGCTTTTTGCACTTGGAGAACATTGCAAAAACCTGAGAGACCTTTACAGTTTACATCCATCTTCATCAGCTTTAAGTCTCAGTTTCAAGGCTTAATAGATGGTTGTAGAGGATTGGTGGGAGTTAATGGCACTCACCTTAAAGGTAATTATGGGGGGATTCTTCTGTCAGCAGTCTCATTGGATGGCAATAATGAGATCTTCCCAGTTGCTGTTGCTGTGGTTGATTGTGAAAACAAAACAAGTTGGAGTTGGTTCTTCACACACTTGAAGACCTTGGTGACTGCAAATGGCAGGAATGATTGGACAATAATGAGTGATAGACAAAAGGTAATACACTCATTTGTTTGTTTTGTACAATACTAGTGTATATTAAAATTACACTTACTAACAAGTTTACTTTGTTTGTTGCATGTGAATAGGGTATTGATCCCAGTCTAGATCAGGTTTGGCCAAAAGTACCAAGAAGATACTGTGCAAGGCACTTATGCAAGAACTTCAAGAGTGAATACCCTGGTATTTTGATGCACAAGCTATTTTGGGGAGTCACAAACTCATACTCACTGTATAATTTTAGTAAGGCTTTGCAAAAGGTGCAACAAGTTGCTGTTTGGGTGCTGTGAAATGGTTCAAGGATGTTGGTTCCCTTGAAACTCGGACAAAATGGAAGTTTGATCCATCACTTTGTAATGATCAAAACACCAACAACTTTGTGGAGAGCTTTAACTCCACTATTGGCTCAGATAGGTGCTACCCTATATTGACCTTGTTGGAAGGTATTGAAATATTTCCTTCACTTCTTCTAGGTTTTTATTTTTTCCATTTGCTAATACACTCATGTTGATAATTGCTGCTGTGTTTCAGGTGTTAGAAGAATAGCAATGGTCAGGCATGCCACTAGATAACAACTAGCAGAGCAATGGGTTGATGATGGGGTCTGTCCAAATATCAATGAGAGGGTAAGATTTTTAACCAAAGACTCTAGGACATGTCAAGCTTACCCATCTGGGAATGGTGAGTATGAAATTCATGATGGTAGGGCTATTTTACCTGTTTCATTGAATCATAGAACCTGTGCTTGTGGGAGATGACAGATTAGTGGAATTCCATGTAAACATGGAATCAAGGCAATCTTGGATGCTGGGAAAGACCCTTTGGATTTTGTGAGTGAATGGTTTAGTGTGGCTAGGTACAGGGAAGCTTATAACCTTAACATCTCACCTATTCCTGATTCAGAATAATGGCCTGACCTAAGTTGTCCAAAACTCATCCCTCCAACCATGAAAAGAGGGATAAGCAGGCCATCTAGGAATAGGAATAGGAAGAGGGAGCAGGGAGAGGAAAGGAAGGGAAAAAGGAGCACAACTGTGCAATGTAAGAAGTGCAAGGCATTTGGCCACAACTCAAAAACATGTAAAGGAGGTGCAACAGCAAGAGAGCTAAGGGAGCAGCAAGGTTTGGAGCTTCAATCTTCCAATCAGACAAGGAATTCAAGAATACAAGCTAGCACTTCACAGCAGACACAACCTCAAATTGACAGCAATTTGATTGACTTGATGATCAATCAATTCCAAACAGCTCCCACTCCTAGGGCAGGCACTTCACAGCAGCCTAATCCAAGGGCAAAAACTTCAAGGCAAGCACAGCCTAGACTCCCATCTTCACAGCAGCAGCCAAGCACTTCCAGGCCTAGACTCCCATCTTCACAGCAGCAGGCAACAAGGCAACCACAACAAACATCCTCATAGCAGTATGTGTCCACAAGGGAAAAACACCCAAGGCAAGCTGCCATGAGCCAGCCATCTTCAAGTATTGGACATGCACTTAGTCCAAAGAGGCAGAAGATCTTGGACAGATTGCAAATGCTCCAAAAGTAGTTTGTTTTGGTAGAACAATGGCCACTATTTTTTGTCATAATTAAACTGGCTTTTTGGCGCATGTGCTTTGTTTTGTGAACATCTAGGAAATGATCCACTTTTGGTTGTTGCCAACTGTGTTAATAATAGATAAACAATAGATAGTGCTTTACTTTGTTGGCAATATTAGTTTTTGGCAGACAAGTTTCATTAGACAAGTTATTTGTGTAAGACTTGGTTTTTTTTTTTGGAAATGTTAAATACTCAACTTTATTGCAAATTCTCAAATGCTATTATATGCAATATTTGATAATTAAACACTGAATTTGATGTTCTCATTCATAACAAAATAGGATACAAACTTAGGTCGTTACAAAATAAAAAGAGATAACTATTGCTTACACCCACCCACTTGCAGCATTCTCATCTTAATATAACAAAAATTAGCATTAAAACATACAAAAAGATACCAATTTTAGCCATCTCCTTTAAAAATCCAGCCAATTCATTCACCTTCTCTTTAACCCCTGCAACCACTTCTTTGATGTTCAACAATGTTGCATCATGTTCATCTTCTGCATTCTCTTGAAGACTAAACTGCAATGCCTCTCCTCTCCTGAGAACATGGTGTTTGTTCAACCACATGAAGAATTGACAATAATCACATTTGAAGTACGCTTTCCTCAGATTTCTTTGAGATCCAGAAATGTGGAGCTTTGCATTTTTTGGGGATATAGTTACACCTAGGGCAGATAAATTCCAGTTTACAAGGAGATTTTGATTGATAAGAGCTGGAGCTTGATATCTTCGTTAATGGAGGAAAGTATAAAGGATGGAGAGAGAGAGAGAGAGAGAGAGAGAGAGAGAGAGAGAGTGAGAGGGAGGGAGAGAGAGTGAACTGGATATAAGAAGGAGAAAAATCGAGGGATGAATTGGTTATGGAGGCAATTTTCCCCTCCAAACCCTGTCATTAGGAAACATTAACAGTAAACGTTAAGTATACTTAACAAAGGGGTAATTCGTAGAAAACTTAAAAAACACAAGGGTATAGCAGTGTAGAAAAAAAAACATTAGTGGTATATTATAGAATTTTAAAAAACACAGGGGTATATCATAGAAAAACCCAATTATATTATTCCTTATATTATTCGCAAAATACGGTCAAATGGGAGTGGGTAGTGTAAAAGTCAAAACAATTCAAGTATTTTGAAACAGACGAAATATATTTACAAATATCTAGACACTCCTAAAAACATATTTTGCTCAAATACATAAATAAAAAATGTAAAAAAGAGCACTTAAAACTGGGCCTTGTACAAGACTTGATTGTGTAGGATGGCCTACCTTTCACTTCCGAAAAAAAAGAAAAGAAAAACTGGGCCTTGTACGGCTTGTAGGAGCACTAGGAAAGATTTGAAAAATATATGAGATTGAGATGGGTTGATTTTGAATGAGGTAGAGAAGAGATGAAGTAATAAAATAATATATAATCACAGATCATTAAGCAACCATTAAATATGCAGAGCTACATTCTAACTTTCTAAGCGTTGACGAAGACGTGGAAATTGCCCAGTCAAGTTCCATTTGCAATGTTGAAGAAGTTTCTGCCAGAACAATATATTGATACCATGTAAATCAGATTACATGGTATTATAGGTATCATTATAGATTCAGGCACAATTAATTATTGAACTTGCTGTTATAAATCAGATTATCAACTAAACTTATCTCTGCACTTTCAGTAGGAGACACAAAGAAATTTAAGGTGGACGAAGATGTCAACCCTGAGCGTACCTCCGGCGCAATTTTCTCCTATAGATGACGTTGCACATCTTCACAAAGCCTTCAGAGGTAGTATCAATTACTGTACTGTGACTGTCTTTCTTCCTTTGCTAATTGTTGTCAGCTGAAAAAACAAAAAAGTTGTGTGAACTTCTTACTATACTATACTACAGAGTACAGAATTATGCAATTTGTTTTTTTCTCAAAAAAAAAAGTATGCTATTTGTTTTGGGTTGTGTAAGCTTATCAACATCTAAAGGGCCCTTCAACATCACGATTAGTTTGATGGCTCTCATCTCATGTAGGAATTATCATTAGGGAGATTTGGGCTCTTGTTAGTTTTTGTGATGTTTTATTTTCTCACGTGTTTAGAGCAGCAAATTTAGTTGCTCATAGTATGGCACACTTATACTAAATTCACTTCGCTCAGCTTTTCTTCTCAAAAAAAAAATCAAACATCACGATTAGTTCCCAAATTTGAAGGTAATATATGAGGAGGTATAATGAATTTAAAATTAGTCATACTTATACTAAACATGTAAATTTTAAATGCTGATAACTACACACTGGAAAACAATGTATGATTTCCATATTTTTGTTTTAGTTTGGGAAATTTTCAATGGTACCCTTGAATTTGGCTTTTTCTATTTTGTTAGCCAAATTTAATATTAATTATCAATGGTAACCTCGTTTTTATGGTTAGACATGAGAAAGTGGTATTATTAACCAATTTTTTGTTGTTGTATACACGATTGCTAAAAAGGTTGTTTTCAAACTAAGTAAGGGTTTTAATGTGATGATTATCATAAATTTCTTTATAAAAACTTATTTTCATTCATCTTTTACTAAAAAGGGGAATGAAAAAGGTTTTCGATGAGAGAAAAAGGAAAAACAGTTATTTTATCTCACAAGAAATTAAACAGACTTCGATGTTATGGATTTTAGTGAGAGAAACTCTCTTCTCTCTCTAGAATTTCAATGAAACAGTACCATTATCATCTGATTTTGAACCTCAGTGAAAGCTGGAGCCATGGCGAAAGGTTCGAAAAAAGGAAATGGTGGTGCTAAGAATGTGAAATCTAGTAAGCAGACTGTCAATAAACCACAATCCATAGATGCGCGGAAGGAGAGGAACATTAACGAGATGGTAGATGATTTAGCGTTGAGTTGGTCGTCGGATGAAGAACTTTCAGAAGCTTCAATTGATCATACTTAGGGATGGCAATTGGGCGGGGCGGGTGCGGAGGATGGTACCTCCACACCCGCACCCGCATAAATTTCCCATCCCCATCCCCGCCCCACCACCCATTGCGGGGGAAAATTCCAGACCCATCCCCGCCACACCACCCACATGGGTACCCGCACCCGCTTCGTACCCACTTCATCCCCACCCCACCACTCACATGGGTATTCGCACTCGTGTCATATCCACATATTTATATTTTGCAAGATGAAATTATAAATAATATAAGTATATAAATAGAATTTTAATAATAAATATGCGGGGCGGGCGGGGGTGGGGCGGAGCGGGCGGGGATGGCGCGGGTATAGCATAAAATCCACACCCGCTCCACCACCCATTGCGGGAATGATTTTAATCCCCATCCCCGCCCCATCCCCACCAAACCTAGACCCATCCCCACCCCACTTGGGCGGGGATGGGGCGGGTCTCCTACTTGACCCGCCCCACTGCCATCCCTAATCATACTGTTTCGATTCAGGATCGAAATGCTTTTATAGCAGCTAGAGAACAAGCTGCAAGCTGGGTTGATTCAGTTCGAACCCCGGTTCGAATCACTTCTGCGGTGAATCCATCACCCCATCCTATGCAGACTTTAGCCAGCAACACAGGTAACTCATCCATTCCTGTTAACTGAAGAAACTCGTTGTTTCATAATATTGCGGAGGAGGGTTTAAATTTGGAAAATCCTGCTGATCAGACTGGTGCACAATCTGGTGCCACTGTGAGTAATAATGTTGTGACCATTACTATGGACGATGTTCAAACTGAATTAGAATACTGGAAATCTGCTGTTGTGTGTTATATTTGGGGGGTTAAACCTCCTTTTCGTATTATTAATGGATTTATTAGAAGAATTTGGAGGAATTTTGGGATTGTGAAAGTTGCAATGTTGAAGAATGGTTTGTTTATGGTGAAATTTAGAACTGTGGAATCTAAGAATCGTGCAATGTCTGCTGGGCCTATGTTGTATGATGGTAAACCAGTGATAATTAAGGAATGGTCTCCTGACCTTGAGTTAACTAAGGGTGATGTGAAATTTCTTCCCACTTGGATTAAACTTCCTAGCTTACCTCTACATTATTGGGGGCAAGCTGCTTTGTTCAAGATAGCAGGATTGGTGGGTAAACCAATTAGAACAGATCGTGCTACAGCTCAGAAGGATATACTTGATTTTGCTCGGATATTGGTGGAGGTCTCTGTTGATCAAACGTTTCCTTCTGAGGTTGTTTTCTGTAATGAAAAGGGAGAATTGTATACTCAGGCTGTGATTTATGAATGTAAACCCATTGTTTGCACTGACTGTGGAGGCGTAGGACATGATCTGGAGCAATGCAGGACAAAGAGATTTGAGTTAGCAAAGGCTAAGATCAAGCCTCAAAAGGTATGGGTCCCTAAAGTAGGTAAGGTTCAGAAGCAAGCTTCTGTCCAACAGGTTCCTATTCAAAATATGACTCAGAGGGATAAGGGTCTTCAGACTGGCCAGAATAAACCTCCGAATGGGATGTTGGCCACTATACAAGAACATGCTCTGGAAGAAGGAGGAGAGGAGGAAGCCCTTATTCCTTTGGTGGTGCAGTCATCTGGTGTGCCTGACAATACTTCTGTTAGAGAAACAGGAGAATGTAGCAAAGATGTGAATGTGCAGAGTCTGGGTGCAGGAGGTTTTGTGATGCAGTGGGGTGAAGTGACTTTATTCCCTCATGGATAAAGTAGGATTCTGGAATATTAGAGGGCTAAATAGTCCTAACAAACATGGGGATGTGAGTAAATTGCTCCATACTTATAACTGTGGACTTTTTGGCCTTATGGAAACCAGGGTTAAATCTTGTAATTTTTATAAGGTTTACCCTAGAGTGTGTGCAAACTGGAGTTTAGTTGCAAATTACAATCATCACAAGGGTGGCAGAATTTGGTTGATTTGGATTCCTAGCAAGTTTGAAGTGGATATTTTAGTGAGTAATGCTCAATATATTCATAGTAAAGTGAAACATACATCCTCTGGTAGGACATTTTACTTTACTTTGATTTATTGCTCTAATGATGTAGATGATAGGAAGCTAGTGTGGAATGATTTGGTGACAATAAAGAGTTGTATTGATGATGCTTGGGTTATCTATGGTGACTTTAATAATGTGGTTAATCTAAATGACAGAATTGGGTCTGCTATCACCCTTTTTGAGGTGGAGGGAATAAGAACCTGTCTTAGAGATTGTGATCTGCTTGAGTTAGAGACTACTGGACCTTTTTATACATGGTCTAACAAGCAAGAGGGTGGAGATAGAGTATTCTCTAAGATCGATAGGGTTTTTGTAAATGAGTTGTGGAGTGAGCAGTTTTCAGAATCTCTTGCTAACTTCCTGCCAGAGAGTGTCTCTGATCATAGTCCTTGCATAATTCAGCTTGAATTGCCTAGGAATTCTAAACCTAAGCCATTTAAGTTTTTTAACATGTGGACTCATGACTCTTTATATAATGGGATCATTGAGCAGGGGTGGCAGAAGAATGTGCATGGATGTGAGATGTTTAAGGTGGTTAAGAAGCTAAAAATGTTAAAGCAAGATCTAAGAGTTCTTAATAGAACTAAATTTTCTAACATTGAGAATGAAGCTGAAATTGCCTACAAGAGAATGATTGAAGCTCATCAGAATGTTCATTTGAATCCCTGTGATAGTCTCCTCCACCAGCTTGAAGCAAATGCAAGGAAATTGTTTAATGACCTGAATAAGGCTAGAATGAGTTATCTACAACAGAAAGTTAAAGATGAATGGTTGAAAGGTGGAGATAATAATACTGCATATTATCATGCCTGCTTAATAAAGAGAAGATCACAGAACCATGTGTATAAGATCAAGGATATGAGGGGTGCTTGGGTTGATTCACAGGATGGCATTGAGCAAGCTTTTACTGAATATTATGAGATGCTGCTTGGCACTGCGCAAGATAACAAAAAACATATCAGTAGAAGTGTGGTTAGTGAAGGCAACAGATTAAATGATGTCCAGTCTCAGCTGTTACATAGAGACTTCAATGCAGCAGATGTCAGAGAGGCTTTGTTTGATATTGATGATGGGAAGGCTCCTGGTCCAGATGGTTACTCAAGTAGATTTTTCAAGCATTCTTGGGACATCATTGGAACTGACTTATGTGCAGCTGTTCTTGATTTTTTCAATACTGGCAGAATTCTCAGGCAGATTAATGCTACTACTCTGAGTTTGATTCCAAAATGTGATCAACCTGAGGATGTCACTCAATACAGACCCATTGCTTGCTGCAATGTGCTGTATAAAATCATTTCTAAAATGCTTTGCAAGAGATTGAAAGAGGTTCTTCCTGGCTTAATTGATCCTGTTCAGAGTGCTTTTGTAGAAAATAGAGTGATTTTCCATAATATTCTTATATGTCAGGATATGTTAAGGCATTATAAAAGAAAAAGTGAGCCAGCCAGATGCACAATGAAAGTTGATCTTAGGAAAGCCTATGATTCACTTAATTGGGATTTTTTAAAAGACTTGTTGAAGGAACTTGGGTTCCCTGAAAAATTTGTTAACTGGGTGATGATGTGTGTGACTTCTCCTTCTTACTCCCTGAGTATCAATGGTAATATATGTGGCTTTTTTGCTGGCAAAAGAGGGTTAAGACACGGAGATCCTATTTCTCCCCTTTTATTTGTCTTAGCCATGGAGTATTGCTCTAGGTTGATGTCTAAGATGAGCAAGATGCAGAAGTTTGCTTTTCACTATAGATGTGCTCCATTGAAGCTTACACATTTAATCTTTGCAGATGACTTAATGTTATTCTATAAAGGTGAAGTTTAATCTGCCATTTTGATGAAAAGAGTATTGAAGACTTTTTCAGACACTTCTGGATTGTTTGCTAGCCAAGAGAAAACTACTGTCTATTTTGGCAATGTCAATGAGGAGGTGCAAGATAGAATTCTGCAGGTAACAGGCTTTCAGAGAGGGACTTTTCCTTTCAGATATCTGGGAGTTCCAATATCATCCAAAAGACTTGCTAAATCTGAATGTGATGTTCTTGTTGATAAAATTGCTAAAAGAATTACATGTTGGAGTTCTAGACATCTATCATATGCTGGTAGATGTGTTTTGATCAATTCTGTTCTCATTAGTTTGCATACTTACTGGGCTCAAGTGTTCTTGCTGCCCAAAGGTGTTTTGGACAAAAATGTTCAAATTTGTAGAGCGTTTCTATGGGAAGGCAAAGTTGTCTTAACCAAGTCCCCTCCTGTTGCATGGGATGATCTGTGCTGGCCTAAAAATAGGGGTGTACTTGGTATTAGAAATTGTCAGTTGTGGAATCAGGCTGCTCTGGGCAAGTATGTGTGGCAGATTGCCAACAAGGCTGACCTTCTATGGATTAGATGGGTTCATTCAGTCTATATCAAAGACTCCAACTGGTGGGATTACTAGGTGCCTGCTAGTGCAAGTTGGGGGTGGAAAAACATATGCAAGGTGAGAGATATACTCAGGACTGGGTATAGCAATGCTACTCAGTGGAATAATGCTGCAAAGTCTTACAGTATCAGAGAAGGTTATAAATGGTTAAAAGGGGACAAAGAGAGGTCTAGATGGAGTCATTGGGTGTGGAATAGCTGTAATGTCCCCAAGCACTCTTTTATAGCTTAGCTAGTGGCTACTGGCAAGATCAAGACAAGAGAGAAGTTGACTATAGCTGGTATCTGTGATGAGCAAGAATGCACCATATTTAATCAAGCTACTGAGTCCTGTCATCATCTTTTCTTCAGATGCATGTTTGGAAAGCAGGTAGTTTCTGGTATCATGGAGTGGCTTGGAATTTCAGTTGCAACAAATGAATGTATATACACTTGCTGGAGGAAATGGGGTCGTAAGTACAGAAGGAAAAGACAGCAGCAGATCTGTTATGCATCTCTTGCTGTTACATTCTACCATATTTGGAAAGCTAGGAACAAAGCTCTTTGGGAATTAACTGTTCCTTGTCCTCTGAGAGTTATACTTTGTATTAAAAAGGAGGTTTGTAGTAGAATTTATGGTTTGATTAATGAAAGATGGAGTACAATAGATAGGGACTGGTTTGAGCAGCTCAAACTGAACTGTAACTAGCTGCTTTTGTTTGCTTTGGGTGTTTTGGTGATTGTAGTTGGGTGATATTTTTGTGTTAGTTGTGTGATTATTTAGGTTGTAATTCAGCATGGTTTTTTCATGCATTTTTGGTATAATACTTACAGTTTACCAAAAAAAAAAAAAACAGTTATTTTAAGAGAACTCACAACATTCTATTTTAAAAAACCTTAGGGCTCGTTCGTTATCGTTTTTTGTTTCCAGTTTTCAGTTTTTTTGAAAACTAAAAACAAAATTATGGAAACCAGATAAAGTAGTTTCAAGTTTTCTGTTGTCAGTTTTCAAAATTGACATGTCTAGTACAAGTATGACTATTTTTAAGTTTATTATACTCCTTCTATCATGTGACTTTTATATTCATAAAACCAAAAACTGAAAACTGACAGTAATGCCGAACGGGCCCTTAGGGGTCGTTTGTTATTGTTTTCTGTTTTCAGTTTTCAGTTTTTTTGAAAACCAAAAACAAAAATATGGAAACCAGAAAAAGTAGTTTCTAGTTTTCTGTTGTCAGTTTTCAAAATTGACATTATTGGTATAAGTATGACTAATTTTAAATTTATTGTACCCCTTATATTACATGACTTTTATATTCATAAAACCAAAAACTGGAAACTTACAGTGATGCCGAACGGGCCCTTAATTAGTTTATGAACAACCATTTTACTAATTGTTTATAATGAAAAATGGTTATTAATACCACATTCTCAAGTATACCAAAAAAATACAGCGTTACCATTGAAAATTAAAACTAAGTTTAGTTACGAAAGTGGAAAACCCAAAACTTAGGTTACAATTGAGAATTTCTCTTTTTAGTTTTCAGAAAAACTGAAAACTAGAAATAGAATACGATAACGAACCGACCCTTAAATTTGGACTTTCGAAATTCTTCCGCAGTTAATGTTCATTAGAAAAGGCTAAGCTACGAATGCAGTACATCATTTAGGGTCCGTTTGGCTTTATTTTCCATAGAAAATGGTTTTCCACGAAAAGTATTTCCCGGTGGAAAATGCAAATGAATACTAGCTCCGTTTCTTTTTAATATACACACTTTCCTTTTTGGTCTGTTTCTTTTTAATCTATACACTGTTGTTTTTTCCATTTTTGGTAACATATCACATCTACTTTCTCCTCTTTTTCCACCTATGTCATCCACTTTTTTATATTTTAACCCACTTTTTAGTTTCTCTCACTTTTCAGTTTCTCTATCCACTTTTTTAGTTTAGGAAAAATTGACATGAATAATCCCAACTTTAACCTGTCTTCTCAAAATAATCTCAACTTTTGATTAGTCCAGAATAATCCCAACTTTTAGAAGAACCTTATCAAAATGAGCCAAACTATCCTTTTTCTTGCCTACACTAATCCATTTTAGGTTTATAATATGTTGAAAATTAATAGTTCGGATTATTTTGATAAGATATCCCTGAAATTGGGATTATTCTAGAATAGTTCAAAGTTGGGATTATTTTGAGAAGACTGGTGAAAATTGGGATTATTCATGTTAATTTTTCCTTTAGTGTATCTATCATACTTTTGCTCTTTCTCCTTAGTTCTCCCCCAAATTGAAGTGTGTAGATTAATTTGAAACGGAGGTAGTATTAGTTTCCCGTTGTTTGGTTTGATGGAAAACTATTAAGTTAAGAAAGGAAAAATGGAGATGTTCGAAATGAGAGTGGAGGAAAACGATTTTCCTTCAAATATTAGAGAAAAATGTTTACAAAGGGATGAAAAACTCTTTTCTATCTTAGCTTTCTTTTTTAAATCTCTTGTAAAACCAAATCACCGAAAATGGGGAAAGTCTTTTTCTTGAAAAACGTCGTCTCAAAAACAAATGGGGCCTTACTATAAGCTCTTTTTTTTGTTTTTTTTTTTGGGTACATTAGAAGAAGTTAGGGCCTTACTAGCTGGATAGTATACTTAAAGAGGATCTATCAAATGTACTGAAAGAAATCTGATCGTTTCTTCTCTTAAATACTGTTCCTCCTAGGATTAGGGTGTGACCATTCTGTGGTGATCAATATACTTGCTCATCGTGATGGTTCACAGCGTATGCGTATCCAACAGGAATATACACATTGGTACTCAGGAGATATTCGTACCCGTTTGACGGAGAAGCTTACTGGTAATCTAAAGGTATGTAAGGCGTTATTTTTTTTTCGCTTTATTTTGAATTTATTCCTACTCTCAAGGCTCAACTCCAATACTTCTACACTGCTGATAAGTAATAACATCCTCTATATTTAATTGCTTGCATTTCCTTTCATATAATTGCCTGTGTTCTGGTGGCCTGAATTACTGATCTCTTACCATTATCTCTGTTTTGTTATGAATGATATTATCCAATTAAGTGATCAAGTGACAGTATATGGTAATCCTTTTCTGTTGCAAGCTTAACCAATTGTAAATGGGTAGGACAAATAATTGTTTCCTGCATGCTATGTGTTCAGATTGCAGTTTTGCTCTGGATATTAGACCCAGCAACGCGTGATGCTGTTGCGCTGAGCCAGACACTGCTTAAAGATGATATGATAGGTGCTACTGAGGTTATATGTTCTCGTACACCTACCCAGATACAGACCTTCAAGCAGATCTACAATTCAATGTTCGGGTTACTAGAGCATGATCTAGAAAAACATGCCTCTGGAGATCACAAGAAGGTATCGTATCTCAAATCTTTGGCAAACTGGTAGAAGTGATAAGAAATGGAGGAAGTAGTTTGATGCTGACAGCGGAAAATATTACTTTGCTGCAGCTTTTGGTGGCATACATAAGCATTCAGCGTGGTGAAGGTTCTGAAGTTGACATAATGGCTACTGAGAATGATGCAAAGACGCTCTATCTAGCTGTGGAGAAAAGACTAGGTACTGATGAGATCATTAGAATTTTTAGTGAGAGAAGCAGCGCTCACTTAGACAGTGTAAATTCAGTCTACAATAGGATGTATGGACACTCTCTTGAAAAGGTATTAATTAAGGATCCGTTTGGCTAAGCTTCTAACCATTAGCTTCTATTTCTTATAACTTAGAAGCAGTTTTGCAGAAGCTGTTTCTACAGAAATTCTCAGTGTTTTTGGCCAAGCAATCTTAAAAGTGCTAATGAGAAACACAAACTATGTTCATTTCAGAAAATATAGAAAATCTTATGCCCTTCCATTTCAGAAATTCACAAATCTTGGCCTAGTGTTAGCTTTTGGGTCCTAGAATATCTCCCGGAAGCTTGGCCAAATAACCCCTGAAATTTTGGTATGACATCTTTCTGCACAACTATATGAGATACTTGACTCAATGTTATTTGGTGCAGGCTATAAAGAAGGATCTAACAATGCCTTTTGCATATGCTCTTTTGACAATAGTAAGATGTGCGGAAAACCCAGGAAAATACTTTGCCATGGTGACCTTTCTTCTTATTTACAATTCTTTCCTCTTGTTTTCTACTCATGGTGAAGGTCAGGTTCACTTTCAGTTTTCGGCAGTGCAAATTTACAATGGACAAACACAAGAAGTGAAATAAAATTAGCTTTTAATAGTCAATAGAATTTACATTGCTGAAACACATATTAAGGTAATTATCTGTAGTATAAATTTTAGACAAAATTGTCTTCAACACTCTGAACTATAGCGCAAGTGCACCCAACACCACCAACTACGACTTATAGCCACAACCCCACTAAGTACTGGTGCAGTCCGTACCATAAATGAGGCCGGAGCCCAAAATTCTCACCGATGACGGGAGAATCTTAATATCTTATTATTATTTTCCATTTCCCCCAGGTCTCCAGCCTCATTTGTGTTATTATACGAGTTATTTTGAGGTGAGAATTCTGGTCTCTGGTCTCCGACCTCATTTATGGTACGGACTACACCCAGGTCCATACTTGTGGTGTTCTTATAAGTCATAGTTGGTGGTGCTGTGCACCTGCGCTATAATTCAGAGTGTTGAGTCCAATTTTACCTAAATTTTATGGTTTTAGTGCCTACTCTCAAAACTCATTAAAATTTTGTATCAAATTCTACTATGATGTTATATGGATTTGAGCTTCTGCCTTCTACAATGTGCTTCTAATTTACTGTTTTACTCTTCATCTAAACTCAAAAATGCATTCTAGTTATTGCATATTATTGTAAATTGTAATCAAAGTGGTGTTTTGCTAGAAGCATGATATGAGGGTAGTAACATTGTTGTAGTTATTTTTCTGCTCCATATTCACGCACCATTTCGCGTAGTCTATTACTTATACTAAAGTTCAAGATTTTTAAATAAACAACGCGTCCCAACTTATGACCTCATTGTTGCTTTACAGGTACTACGGAAAGCAATGAAGGGACTAAGAACTGGTGACAAAACACTCAGCAGGGTTATTGTGACAAGGGTGGAGATTGATATGCAGTACATAAAAGCTGAGTACCAAAAGAAGTATAAGAATTCATTGGTTTCTGCAGTTCGCTTGCGAACAGTAGGGAATTACAGGAAATTTCTTCTAGCTCTGTTGGGTCCAAAGCATTGAGGAGACACACATGTAGGTTGTCGGTTGACATTGATTTTTTAAACGTGAGTGTGCAGTTGAAACTTCATAGTCTGTTGTATTAGATTTCAAGTCGATTTTGTGAATGTGCAAGATTTTTGTTGGAATCTTGGCGACTGATAATTATCTCACTCAATGCCCATAGGGAAGTATTTACCCCCATTTTATGAATTTTTGCTTTACTTTTCCTCTGCTTTTAGTTTATTTTCCTTCATTTATTTGATTAGGATGATAATCATGTGCATGTTGTGTGTTATGTGTTATTTCTCTTTAGATCTCTCCCTTTTTCTTGTTGTTTTTGCTTTGCTCTGGTGCTTGTTGATTCCATGCTATTCATGATGATTGAGTCAAGCATTTAAACATTGTAACAATGTAGCAAGGGAGTAAAGGAAGGAGCAAAGAAGCAAAATGGGAGACCAACAATAGACTGGTCGTCCCAGCATGAAGGTCTACCCATCTGGTCACTTGTGTAGGAATATATAGATGCAGATAGCGGAATTTCAGGAAACAATTTCCTAACATCTATTATAGGATCGCAAACATAATCAAACACATGAATAATTCAATAGGGATTAAATATCAAACCTTTGTAGCGTGATTTCCCTGTTGTATGCAAGCTTTGAAGATCCGAGAGCCCCAAGTGTTGCTCCTCTAATCAGTCCACGAGCACCAGTTGAACACCAACGTTTGCTAGAACGGAAGAGGAAAGATCCCTTGCTTTTTGGTGGTATATGTGACGGTTAGAGGGAGTAGATTTGGGTTTCACTTCTCTCTTTTGTGAAAAGAAACTGATTAATGAATTGATCACCTAAACCCTAATATTATATCCTATATATAATAGAAGAGTCATATGCTAGTTAGGAGAACTAATTCTCCTCCTATTCTCATTTGGACCGGCCCAGTCCTAATCCTAAATGGATTTGGATTGCTTTGTCCAACTTGTGCTACAATGTGTGACCTCATAGGATTAATCTATTTTAGTTATAGGCCCAATCAATATTGTCCTATTAATCATATTTAGTCTCTAGCAAGTAAATACGATTACTATAATAATTAACATTATTATCTTCATAATATAAATCCTATTTATATTTAGTAATTGCCGGGATGCCTAAGGACATATTCCTTCAATCTCCCACTTGTCCGAAGACAAGAGCGCAATGTTAAATTCCTTAAGTCACTTAATGCCAAATTTGATAACACCACGTTATTCTCAAATTTATGTTCCTTGATCGCCGAGTTCGAACTGCTCAAATAAGGATTAACTCTTTAATCCTATTTCGCATGGCCATGCAATTTTCTAGTTCTCGCTCATCAAGAGGCTCAGACACCATTCCTATTTAATAGGAGGACTTATCCACTCTTGTATGACCATAACTCCCACTCAATTCTTAGCCCACCTGATCACTGCCTTTATAACCTCCTTTTACGGCGCGTCGTTTAACAGTGTCAAAGTTAAACTAATTATATTGTGGTTATTAAGACATACTCATGTCTAAGGAATCCACTAAATATAGTAATTTGATTCTACTTTTAGAATCTAATTAGGTCAAGTCTCAATGTATCAACTATACATCTATATAATCAATTAGACATCTCTATGTCTCCAAAGCCCATGGAACTGCGCTATCAATTAATTATATACTAGTCTTTTAAATAAATCACTTATGTCCAATTAGTGATTTAGACTAGGGACGTTAAATAAATTGTGATTTCAGTTCACATTATAGGGTTCCATTATCAAAACGTTTTCGATAATCCTATTTGAAAACACAAATTATTTGGACATGTTATTTAATACTAAACCAAGCGATTAAATAAGAAACGAATTTTTATTGATAAACATTCAAAGCATAATAAATGTATTTACAATTGTTAACATGAAGTAAACAACCTAAAGCCATTCTCCCATATGCTTAAGCCCCATAGACCTAGTATGACACTCATGCTTAGGTTGAGCAAGCGGTTTAGTCAAAGGATCTGCTATATTATCCTCAGTATGAACCTTGCTTACATATGTGTATCCAGTAACAACTAACTCCTCATCTCCACCATATACCGAAAAAATATCCTTAGTCCTTCGTAAGTACTTAAGGATGTTTTTCGCTGCAATCCAGTGCGCATCTCCTGGATTTGACTGGTATTTGCTGCATATACTCAAAGCATATGCAACATCTGGTCGAGTGCATATCATGCCATACATAATGGATCCTACTGCAGATTCATAGGGAACATTACTCATATGATTGACCTCATAAGAACTAGAAGGGGACTGAGTCTTACCAAGTGTTATGCCATGTTGCATGGGAATGGAACCTCTTTTGGAGTTTTCCAGCTTGAACGTTACAAGAACCTTATCAATATAAGTCTCCTGACTATGTCCAATCAGCCTTTTAGATCTATCTCTATAGATCTTTATTCCCAATATGTATACTGCCTCTCCTACATCTTTCATAGAGAAACAATTTTTAAGCCATTCCTTGACTACCTCAAGCATGGTTTTATCATTTCCTATGAGAAGTATGTCACCCACATACAAGACCAGAAAAGTAATATAACTCCCACTTAACTTTTTGTATACACAAGATTCCTCTTCATTTCTGAGAAAGTTAAATTTCTTGACCGCCTCATCAAATATGAGGTTCCAACTCCTTGATGCTTGCTTTAGTCCATAAATGGACTTCTTAAGCTTGCATACCCTCCCTGGATTTTCTGGATCTTCAAAACCTTGAGGTTGTGTCATGTACACATCCTCTTTCAAGAACCCATTCAGGTTAACGGTTATGACATCCATACGCAATATTTCATAGTCATGAATAGGGGTGATAATGAGCCTGATAGGCTCGCGAGCAGCTCGGGCTCGGCTCGGTCAAAGCTCGGTCAAAGCTCGGCTCGTTGAAGCTCGGCTCGAGCTCGGGCTCGGCTCGAGACTTAAACGAGCCGAGCCGAGCTAGGCAAAGCTCGGCTCGTAAAGCTCGTGAACAGCTCGATTATTATTTTATACTTAAAAAATTATTTTATATTAAAAAAATATTTTATATTAAAAAATTGTTTATATATTAAAAAATTGTTTATAGATATTAAAAATTATATTAATTATTTCTTTTAAGATATTAACTAAGCTATATAATAGAAGAAAGATTAAAAGAAAAGGTTAAAACAATTAAAAAGAAAAAGAAAACAAAAAAAGATAGAGAAGTTATGATTGTATTTTTAGAACTTGACTAATCTTTTTATTTAACTTATGATTGTATGGTGTAATGGAAGTAGCATGGAGCGGGCATTGTAGGCTTTGGAGCATATGGCAACTTACAAGAATGACATTGCCTTGAGAAAAGAATGAACTCTTTATTTTATGTAATATATTGTATATGTGTTGGTTGATATATTATCGTTGTTGAACTTTTGTATTGTTGTAGAACTTTTGTATTGTTTGCAATATGCGAAACTTTTGTATTGTTTTATTGGAATCATCAATGATGATAGAATCATTAAACTCACTTTATACAGATTTTTTGCAAAATAAATTTCCTAAACGTGCTCGAGCCCATAATAGAGAGCCGAGCCTAAACGAGCCCACGAGCCGAGCCTAAACGAGCCCACGAGCCGAGCCTAAACGAGCTCACGAGCCGAGCTCGAGCCGCGAATTCTCATCACGAGCTCGAGCCGAGCTCGGCTCCCCCAGGCTCAGCGAGCTCACGAGCCGAGCCGAGCTCTTGAAAACTTAAACGAGCTCGAGCCGAGCCCAGTGCTATTCGGGCTCGGCTCGCTCGTTAAGCACCCCTAGTCATGAAAAGCATCTTTGTAGCTAGTAGGCTCTTCTGATTCTAAAATTGTTATTTCAGAACTTTCAGTCAAAAGGAAATCAATATATCTATTTGACGGAATGATGGTCCTACTAGACCTACGTTGGGGAACAACAGAAGAAGTTTCTACCTCACTAGGTTGAGTGACTTCGCATGGAGTATCTCCAAGTGGGACGGTAGGAGGTACGTGAATTGAATGCACCACCTCTTGAACATTTTCATGTCGGGCCGCCTCTGATGAGGTGTTAATCTCATCCATTTGTTGCTCATCTCGAACTTCTTCGAGATATATATTTCTCCCACTTGTTTTTCTGGAAATAAACTCCTTTTCCCAAAAGACACCATTACGAGCAACAAACACTTTGTTTTCGCTTTGGTTGTAGAAGTAGTATCCCTTAGTCTCTTTTGGGTAACCCATAAAAAAGACATTTATCGGATTTGGGTAAAAGTTTATCAGAAAGTAAACGTTTTACATAAGCTTCACAACCCCATATCCTCATAAAAGACAATTTTGGAACATTTTCAGTCACATTTCATATTGTGTCTTTTCAACTGCTTTGGATGGTGCTATGTTAAGTGTGAATGCCGATGTTTCAAGCGTAAATCCCCAGAACGAAATAGGAAGATCAACAAGACTCATCATGGATTGAACCATATCAAGTAGAGTTCGATTCCTTCTTTCAGAAACGCCATTTAACTTTGGTGTTCCTAGTGGAGTCTATTGTGAAAGTATTCCACAATCCTTTAAATGATCACCAAATTCTTGAGATAAATATTCACCACCACGATCGGATCGCAATGCCTTAATTTTCTTCCCAAGTTGGTTTTGTACTTCATTCTGGAATTCCTTCAATTTTCCAAAGGATTCCGACTTATGCGGCATGAGGTAAACAAATCCAAATCTGCTTAGATCATGGGTAAAAGTAATGAAGTAACTGTACCATCCCCTAGGCAAAGTACTCATAGGTCCACACACATCCATATGTATGAGGGCTAAAAGGTCACTGGCCCTTTCACTTGAACCTGTGAAAGGAGACTTTGTCATTTTCCCCATCAAGCAAGACTCACAAGTATCAAATGATTCGAAATCAAATGATTTGATAATTCCATCGCTATGAAGCTTTTCAATACGCTTTGAGCTTATGTGGCCTAATCAACAATGCCATAGGTATGTAGGGTTTGAACCATTTGCTTTATGTTTCTTGCTGTCTATGTTATAGATGCGGGTTTCTAAGTCTAGCACATATAAACCATTTGACAACTTAGCGAAGACATAGAACATATCATTCAAATACGCAGAACAACAATTGTTCTTTATTGTAAATGAATAACCTTCAGAATCCAAAACAGGAATCGAAATAATGTTCTTTGTGATAGCAGGAATATAATAACAATTATTAAGTTCTAAAACTAATTTTGAAGGAAAAAATATACTATATACTCCCACTGCCAATGTAGCAACTCGTGCTCCATTGCCAACGCGAAGATCTACTTCTCCCTTCCCGAATGTTCTACTTCTTTTGAGGCCTTGCATATTACAAATAATGTGCGAACCACAAGCGGTATCAAATACCCAAGAAGCAGAAGTTGCTAAGTTAACTCATATAACATACATATCTGAACTAGAAACTCCTTTCTTTTGATCCTTCATATACTTGGGACAACTACTTTAGTACTCTTCCAGTGACCAACCTTGTTGCAGGTGTAACAATAGTGCTCATCAACAACTTTTGGTTTTGGTGGAGTCTTTTGCTTTTCAGAAGTTTCAGACTTGGCAACTTGCTTGCTGTCGTCCTTCTTAATAGCAATCCCAATCCTATTGAGCAATTGCCCTTTACTAACCATAAGAATATCCTCATATTCTTTTCCTGGCTGGTTAAGGATGTTTTGCTCAGTTTGAGTTAGCCTTTCATGCATCTCTTGCATCGTTGCTTCCTCCCTTTGCATGTGAAAGTCGTTGAACTTATCAGTTCTGAGAACGATTCTCATTTCCCTTTCACTTGCAATTAACGTTTAACATTCAATTTGTCCTTCGAAAGGACGGAGCACAAATTACAAGTAGAATTATTGGTGTTGATGTTGTTGTTACTAAACATAATTACTACAACAAATAATAAAGCAAGATTCAATCGATGTTTATCAAGAAAGCAGCAATTAAACAAATTTTAATTAACTACTACCCTTTATTCAAAATGAAAGTCCCCCATTGAATAAAGAAATAACCAAGATCCCCTCCTATTACAATTAAACAGACTTTGGCCCTGCCTTCAATTTATGGTAGTTGAGGTAAATAAACACTTTACTAATTATAACTAATTATAATTCTTGGTAGACAGGTTAACAACTCCTTGTTTACTCCTATCTCTTAGCTTCAAAGCCCAAAACTTTGTCTTTTGATGCTTTTGTTGAGTTAAACCAAACATTAACATGTAAGTTTCAAAAACCTACCCTACTATCCCCGGAACTATGAGCAACACCCTACTTTGGCAGAACCCATTACTCATGACCTAAGGCTTTATAGGTGTTGTTTGGAAAATCAATTAAACTTAATATTACTTTTAGGGACCTAAGTTTACCAATATGGTCAATCAATAGTGAACACATGAATCAATTATTTACAATTTCCAATCAATTCGTATCAAATATCAATTATGCAAATTCAAGCCATAAATGAATCCTCCCTTAATTGAATGAAAATAATAATTTTGCATAAAATAACATGATCATATGAATATTATGAATTAGGCAGCTCTGATACCACTGTAGGAATATATAGATGCATATAGCAGAGTTTCAGGAAACAATTTCCTAACATTTATTATAGGATCGCAAACATAATCAAACACATGAATCATTCAATAGGGATTAAATATCAAACCTTTGTTGTGATTTCCCTGTTGTATGCAAGCTTTGAAGATCCGAGAGCCCCAAGTGTTGCTCCTCTAATCAGTCCACGAGCACCAGTTGAACACCAACGTTTGCTAGAACGGAAGAGAAAAGATCCCTTGCTTTTTTGTGGTATAGGCGCCGGTTAGAGGGAATAGATTTGGGTTTCACTTCTCTCTCTTGTGAAAAGAAACTGATTAATGAATTGATCACCTAAACCCTAATATTATATCCTATATATAATAGAAGAGTCATAGGCTAGTTAGGAGAACTAATTCTCCTCCTATTCCCCTTTGGACCGGCCCAATCCTAATCTTAAATGGCTTTGGATTGCTTTGTCCAACTTGTGCTAAAATGTGTGACCTCATAGGATTAATCTATTTTAGTTATAGGCTCAATCAATATTGTCCTATTAATCATATTTATTCTCTAGCAAAAAAATACGATTACTAAAATAATTAACTTTATTATCTTCATAATATAAATCCTATTTATATTTAGTAATATTCGGGATGTCTAAGGACATATTCCTTCAATTTGCTCGCTGGAGCAAGTGGCTGCTAGTCTCGGACAGGGTTCGTCTGTGCGTGGTTAGTGTCTGTTTGAGCACCTTTGTCTATCTGAACGTCCCTTGTGTTAGTCCGAGCACATATATTTGTCAATTACCGGCCTGCTGCTCAAGCCAGGCTGCCTAGCCGAGCATACTGATGCGCCCGTTCGAGCACTCCGAATTTTCTTATAAAATTTTGAATTGCCAATTATTAGAATGTTATATCCACATATAGCAACACAATAGTTTCCCTTAGGGGCATGAAATTTCTCATAGAAAGTTCAAGTTCTCATTAGAGCAAACTATTTTGAACTTTTTTGGTAAAATTTTTAATTGCAATATATATAGGAAGTTATATTTTCCACGTGTAGCAAAACGATAGTCTCCCCATTAGTTAATATTTCCTCTCTTCATTATTCTATTTTTTTTTTCGTTTAGATCCTTTGCCTTTGTCCAAATGAACATCTGAGTAAACTCACGAATAGCACTAAATCTCAGACCATTTTTCAATTTGGTTTGGTTTGTTTCGGTTTCCAGTTTGAATATTGTTGTTCGATTTAATATTTTAATCAACGGTTTTTTCACCATATACCCCCGACAAATTGGAAAATTCACCATATACCCTTAATGTTTCAAATATTCACCATATACCCCAGAGTTTCCAAAAATATTCACAAAATGCCCTTTTCCTAACCGCCGTTAACTCACCGTTAGCTTTATTTACAAATTTGCCACAATTAACCTCTAAACCTAAAATCTAAACCCTAATCCTAAACAATAACCCTAACCCACCGTACCCCTAACCCTAACCCCAAACCCCACCCCAAGCCCTACCTCCTCCCCCACCCCCACCCCTACCTCCTCCCCCACCCCACCCCTCACCCTCCCCCGTCAATTTCTCGCCTTCCCCCTCCCCTTCCCTTGCTGAATCCGGGTAGAATTCGAAACCCACCCCCACCCCCTCCCCGTAGAATTCGAAAACCCCTCCGCCTGAATGAATTGGGCTCGATTTCTAGGGTGGCTCGATTTCTAGCCGGAATGAATTCTAGGGTGGCTCGATTTCTGGGCGTGGGTTGGTTCGAATGGTTGAGATGGTGGTTCGAATGGTGGAGAGAGAGAGCACGTACGAGAGGAGCAAGGTAGAATGCAGCGAGGGAAGAGGATGGAAGCAGGGGTGGCTGCTCGTGGTGACGACCGACGTGTCTGTGCTCTAGTGGAGGCAGCCGGCAAGGAGGATGAGGGAGGAAGTGACGGTAGAGAAGGCAGGGGCGAGAGAGATGGTGGTTCGATTAGTGGAGAGAGATGGTGGTTCGAATGGTGGCACTACAAAAATGGGGGCATTTTAGAAACGTAGGTTGGCAACAGATTTTTCATTTGTTGATTAATAGCAATGAATAATATTTTTTTTGTTGCCTGTTACCAGCGTATTGTCTTTTTCATCAAATGATGGAAACGAAGTTTTTATTTGATTCTATTGGAAACCAATTGTCTCACTATTTGTTGTTAGATGGCATCAAATTTTCAATTTGTTACCATTTTATTGCAACGAATATTTGCATTGTTGACAATGGAAACAAGTCAATTTACTACTTGTTGCTAGATGACATCATATTTTTGATTTGTTCCTTTTTAGAAACAAATATTGGCAACAAATATTCAATTTGTTGCCATTAGAAACAAGTAATTTTATTATTTGTTGTTAGAATAGGAACAACTCTTTTATAATTTTTTAAAATTATAAATTAAGAGATCCTCGAATCAATTTTAGCAACAAACTCTGACAACTAATTAGTAACGTGTTTTTTTTGGCAACAAGTAGTCTTTTTAGTTGTTGCGAAATTGGCATCCAATTTTTTATTTGTTGCCTTTGTAAACAAGTTGTCTTAATTTGTTGCTCAACAATATGAACCTCTTGTATTACCGAAAATTTGAAAAATTAAATAAAATTGTTGGATTTGTTTTTAGCAACAACATATAACAATTCATATTTTATTTGTTTACATTGGAAACAAGTTATTTTACTATCTGTTTCTAGATAACATCAAATTTTCTATTTGTTGCTTTTTAGAAACGAAAACAAATTATAGTTTGTTGCCATTGTGCCAGAATTGAACTCATACTCCTATTCTTTCCACCTTATTTTCACTTATTTAAATAAGTTTAATTAAGTTCACTTGAGTTCTGGAAAAAAAATAAGTGCTAACCAAGTACACATACAAGATTAATAAGTTATTATAAGTTCTAATTAATAAGGTTATGTTTTGGTTAACTTAATTTAGAAAAAATAATTTACAACGGGTTCATATTAGTTTAAATAAGTTTTAATAAGTTCAAGTAAATTAGTTCTAATAAGTCATCATAGCACGTAAGAAGATTAATGTGAATCAATTTTAATAAGATTAAATAATTTCATATAAGTCCTAATTATGGTTAACTGAGTTGAGATAAGTAAAGATATACTAAGATAAGTTCATTCAATAAGGCTAAGCTAAAAAGAGAGGTCCTTAATATCAATTAAGTTCAAATAATTTCACTAAGTGAAAATCAGGTGATCTATCATGGAATTAATGCACCATTATGATCTTATATTATAAAGTTCTCTAAACGTACAATTACTTATCCTAATTTCACGTTTATTTACTTTTAAAGTGGAAAACGACATGACCTACATAAATTATAGTAAAAATCTTTTGTAAGATATTATTATAGTTCAAGGGTCATATGACGTGACTCTTTCTTACAAATCAAGCAATCGTAACTAATGAAATCCATATATCTCTAACATGGAATTGCAAACGATTATTGGTAAAACTTGAAATCATATGTGATGAGTGAGAATTTAGTCTCACTCATATGCATATTATGATAAAGTTTTGCACGATAATCATGAATTTAAATGCATTTTCTCCCTCTAATTTCCTCATTTTCATCTTCTAGCGATGCATGCTAAATATGTAGGATTCAATAGCTTTCCCCCCTCCCCTTTGATTACTAACGCTATTGTTTAGTGTGAACTTTTAAGGAGAAAAGAGCAAACAGGGGAGGAGCGGGCGCTCCTTGTAAAATTGGAGCGGGCGCTCCTCCAAGCTCAAATACATGGTAGGGTGAGGCAAGAACTTGGAGCGAGAAAGGAGCCACCGAGGAGCTGGAGCTCCTAGCATGGGGAAAAGAAGAGCGGGCGCTCTCAAAGAAATAGGAGCGGGCGCTCCTTCACGTGCTTAAGGACACAAGAAGAAACAGTAGCTCCCATGGAGCAAGCGCTCCTTGCGCGCATTTAATAGGGAGCAGGCGCTCCGTTATACAGAGGAGCGGGCGCTCCTAATTTGCTGGGCAGCCATCCTATTGGCAGTAGGGATGGAGCGACCCAGGAGCTCTCCATGAGCACTCGCTCCATCACCTAACTTTGTTAGGAGCGGGCGCTCCTATTTAACAAGGAGCGGGCGCTCCTTGTTAATTTCTCGACTTTTGTTCTTTAAACTCTGTTTTTAGCCCCGTTTTTGTAAGGATATAAATACTCTATGCGCTTAATGACAGATTTACTTTTATTCCAGCAAATCATTTTTAGAGAGTTTTGAGCTTAATCTAGTGAGAGAAAGTAAAACCCTAGAGAGAGAAAGTAAATTTTCATGGCTTTGTAGCTTGGATTATGGCAAAAATTTGTATGCAAGATCCTCATTTCTTCTTCATGGTTTAAGTAATATCTCTTCTTCTCTCTTCTTTTTATACATTTATCTTTTTGTTTATTTAAATTTTATTTACTTAGTTTAATCCATGTTTAGATTTTTGTTTCTTAACTTAAATCTTGTGTTGATTTGTTCATGTTTAATTTATTTTTCCCTTTTATGAGTATTACTATGATGATTATGATGATTAGTGAGTAGTTAATTAGTTGGGGGTTGGGGTGAAAACCCAACCATGATTGATTTGGGTATTTGAATAAGAAGTTAGGGGTTTGATTGGGCTTATTAATTGATCAATAGCATGACAATTATCTACTTGCATTCTAGTTGATTACTTAGATATTTGTTGATTGATGCCTTGGTCAAATTGAGAGAGGAGATTAAGGTTGATGTTTATGCTATTTTCTTGCTTAATTGCTCATGAGAGTGAGATTTGAGTGAGGGTTTTGTGGATTAATAACATTGTGCTTATCCTTGGATGTATGTTTGAGACCATGAGAGTGGCTTAAATGTGTGACCTAGGTAGTTTTATGCACCCTTGAGAGAGGGCTTTGAACCCGTTAAGAGTCAATAACCTCAATTAGTTGCTTGATTCTTTCCCCTATACTTCGCCCTTCTTAATGCCTAAATTATGATTGGATGGTAATTATCCCCTTCTCCCAATGTTTTTATCAATTGCTTTCTTGTCTAATCATTTAGTGTCTTTCTAAGGTCTTAATTGATTAGTTAATTTAGTTCTTAGTTTAGTAAACCAAACATCTTCCTAAATCTTCCTAATCGTTGTAAGCTAAGTCGAAGATTTAGGAAGATGTTTGGTTTACTAAACTAAGAACTAAATCAACTAATCAATTAAGACCTTAGAAAGACACTAAATGATTAGACAAGAAATCAATTGATAAAAACATTGGGAGAAAGGGATAAACACCATCCAATCATAATTTAGGCATTAAGAAGGGCGAAGTATAGGGGAAAGAATCAAGCAATTAATTGAGGTTATTGACTCTTAACGGGTTCTAAGCCCTCTCTCAAGGGTGCATAAAACTACCTAGGTCACACATTTAAGCCACTCTCATGGTCTCAAACATACATCCAAGGATAAGCACAATGTTAATCCACAAAACACTCACTCAAATCTCACTCTCATGAGCAATTAAGCAAGAAAATAGCATAAACATCAACCTTAATCTCCTCTCTCAATTTGACCAAGGCATCAATCAATAAACATCTAAGTAATCAACTAGAATGCAAGTAGATAATAGTCATGCTATTGATCAATTAATAAGCCCAATCAAACCCCTAACTTCTTATTCAAATACCCAAATCAATCATGGTTGGGTTTTCACCCCAACCCCCAACTAATTAACTACTCACTAATCATCATAATCATCATAGTAATACTCATAAAAGGGAAAAATAAATTAAACATGAACAACTAAAACAATCAACATAAGATTTAAGTTAAGAAACAAAAATCTAAACATGGATTAAACTAAGTAAATAAAATTTAAATAAACAAAAAGATAAAAGTATAAAAAGAAGAGAGAAGAAGAGATATTACTTAAACCATGAAGAAGAAATGAGGATCTTGCATACAAATTTTTGCCATAATCCAAGCTACAAAGCCATGAAAATTTACTTTCTCTCTCTAGGGTTTTACTTTCTCTCACTAGATTAAGCTCAAAACTCTCTAAAAATGATTTGCTGGAATAAAAGTTAATCCGTCATTAAGTGGATAGAGTATTTATATCCTTACAAAAACGGGGCTAAAAACAGCGTTTAAAGAACAAAAGTCGAGAAATTAACAAGGAGCGCCCGCTCCTAACAAAGAGAGGCGATGGAGCAAGTGCTCATGGAGAGCTCCTGGGTCGTTCCATCCCTACTGCCAATAGGATGGCTGCCCAGCAAATTAGGAGCGCCCGCTCCTCTGTATAACGGAGCGCCTGCTCCCTATTAAATGCGCGCAAGGAGCACTTGCTCCATGGGAGCTCCTGGGTAGCTCCAAGCTACTGTTTCTTCTTGCGTCCTTAAGCACGTAAAGGAGCGCCCGCTCCTATTTCTTTGAGAGCGCCCGCTCTTCTTTTCCCCATGCTAGGAGCTCCAGCTCCTCGGTGGCTCCTTCCTCTCTCCAAGTTCCTGCCTCACCCTACCATGTATTAGAGCTTGGAGGAGCGCCCGCTCCAATTTTACAAGGAGCGCCCGCTCCTCCCCTGTTTGCTCTTTTCTCCTTAAAAGTTCACACTAAACAATAGCGTTAGTAATCAAAGGGGAGGGGGAAAAGCTATTGAATCCTACATATCTAGCATGCATCGCTAGAAGATGAAAATGAGGAAATTAGAGGGAGAAAATGCATTTAAATTCAAGATTATCGTGCAAAACTTTATCACAATATGCATATGAGTGAGACTAAATTCTCACTCATAAAAATTCCCCCAAGCTTGTCAATTGCTTGTCCTCAAGCAACCAACTAGAGAAGGGAAACATGCAAAAGAAAGTAAGAGATACACTATAGAAAGTTATCGAAAACTAAAGCACTTTTCACGGTTTTGCCCAAGTCGAGTAATGAAGGAGTGGTTCACAATCAAAGAATAAAGAGCAATTTTTCAAGACAAATTCTTTCCAAATGTGTTCATAGGTTAGGGCGGAGAAAAAGACTAAACAAGATTGCAATTAGGACACTATCTTAGGCTTTTTACTAGCTCATTAGAGACACTTCTAGCTATTCTAAAGACAATGTCTCTTCAAAAGGTATAGAAGTACAAATGCTAGTCCACTTTCCTTAAACACACAATTAGGCCTTAACTCCACTCTACTTGAAACCGTGGTGAAAGTAACACTAAGTGTGGGAGGCATCCACAAATTGACCTCTTTTATTGAACTTTTCTATTCTTTTTGTGCTTTTCATTTTTCACTTTTTTTTTTCTTTTCACGCCTTTTTTGACTGTTTTTGGCTTTTTCTTTTTGTTCCCTTATTATGGGACTTCATTACACAAAGATGAGATTAACTTGCATAGAAGATTACAAGCACCTGTGGCTTTTGTGCCACTTATTACACATAACGAAAAATAAAACCTAAGTTTCTTGTAGAGTTTTGTTTTGGGACACATGGAGTACATCTAAGGATATACGGGACCACAAAGTATAAGCAAAAATACCCAAGCATGAGCAACTTAGTCAAAATTCAAGACTAGATGAGCAATTGAGCATTCATTAGCTTCATTTAGCATACTCTAATGCAATCAAGATTAGGCAATTCCTAGATGACCTAACCCATGCTCACATTCTTCTAGAACGAACCTCTATTCATGTACTCTAGATTCAAAGAGAGGAAGCCACATAACTCATTCTCAAACGTCATTCATGGGCAAATAAACCACTCGTTAGTGCTTTTACTAAAATAAAATCTAACACTCTCTTTTTTTCTTCTTTTTTTATGCAAATACTCTACATGCAACTAGTCTATGAAAACAATTAAATTGTTTACAAGATAGAAGTGAGAGAAGCTCACCATGAAGGATTGTTGTTGAATCATCATTAGAAGGATCAAAGAGACAAGAAATTGTTAGTTTGAAAAAAACAAGTACTTATCATCATTAACAACCCATTGTCTCTTGATGGGACAAATTTGATGCAACCAAAAAGTATAAACCACCCACATCACCACCACCAATCTTCCTATTTCCTCAACAAGACTACCCCTTCAAAGCTTGACTACCCCAAACTATTCACCACCACCCTTCATGCATACAAAGCCCTTAATTCAAATAAAAATCAATACACCCCCCAAGCTTAGCAAATGCACTAGTCCCTAGTGCATAAAACATGAACAAACAATGAGGGAAAGGGGGGAAGGGCGGGGACTAGACCCGCGGTCTAGTCCATCTGTGGGCGAGGATCGCCATAGTTGCCATAGGGAGGCATCGGATGAGGGTCCTAACCACTAGAGTATCCCGGGGGGTACCCATAATAAGGTGGTGGGGGAATACCACTACTACTACTACCACCACCGTTATCGGGGGGTGGCACAAAAGGATAGTTGGGATCACCAACCGAATTTATGCCACCGGGTTCCCTATAATCATAAGGTGGATCACGATGGGGGTGGTAGGGGTAGGTTGGTTGGTTGTTTTGCCAACCGGGGACCGGCCCATGTTGAGGGGGCCAATGGGGGTAGTTCATATAGGGTGCAAAATCACCTCTTTCTACATGGTAGTTGTAGATTTGGTTAGTTTGCACCATCATGCCATCATAATCACTCTGCATGCCCTCCATCATAGAAAACATACGATTTTGAGTGAGGGAGAGGGAGGCGATGGCATTCTCGAGATCAAAGGAGGAAGAGGAGGAAGATGGAGGTTGCCTACTAGAGCGACCTTGGGGAGGGGGGACAACATGCTCGGCACGGGGATGGGGATCATCCTCTTCGGGCTCACTAACGACATCCCAAACATTACCCGCTTCCCGGTCAATCCTAGTAGCCTCGGGGTTAGGGAGGAAACAATGGTGGTGACCCTTAA
This sequence comes from Beta lomatogona, assembly GCA_947646795.1. Lineage (NCBI taxonomy): Eukaryota > Viridiplantae > Streptophyta > Magnoliopsida > Caryophyllales > Amaranthaceae > Beta > Beta lomatogona. Next base: position 8,448,567 of record CANSNZ010000089.1, read on the forward strand.
CAAGCCAACTCCAACGCTCGGGGTCATGGGTAGGGCGGATCCATTGCATCTGCCGCAAGGCATCAAGGTCAAGGAAAGGGTTATTATCTATGGCCTTGAGTTGCTTTAGGTGCTCCCCGAAACCCTTGTTGATGGCTATCAAAGAAATCATGCCACCAATGTTTATATCCCCCCTATAGAGTTCTCCTTTTTTAATCTCGACACACCTTTCTAGGAAGTTAAAGCCCGAGTTGAGCATTCCCCCTAAACGGTCCGGGGTCTCGGTGGCCATGTAGAGGACAACAAGGTCTTCCTTGGTCATCTTACTAAGCTCTTGCTTAGTATAGACGCACCCAACGAGAAGTCGATGGGTGTACCGAAGGATGGAGGAAACAATGGCCGAAGAGGAGACGGACCGAGATTGGAAATTGGATAATCGGGAGATGAGCCTCCAAAAGACTTCTTGGTTGTAATTGGGGAAGTTTTGGAGGTGAGGATGGTAAATCCTCGCCTCCGGAGGCCAACCAAATATCCCATTCAATTCCGCTAGGTTCATATGAAATTTCGTGTTAAATAGTTGGAAAGAAATATCGAACTCTTCCTCCCCATTTAGAGTTCGCTCAAGGGAGGCGAGGAACTCAAGGGTGACCCTCTCATAAGTCAAGGCATGTAAAGACGAAAAACGGTCCCAACCGAGGTCCGTTAGGCAAGCGAGAACATCTTGGCGAATGCCAAGTGCGTCGAGGGTATGGCCGTGGTAGAATTTGGTTGGGATTATTTTTCGATGCTTAAGAACATCATAGGCCTTTTTGTGAGTGGAGTCGGGGTCAAACCGAAGGTTAGGAATGTGAATTTGGTCATGTGGGGAAGGATTGGCATTTGTAAGGTTCTTGTTTTTCTTGGTACATGAAGTCATGTTGTGGAGCTTAAAGAGGAAGCTCAACCACTATGCACACACTTAAACAATCAACAAGTTGACAATACAACCCCAAAAGGCAACAACTCCACAACCAATAAATCTTCCAGCAAAATTTCACTAATTCAATGATCCTAGGGGGGGGGTCCCAAACGTGCTTCTATCACAATAATGCCAACAATCACAGTCACAATCACAATCACAATCACAAGAAAAGAAAAACTACACATAAAACATTAAAAAGAAAAATAAAACCACAAAAACACACAAATCACAAAAGATCACAAATTACAAAAACTTAAGAAATGAACAAAAACTATCTAAAAATCCAGCTAATCCCACAATCACAAGCAAGAAATAAAAATAAACTAACTAAGTAGAAGGATAAATAAAAAGGGAAAAAGAAAAATAAAAAAAAAATAAAAAACAATGGAAATGTGTGCTAGTGCATCCTTGTCATCCCTCTCCTTATTTGCATGGAGCTGTATTACACTTTATGCACATTTTGCATTTTATCATTGCATATTTAATAATAAAGGAAATGTGTGCTGGTGCATTTGACAAACTCTTGCAATCTTTGAATTATTATTTACTAGAAAGGTCAAGCTTAAGACCTTAAATAAGCCTTTCTCGGGAAGTAACCCGTGATTTATTGCTTTCATTTTATTTCTTTTAGTCTTTTTTATTTTTATTTTCTTTCCTTGATCTATTTAGGTACATAATTGGCATAACACTCATTCTCAATAGCACGTGGAAAGCAAATCATGGTGTTGAAAAGTTGATTATAAGTGGAGATATCGGGTCATATGCGGGTATTACACCCACCTACTATCCGGTAGCTTCCTTCCTTTATGTTTTATGATTTGCGGAGCATATGCTTGTTGGTTTGGATGTTTGTTCCCTCCCTCCCTCCCTTTGATCGTCTTGTTCAAGCATTGAGGACAATGCTTTATTCTAGCTTGGGGGAGTAGCTATTCGCTAGCTTGGGGGAGGTGTATATACTTTATCTCTTTACATTTTACATTTTTAAAACAAAAAAATTCAAAATCCAAAAATATTTTGCTTTAATTTCTTTTCTTTTTCCTTAAAAATGAAAATTTGAAAAAACAAATGAAAAAGGATGTTTGGCAAAATCCAAAAAAAAAATGAGAAATAAAGAAAAGTACAAAGCATTTTGTGTCAAAAGGAAGATTCTTGATGTCAACTTATGTGGATTCCTTTACTTTGGACATTTGGGTAGATGAGTAGAGGTACTCTATTGGATGCTTGTATGTCTAATTTGGGGCGATTAGGGATCGATTAATCTTTGTTGCTTTGATTTTCTACTTGAAAAGGCATTTGATAATTCTAAATGTTGTCAAACTTTATATTGAAGAGAGTCGAATTATTTCTCTTTTGGAAGTTGTAGTGATCCAAGTTGAATATTGAAATCTTCTTTGGTGCACAAGTTTTACCTCCAAATAAGCTATACTAAGAGTAAAATCGATTGTTTAAAAAAAATGTGTTTTTTATGTCTTGAGTCCAATAAGTGGAGCCAATGAGCCCACAAGGCATGATAAGCCTACTAAAGTCCATGAAAATGAAAAAAAAAATCGAAAAATAGTCAATAAGTGGTAATATCCACATATCCTTGATAAAGTGAGTTGTCGAAATGGTTGAGTGGGAGCTCGAAAATATAATAAGTAGAGTTTCCCTACTAATGATGAATGTCATTATGGCTTAATTCATTGAGACTCTAGACCCATTGCTCAATCATTATAATCCTACAATCATGGTTTTCTCTTAGCAAAGTCAATTTGTGGGGAGTTCATGTGCACCATAGGTGGTTAGGACTAATCTTGGGACCGTCTTCATCCATTTGAGAACGATTTGTGACTCTTGAATGCCTTAGTAGACTCTAATTGATGTTTGAAGCTTTTGATCGTGTCAATTTTGCACCTTAGATTAGTCTATCCCCTATATTCCCAAGTCATGGATACATATTGATGATGGTTATGCTTTGAAAGTTTGCTTAGATCGTCCATTGCTTTGTGAACCATTGTTGAAGAGATGACTTTGGCTTATTATATATATTTGTTATTGATTAGAGTTGTGGGTTTAAGCTCTTGGGAAACCCTCGCTAGATCTCACTCGCCCTCTAGAGCGATTTAGGGGTTTAAAGAGCTTGTTGCATATGCTAAATGTAACCGTGATTCCTACGAAAGTGAGTTAGTGTATATTCTCATCTCTTTCCCTTTTTACGTTGCTTGAAGAAATTCATTTTCTCCTTGTGTTTCATCTTGTTTTGCTCGAGGACGAGCAAAAGTTTAGCTTGCGGGAGTTTGATAAGTGACATTTATGTCACTTATAGGAGTAGTTTATACTTTGTTTTCATAGTTAATTTCATATATTTTTATCTTTTTTAGCGTTTATTTCTTCTTTTTATATTTTGTAACTTAATTGGAGTAATTAGTTGTTTTTACTAGCTTTTAGCTCTTAATTTCATAATTTATTTATTTTCTTTGTTTTAGTAATTTATAGATTGTTTAGTTTAATTCTCTAATTTTATTTCCTTTTAGTTATTATTATTAGTACATGTCTCGTTTCTCCCTCCGTGTTTGGCTTCGCTTGTAGGTGAGCATGTTGGAGCTATGGTGTGAGATTTGAAATTATCATATAAGGCATATCATACACCACACCATTCCATATCCTACACCACACTAACCCTTTGCTACACCACAATACATCACCACCATCTTAGCCCATAACACCACAGCACCACCCAACGTTTCCCCTCATTCCACCAAGCACCACCACCACCACGTCTATTCCAGGCACGTATTACTCCCAGCCAAGAAGAGCGGGCGCTCCTCTGTATAAGAGCAACTCCAATGGTGCAAAAAAAGGACTTGGTAGCAATTTTGCAAAATACTTAGCTAGTTGCTTAACCATTGGAGCATAAAATGGAGTTTTGCTTTGCTAAGCAAATTGGCTCTATAGAGCAAATTGGCTTAGCGCCAAAATGTTGGGTCCCATACAACAAATAGTTTTTCAATAAGTCTTAATTTATTATATAAAAAAAAGAAAAAGTGATTGTGGGACCTACTTAAGCAACAAAATACTTTAGCTAAACCCACTAAAGGGAAGTTGGCTAAAATGGAACTAGCTAAGGAAGATGATGTGGCATCTTTAGCCAAGTATCATTTTAGCTAACCATTGAAGTTGCTCTAACGGAGGGGGCGCTCTGTTCGAATTCACCAAAAACAGAATGGTAGGCAGGAAGTATGAGCGACCATGGAGCGACCACAGAGCGGGCGCTCAAAGAAAACGTGCTCAAACACTCATTAAATTAATCAAAGGCTGTGATAAAATGAAGCAAATCAATGGCGAAAAATTGAACCTCAAAAAGATGGAAACGAAGCCATGAAAATCAATGGCCACGATTTGCGCCAATAATGAAGATGATGATGTTGCAGCGAATTTAAAGGCCGCGATTTTGCTGATGGTGATGCTGCGAGTCGACGATGATGATGGACGTGCTTGATGATGTCGACGAGGTGGGCTGCGAAGTAGAGAAGCAGCAGCGAAGAAGATGAAACAAAGAGGGTGGGGTTCTGATGTTTTGGGGGGGGGGATTTAGTTTTATTTTTCATTTTCTTTTTTCCTTTTTTTCTTTTCTTTCTTTTCTCCTTTTTCTATGACTCTGCTGTATCTTTTGGCTTTTCAGCGCTTTTTCATTCTTAGTTTTCTTTTTTTTCCTTTTCCATTTTTCTTTTCCTTTTTATTATTCTCTTTTAATTTAGAGGTTGTATAAATACCTTAACCCTCATTTTATTAGGGGAGGATTTTTTTAGCCAAGTTTTATTTTATTCACCACTCTCAGTTTTAGACTTTTTAGGGTTTTAAGGAGGATTAGCCTCCATAGATTAGTTTAGGGAGAAAACACAAAGAAAGGTGGAAGATTGTAGATTAAAGGGTGACACTTGTATTGGAACTTTCAACCATTAATCAATGAGCATTTCTTACTCTATTTCCTCTTTTATTGTTTTTCTTAGATTAGTTGTTCATGAGTAGTTTAATTATTTATGATTTATTTTATTTAGTTTAATGTTAGATTAATGATTATTATCATGTTATTAGTGCTTAATTTCTCTAAAGTCCTCATTTTTGTATTTATGTAGTAGTTTGTTGGTTAGGGTTTGGGTGAAAACCCAACCATGATTGAATTGGGCATTTGAGATTGGATTTGGAGATTTGCGTGATTAAATTATTATTTGTCTAGCTCTTCTAATCTATGTTGCATTCTCTTTGATCACTTGAATGTCGTATTGGATTGGAGTAGATTGATTTAGGTTGGCATGAGAATGTGACCTATTGATTTCTATTATTGACTTGTGCTTATTTGAACCTCGAGATATGTTAGTAATGGATGAGAGTCCTTATTTGATGTCTCTGAGAATTTCTTCGCCTATGAGAGTAGGATGAGAGTTTTATGTTGGGTCAATAGCTAATTCAACTAGTGTTCATGCATTATATATATGTTTGATATTCTTATGCCTATTTCATGATTAGTTGGTGTTTAATCCCATCTCCTAACTTTAGTTATCTTTGATATTTAGCTTTTTCATAGTTCTTAGTTGGTTATTGACAATTTCCGACTTGATTTCGACCTAGCTTGTTGTTTAATTAACGCATTTTGGTGTTCCTTAGTCCTTGTGGAAGAATGACCATTGCTTACCACTTTACTTAGGTTAGTGGTCTAGTTAGTTAGTTTGACCTTAGGTGTTTTGTCCAACGACCAAAATACCCTATGTCAATATGTCTTTCGAATTGATTATAAGTTAGCGAGAGATGAAACTTTTTTCGTTATATTTCAACTTGGGTATTCCTTGTTAGTCATATGAAATTATTAATTTTTAATTTTTAATGATTAAATCTATTTTCTCTCAAAATAATTTTAGTGATTGCAAACTGGTTTTCACTATAATGATTAAAATAATAGTTTCTAAAGGTGAAGAGAACATGGTATTAATAAGGTTGACAAAGCAGATTGAGGCAAAAAAAGAGTTGTATTTTACTTTTTTAATCTTAATTATATGCTTAGTTAGTGTCAGTTTTGATGTTAGTTATTAAATCACCGTTATTATCATTTGCTCGTATTTTGACAATTTAATAGTTTGGTAATTGCAAATCTTATCATGAGAAACTTTAACTAATGTTTTAATTTCTTATGTAGGTAAGATGAATGATCATACTGAACTTACTCCTCTTGCAGGTATAATCAGCCAACATTATTACAAGTGAAATCATTGAGAGAGAGCGAGGGGGGATACTACAGGAAACCTTACGCTCAAAGATCCCCTTAATTAGTGAGTTTTAAGTTTATATATTCTTTTATTATCATTTCATGCATGGTTGTTATCAAAATTATGCATATTTGTTATTGGTTTGAACATATTAGCTATTGATTACTTTATAAGCTCTATACATATTTTATATCTTCATAGGGATATTATTTGTCATCAATTTATATGTATACATACATACATATATATATGTATGTATATATATGTATATGTGTAATACCCCTCACGATTACTTTAAAGGGATTTAGCAGACTACTCATTCCAACAAGATGCATCTTTATTTTAGGAAGCTCATTTCCTTAGTTACTCCACAGTTAAGCGTGCTTGGCTGGGAGTAGTCCAGGGATGGGTGACCTCCTGGGAAGTTTCTCAGGGTGCGCATGAGTGAGGACAAAATGCGCCGGAAGAACTTGTGTTGGTTAGTTAGGACAGTTGTTGGCCCTGGATGCGCATTGGTGACAATATACTCGATCACGGATGGGTCGGGGTGTTACAATATGTATATGTATATATATACATAATTACATATGTATACATATATATATATATATATATACATATGTATATATATATAGCATAAATCTATAAACTCTTAACAATTCTACATGAACTTTAAAAAAAAAATACATGTAACTGAATTTGGAAAAAATCCGTCTTAGTTACGTACTGAGACGGTCCCACCTAAAACTTATTGTTTTTTTTTCTTTAGTATTGTGCAATAGAAATATACACAACTCAAACATAGTTGAAATGAAAAAATGACAATAGTAAACAAAAAAGCTAGACTTAGCCCCGATTCAGTTCAACTTATTTTCAGTTCTTCTAAGACAAAATAAGTTTAGTTAAGTTAAGATAACTTGAGATAAGTTTAAATAAGTTAATATATGTTCAGATGAGATCTAATAATAAGAATAAGTTCAGATAAGTGTAAAGTAGCAAAAAATAAACAAAATAAGATTTGAGTATACATTCATTAAATACGGTCTAATAAGTTCAGATAAGTTTATAATACATAATAGTTCTGTTAAATTCAAATAAATCCATATTAGTTTATATTCAGTCTATGTCTAGTTTTTCTCATTTGGACTTAAATGAAGTTATCATAACTTTTTATTACTTTATCTAGTTATAAAATGCACCACGGCAAATTATCATTCGTTTTGAAAACCAAATTTCTCATTAATTTAAACAAATTCAAAGTAAATATATCTTTAAACTTGAAACCCCCTATGGAAACCCATAAGGAAATTCCCAAGTATTGTGAAAAAAGATATAAAATCAAGCAAACGCTGCATTTAATTTTCCTTTCTTTAAGGGATTTTTTTTACCTAATTTCACTTTTCGTTTTTAGGAGGATATATCTAATTTTCCTAATACCAAACAATAAGCCACAAATCTGCGTAAGATACCCGCGTCGGCAGTTGGCGCAAAAATAGTAGGCTTTCAAACTCCCTCAACTCTCTCAACTGATTTTCAAGCATTCATCACGTTCGTCAACTCCATCCCCTTTTCGTCAATTGCCTGCGAAAAGGTCTCGTATTCTCGCGAATTCAACTGGTAATTCTTCTCCCTCAAATATATGAATTGGTTCTTGTTCATGACATAGCAAATTCATGAATATTTTAATGGAAGACTAAATTAGGTTTTTGTTGATCAACTCCATCCCCTTCTCATCCTTCGTTCTTTTGCTTTGGAGTATCAATTATATAGATAAAAATTGCACTTTAGATTTGATGGTGGGAATGCTAACTCATTTTATTTTTATTCTTGTTATGTTTCATACTTTCTCTCCTTTATTTTTGCTCTTTTTTTTCTCAGAATTTTAGGGTTCTTCTTTACAAGATAACCAAATTCAACACAGAATTCTCAGCGTTCAAGTGGGTTTCTCGCTTTTTTACTGTTAAGTCCACTTTTTTCTCTCTTTTATATTGAATTTCGGATTTTATGTAATGGGTATTCATTATAATCATAATTTGACTACTATATGATCGTTTTTTGAGTTAAAAATTTGATCTTTATTTTGGTTTAGTTATGTTTTTTTTATGTTTAAGAAGGTTAGTGAACATTGTTGTACTTTAATTTATCTATGTAGATATAGCTTTGGTAATGATAGTACTTTAATTTATCTGTTAAGAAAAAAATTTGTTGGTTTTGATAAGATAAACATATATGAGTAGTGAATTTTCACTTTCATTATTATATAACCTGTTGAAGTTTGATAGTACTTAGATTTCACTTTTAACAAATGATTCGTTAGTTTTAATAAGATAACATATTTTGAGCAGTGTGTTTGCTATGGAATTGTAAGCTATATAAGTGCATCTATGTAGATATAGCATACATGATAACATATTATATATAAGTGCATATTATATAGTTTACATGATAACATACTTCCTCCGTTCCATAATAAGTGAAACATAGGGATTGAACACAAGATTTAATAAACATCACTTTCAAAAGCCAAAAAGTCATAAAATACCCTTTTCATTATCAAAAGGAGGAGAGAGAAAAGCAAACCACACAAATTTGTGATGGGTACTCTTGTCATTTTGTCACTTTATTTTTTCCATTTAAGGTATGTTTCACTTATTTTGAAACGTTCTAAAATAGTAAGTGTTTCACTTATTATGGAACGGAGGAAGTATAATTCAACAGGTTAGTAAAAATAATATGTTATATAGCATCTATATAAGTGCACCGAGTTACATAGATGCATAGATGCACTGAGTTTACTGAGTAAAAATAAGGTAGTTATAAGTAAAAATAAGCTAGTTGTAGATAATAAGCTAGTGCACTGAGTTTAGTTTACTGAGTACAAATAAAACTCAGTTTGCATATTATATAGCTTACATGATAACATATTATATAGCAGTGGGTGTTGATTCAGTGTGTGCGCAAATTGTCTATTAGTATCCAACTCTTGTGAATTGCGTGGTAAACTCAGGGTGTTATTGTTGTTTTGGTTGATAATAGTAAGTTGAGATTTCAGTGGAGGGGGAGTTAGAAGATTTATCCAGAATAAAGACAGAAGGGTATTTCGTGATGAATCTGATGATACTAATTGTTGGGATGTTGAATATAGGAGGGAAATTTAAGATAATGGTTACGATTGTATTTCTACTTTATAGCTATTATTAATTTTAATGTTTTGTTAGAGTTTTTTTAATATAAAAATCACTTTAATTAAGAAGGCATAAACATATATAGTGGTACCATTAGGAAGGTAAAAAAAATATTGTCTACTATTGGAAAAAGTCAATATTTAGATGGTGCTAGTGAGAATTTCCCTTAAATTTATCTTCTTTAAATTAAATGATATACAGAATATGTAAGTTAATTCGTAGATGTGATTATATGAATATATATTATACTATTTTTTTCATCCGAGTCAATGACCATAGTGACATGCATATTGCTCCTATTATTATAGGTATTAGGAAAGGGCATCAATAATGACATTACTCGTTCATTATCATTTGGACCGCTGACAAGAGTTCAAAAATTCAACCAATATCACATTAATGGATTTCATTTTCATACGTTTGAGTATGGAAAGAATAAGTCAACTATGAAATATGGTATGTGCGTGAAAAGTTCCCAAGGAAAAGATTTATATGGCATTCTTCAAGAAGTGATAGAATTGGCTTATGTTGGAGCAAGAAAGCATTATACAACAGTATTATTTAAGTGTGATTGGTTTGATATTGGACATGGTACTAGGATACATGAAAAGTACAATCTTGTTAAGGTAAATCATTTAATGAGATATCTAAAGTATGACCCATTTGTACTGGCACATCAAGCTGAGCAAGTTTATTATGCTCCTTGTCCAATTAGTAGTAATGAAGGAAATCAATGGTGGTTTGTTTTTAACATCAAGTCAAGAGGAACTATTGATGCACCTGAGCCTACGACATTCCAAGTATATGAAAATGAAAATCCTCAATTGCTATCCGAGTTTCAAGGAAATGATCAAGAAGTTCTAGTGAGTGAGGAAGAAGCTCAAGTGCTTTCTTCTCATGAATATGAGGAAGTGGAAGATGAACAAGAAGAGGAGGAAGAGGACCAAGAAAATGAGGAAGAAGAGGAGGAAGAAGATGATGACGAGTTAGAGGATGATGACGAGTTAGAGGAAGATGACGAGGATGAAAAAGAAGATGAAAATAGTTTATTTTAGATTTGACATGTTATTTTTATTAGGAATTATTCGAATAAATGTTGTGTGATTCTTTATTGCAAGTTTGACTATTAGTTGACTGTTTAAATCCAAAGCCTATGTTATATAGCCTTCTACCTCTTCAGTTAGAAACATATTGTTGTTAGTTATAGTGCCTTTTTTACCTTTCCTTTTATCATTTTCTAATGTGCAGGTTGATTGAGAGAATGGTTAGAAGCCGAGGTGGACTAAATGGGAGGATTATCATTAGGCCTCGAACCGTTAATCCTTCTCAGCCAATCTCACGATCATCTCAAGATGAAAACCCCGATTTTGCCTTGGAATTCCATAATAGCTCTCATAATGAAGAACAATCCATTGAGCACAACTCTAATCATCATGAGGAGGGGAGGGAACCCGATCAAGACGTAGACACTAGTGAAAATGAAGAGGAAGCTGAATTCCCAGATGAAACGGGTAATTTTGAGGCTACTCAAATTTTGCACAAAACTGAGGGACTATGGTGAGTACTTGTAAATGATCTTATTTAGTATATCTATTTTATTTGTCGGTTCTAAGTGTTTTTGAAACAGGCTCCACTCTCGTGAAGTTGTTGATGCAGTTGTTCAAACTTCATATATGAATTATTTTGCGGGACCATGGATAATTGGTCCAATGTTCCCAAATATGCAAAGGGAGTATGGTGGAAAGCCTTCAAGGTGACTTTTATTTTGATACTTAATAATTTTTTGTATAATTATAATTACACGCCTATAAGTTTTTTGCTCTTCCTCTTAAATGTTCACTAATAATTTGTCTTTGCATGCTCATTTAAAGATTAAGTTCTCTTGGGATCCTTCAATGGCGAAGATGGTAAAGAAAGGATGGCAACAAAAGTGATATAGGAGACTAATAGGAGTAGTGTGTAAGATCTTCAAAGCAAAAGGCTATCGTGCAAAATGGTGTCACCCAAGCATTAAGAAACGAATTGCAGCTATTAGAGAAACTGATGTCTTCAAAAAGAAGTATGCCCAATACTATCTCAATAGAAAGAAGCCTGAACAAAAAATTCCTATCCACTGCCAAGGATCTAAATCAATTGAGCAAATTAGGATTGAACTGGTTTGTCTTCTATCACTTTACTCCCTTGAATTTATTGTGTTTAGGAAATTGTTGTTTTAAGTAAATTAAGTAGCTTAGCTCAATTGTTTATGGATTCTTGAGTTAAGTATATAATAAGGACCTCAACTTTGCCATACGTTATCGTTAAGGACGTGAAGTTTCAAAAGTTATTGTCAAGGACTCGAAAAATAACTTTCGTTACTTTTTGTTTATTTAGTTTGTGCTTAAATACAAATAAAAAAAGGAAAACAAGTAAAAATCAATTTCTCTCCATCCAGCAAAAAGATCTGGTAAGTACAATTATTATTTCATAGTTTTCGAACACATTATTTTATTTTTACCATCAGATTAGACTAGCTTAAATCTAATGTTTTCTTGTGATATTAAATTAATAGTACTCTCCATACCATTATCATAATATTTTTTTTATAGACCATTATCATAATCGGAATATATCTATATTTAGGTTGATAATATAGAATTGGAATCCTTGTCTTAAGACCAAACCTACACTTCAAGCATGAAATCTACCAAGGAAAATAAGAAATTTAACACGACCATATGTCAAGCAAGCTTCAAGTGGAATGAAAAAAGAGAATTAAGATATAGTATTATAGTGGAGCTCATCATAGTATTAATTAGTAAGGAAAAAAAAAACGCACTCATAACAAAATTGTAGAGAAAAAACAGGAAAGAGAACAAAGAGAGAAATGAATTACAATATAATTAGACCACTGAGTATAAAGAAGACAACAAATGAAGAACAAAATCAATCTATTAAATTGCTTGAATGAGTGACTTATCATTTATCTGTTTTTCAGGGGTTATCTTTCATAGGAGAGATTTTTTTTTTTGTTTAAAAGGTGAGAAATTATGATCTAAAAATTCTGCCTCTTTCATTTTATTAATGTGTTCGAGTGAGTGAGGTTTCTATTCGGTTTTTAATGACCTATTTGGTGTTTAGTGTTGTTGATGATCAAGTTACTTGTTTTATCTTCTCTATCCAAGTTACTTGTTTTATCTTCTCTATCCATTAGAAAATAACATAAAGAGATAATTAAGTTTGCTACAATTGTTTAAGGAGGGATAAAATATATACTTTTTATTTACTTGTTTTATCTTCTCTATTGCATTAGTATCATCATATGTTGTAGTAATTAGACTTCTTAGTTGCACAATGCTGGGATCCACCACATTGAATTATTTGAACCAATGACCCACTCTACTTTACCTTTGGCTTCACCATATGTTTGTTCCAGGGGGTTGTAGTGGAACTGCAGAAAAAGCCCATAGTTCCATAAGAGTTAACTTACTAGAAATCTGAAACTTGCTATGTCAATTGCTACAATAATTCTTGACTTAGAGTTTCCACTCGCACTAAATAAGTTTGGCAAACTAGAGCACTATCCGACACGGATACCATCACTAGAGGAATATGGGCATGTTTATCCTCAGTAATCTAAATATGCACATGGTTTTCCTGTTTTTTTGGGGAGGGATATTACACATTGGATATTCCTTTATTTATTTGTCTAGTGGAAGAATAAAAGTTCAATTTGTATGGAAGAAAAAATACTACTTCTATATTCGAAGATAAGTATTAAAAATTGCATAATTTGGAGACACTTTTGCAGATTTTTGTATATCGTGATAAATAATACTAATACATTTTTATGGGATTTTCTAGACTCGATTAGGAGAAAGAATTAAAGCGTGTCCCTACTACAGCCGAGTTATATAGAAAATGTCATGTTAATAAGAATAAAGAGTTTGTGGACGAGACATCACAAAAAGTTTGGGTGAGTACCTACTTTAGCAAGATGATGTAGTTATGGTTGTTTTAAGAACATAAGAGCGTTAAGTCTTATTTATATATCTTCACCCTTTGCCAGGATGAGCTCTAGAACAAGAAATATGCTAGTTTGGAGGATGAGAATCCTAAAACAGAGGAAGAGTTACTTTTGGAAGCTTTAGTTGGATGGAAAAATGGAAGGGTATATGGTCTTGGGAGTGCTGTTGACAACTACTATGTGAAACCACAAAATGAGCCAAGTTCGATAGAAAGGAGCGAAATGAGCTAGTGACTAACTTGCAAAATCATGTTGAAGAACTCACTTCTAAAAATTTGGAGCAAACAAAGGAGCTTGAAGAGACAAAGGCAAAGCTCGAAGAAACAAAAAAAAAAGCTTAACGAAACAACAAGCGCTATGAAGACTATACAAGATCAAGTTCTTTTCCTAACTCAAAATGCTGTTTTTCGTTAAATCTTGGATCATCTCCATTTTCATCTATTAACTATAATTATAAGAAATTACATTGTTTTGATGTTTGGTTATTTTGTAAACTTTATTTTTAGGCTATGAATCGACTTTTGATTAAAGTTTTCATTATTTGTTATGATTGTTGTACTAGAAGTTTTAATTTTGGTTTTAAATTTTTGTTTGAGAATCGAAAATTGACGGAAAAAAGGCAGGTTAAATTTAAAAAGAAACAATGCTTTTCAAAATTCGTTGCTAAATTTGGCAACAAAAAAAAGTATTTGTTGCAAATTTTAGTAGTCGACGTAGGAACTAAAATACATAATTTGTTGCCACTTTTTGCAACCGAAATATATAATTCGTTACCACTATTAGAAACTAGAATAAATATTTTGTTGCCATTTTCAGTAAACATATTGCTTATTGTAAGCAACTATTGTGAATATTTTGTTGCTATTGTTAGCAACTATTGTGAATAATTTGTTGTTATTTCCAGCAGCCAGACTAATACGTTGTTGCTATTGTAGCAACTATTGTAAATAATTTGTTTTTAATTTTAGAAATCAAATTTATAATTCGTTGCCACTTTCAGCAACAACCATCGATAATTTGTTGCTAAAGTTAGCAACAGATGCACACAACATAGCAACCAATATAGCTACCATATTTGCATTGATGCAAGATAGCAACGAAATTGTTTTGAATTTAGTAGCTAAATTCATATGGAAACAAGCCTTTTAGAAACTACGATTTTTTATTTCTAATTTGTTGCTAAATCTAGTCAGCAACGACTTTTCTGCAAATAGCAACGAATTTTGACTGTTGCTAAATTGAGTTATTTTTGCAGTGTGGAGAGAGAAATAGATGGTAGAGAAGTGACGGTAGAGATGGTGGTCTAAGGCGGCGGGGAGGGGAGGGGGTGGGGGCTGCGACGGGGGGTGGGGGGGGAGGGGGAGGGGGGGGGGGGCTGGTGGAGGGAGTGGGAGAGGGTGGGGCTGGGCTTATGGTTGGGGAGGGGGTGGGCTGGGCTTAGGGTTAAGGATTAGGGTTTAGATTTTAGGGTTAGGATTGATATTAGGGTTAGGGATTAGGGTTTACATTTCAGGGTTAGGGGTTAATTGTGGCAAAATGTTAAATAAAGCTAACAGTGAGTTAACGGCAGTTAGAAAAAGGGCATCTGGTGAACGTTTTTGAAAACTTAGGGGTATATGGTGAATATTTGAAACATTGAGGGTATATGGTGAATTTTTTGATTTGTCGGGGGTATATGGTGAAAAAAACCGTTTAATCAATCCACAAATTGCAGTTTACCTTGATTTGTTTTTTAAAAAATTTGAAACCAAACCAAATTGCGGATTGCCTCAAAAAAAATTTAGTATTAAGATATTCATTGCAAAATTTTCTTTTGAAAAGTTCAGAAAATATGTTTCTAATGTCATAAAAGATATGTCTAGGTGTTCAAGAAAATTTAGCTTAAAATACATTGTTGAATTTTATGTGCTGCTTTCAACTATTGAAAATTATATTAAACTAAAAGTCTACTTTTCGAATTTTGTGGTCACTAAAACATAGTTTAGCACAACTCCCATCTCCTTTCATAGAAATTCCCACTCACGGCGTCATCCTGTCTTAAAAGTCCTAAGAGTATCCCCACTCATGGTTTATTTGGGCATAAAATTTAGTCATGAACCATGCTAAATAAAAACATTGGGTTGCATCCATGGTCTTTTGATGTTTTTTATTTGGGTCATACTATGACTCAATCCATGTTTGGGCATCCTATGACCCCATGGAATAAGTCATGAAATAGGAGAGAGTGGGGCCCACGAAAAATTGTGACAACTTTGGTCTCTGGCTGGGAAAATGATCAAAACGGTGAGTTTTGATGACAAAAAAACCCAGCCAATGACAGCGCGCGTGCCACGCGTGAGTTCTGAACAAAAAAACTCCTCTAGCAGGCAGTCTGATACGCGTGACTCGTCAGCGTGTATCAGGGGGGCCAGCCAACCGTTTCTCGACATGCGTAACATGTCAGATTCAAATTTTAATTTGTAATCTAAATAATTTTAAAAATACAATTTTAAAAAAAAAATTCAAAAATGGTCATTTTTTTTAGATCTATGAATAGACATACATTTTGCTATATTTTGACACTTCCGAAATTAATCATTTTTTTGGGAAGTTCTTTTTTTTTGGGTCATGAGTGGGGTGCATTTATCAAAATGGGTCATAAGGCACGATCAACTTTTGTAAGATGAGAGATAAAGTTGATGAGAGATAAAGTTGATGAGAGAGAGGGATGAAATATTTTTGTGTAAAATGAGTGGCCATGCTCTAAAGCCAAGTGCCGAAAAATGTTTTGGTCCGTCTCCTTAGGAAAAAGAGATAACACAATATCTATTCTCTCTTTTTCATATTATTTGCAACAATTTTATTACTAAATCCTACTTGGAACTTTGGCACTATTTAGAATATACGAAATCTTCTAATATTTACCTAGTATATAAGAAAAAACATAATCATGTTAGGATCTTATATATTTCGTCTTAATGAGTATTATATTAATATCAAATTCTTATATTTTCTTTTTACTAATACACAATTATATATAATAGTGAAAGATGTGCAATGTCAAATATGCAACGGATAGTAAACTTTTGTGGATTCACAATTTTAACCATCAATATCACTAATAATTTACTAGTGAAAATTATGAAAAGTTCTTATCAAAAGGAAAGAATTATATATATATATATGTTAATGATATATATCAAAAGAAAATTATATATATAACAAAAGAAAATTATGAAAAGTTGATATGCTAATAACAATATACATTGAGATAAAGTATAGCACATTTTGTATATGAACATATGTTTATAAGTAGAGCAACTAAATAATGCAAAAACGAAAATCTTTGCCACTACCATGAAACAGATGGAGCATCTCTTTGTGCGCTCCAATACGCTTCTTTGGGCATTATATCTCTAATTGCGTACAAGTGAAAAATATAAAAAATTGATATCTACAATCCTCGTGTTGAGACTAATTAAACGATCCCACTTGACTATGTTTTTTTTTGTATGATGGTGAGAGAAAGATTGTTAAAGTTTGATGGATGAATAGTATCGAAATGAGAAATGGTGCATGTATTATGAAGGGATGTAATATAAGGGAAGATGGACTTAGAGTCCATCCTAAATTACGACTAACTCTCAAATAAAAAAACAATCAAACTCATTTTAAGCAATTTTTTTCCTAAAAGAAAAACACCAAATTACACGACGGTTCTATTTTCTGTGTGCATATAAGACTAGTAACATCTTAATTCTAACTAAGCATATTTAGAGCATCTCCAGTGGCAAGCTAATTACCAAATTAGCTTGCTATGCCAGATAAGATTTCCACCCATTTTCATTTATAGCTAATTAGTTTTTTTTTTAAGGGGAAACATCAAAGCTAGCATTAATCAAGGGACAAAATGTCCATCAAAATATAAGGAGCCACTTCCGGAGGGGAGTGGTTCTCCCAAATCTGTTCCACCCCAAAAGGGGTTAGCCTAGCTAAATGATGAGCCACAAAGTTTCCGTCTCTTTTCACATGAGACCAAGCTAGAGAAGAAAAACTAGTTAGGAAGCTAGAATATTAGACAAGATATTATCTAAATCAGAAAGAAAGATTGCATTCTTCGAAAGCCTTTTAATAATTGTTTGACAATCCGACTTAAGGATGATGCTTTGGAGGCCAAACCTTCTGCTCAATCTCACCCACATCTCTAGTGCTTTAGCTTCAGCTATTTCAGGAGCCTAGTTTGCACGCACTCGGCGTGTTGCTGCAAATACCACGCCTCCAGCACTGTCACGTGGAATGACTCTTAAACCCACCCAGCCATCTACCACTAGGGACGCATCCACATTCACTTTGTGCGAGCCTACTGGCGGTAATCTCCACATGTTCGAACCAGCTGCACACTCTTGGTGCTTGCGTGGGTAAATAGCTTTGGCGTATTGTCCTTGCTCCTCCACATATCGCTGTATCCTCTTCAACAAAATCTGGTTCGGGGTAGTTTTATCATTAAACACTTTGTTATTTCGTTCACCCCAAATGCACCACAAAAGAAAACCTGTTTTAATTCTCACTTTCACATCCACTTGTTGCCATTTCTCAAGCACATTACACATAGAGAGGTTCTCATCTACAGCTTTCAACACTTCGCATCCACTATCCTTCCATAAATGAACCAGATGAGGGAAGCTAAAAAGAGCATGCAACTTTCCATTTAAAGGGGTCCCACTTACCATTAATCCACTATCCTCCCATAAATCAACCAGAGAGATTCTAGCTACTTACTTACCCAATGGTTAGCTACAATTTTCCATTTAAAGGGGTCCCACTTACCATTAATAAGACCCACTTTTTCAATAATCTTAGATTTGATTTTGGCAGATTTTTGCTTGCCAAAGCTAATTTGCTTGGCCAAGCTAATTGTTAAATTTGTCTCCAATGGTCAAGTTAGTAGCTAGGGACTTTTAAAAATTACAAGCAAGTCCCTAGCTATAACCATTGGAGATGCTCTTAATATCCGATGGTGCAAAAAAAAGGACTTGCTAGCAATTTTGCAAAATGTTTAGCTAGTTGCTAAAGCATTAGAGCACAAGATGGAGTTTTGCTTTGCTAAGCAAAGCAAATTGGCTTAGCCAAAACATTGGGTACCACATAACAAATAACTTTTCAATAAGTGATAGTTTATATATATAAGGAAAAGTGATTGTGGGACATATCCAAGAAACAAATAGTTTAGCTAAACCATTAAAAAAAGTTGGCTCTAAGGAAATGATGTGACATCTTTAGCCAAGTATCATTTTAGCTAACCATTTTTTTTTGGGGTGAAAACAGGGATAACATTAATCATAACTTAGTCATGGCCATGAAATAGCCTCATACAATCCATCTCAACAAGAGTTTCACAAAAACTAGGGGTAAGGGGAATGTCTCTAGTTTCATTCAGCATACAAGCATTTATCCTACAATCTTTCGCCAATTCATCTGCCACCCTATTCTGCTCCAGCTTCTCGAACACGAATTGGAAAGTTTGAAACTCCCTTTGCCACTCCCTGCATTCATTTAGTACATGACAATAAAAATCTCTAGTAACCGTAGCCTTGTTCATCAAAGAGATAGCTTGTTTGTTATCCGAAACCAGCACGATATTACTGAGGAATTCTTTCTTAGCATAACGAAGACCTTCCAGAATAGCTAACAGTTCAGCCATGAGGACATCCTTTGCATATACGGCTTTCTGAAAACCTGCTATCCACTCCCCTTTCACATTTCTTATAACACCTGCAAGCCCCGTTAAAGCACTCTTGGCAATAAAGGAGGCATCGACATGTATATACAAACAATTGGGGTCTTTGAAAATACAATGTTCAAGTTGTTGTGGTTCGACATTAACTGACTTAAAAGACGTGGCGAAATCTCTAGCTGTATAGATAGCTTTTCTAAGAGTATGATCCGGTTGCGGCATGGATATTTGTTCAAACACAAAGCTATTTCTGTTTTTCCATATTTCAAAGCAGATGAAGGGGAATAAAGTGGCCCAACTAATATCTCGACTCTTTGTATAGCACAAACTATTTTCTCTAATCCACTCTTGTTCATTATCCTTCCAATCAATGGGGGGTGCAGCACACTCCCATACACTCTTAGCATAGCAGCAGTCGCGAATTATATGAATGGAAGATTCAGCATAATTGGCACACAAAGGACAACTCAGGGACGGGAGAATTTGTCTAATACACAACATCCTATTAGTGGGTAATCTATCCTTCCACAAGAGCCACAAGAAGAATCTTAGCTTCGGTGTGGAGGGACATCTCCACACATTTAAGTGAGGGGTATGATCAACATGATTTTCAAAGAGGGCGGAGTACACATTTTTTAGGAAGAATTGATTTTCAATGACAAAGGAGGAAACAGGAAAGTCGGGGTCCTGCGAAACCCCCCATACAAAACTACGAATTTTGTCCTTAAGCTCCCTAGTAACCCAAAAGGATAACTTTTCGAAGTTCCACTCATTCAACACACGACATTGGCTCACAGTTATATTTTCCTCATTTTTATTCAACGGGCCATAAATTTGAGCTCTTAATGTTCCAAAGCCTAACCAATTATCATTCCAAAACAAAGTCCCTTCCCCATTTCCAAGGACCCAATTACAATGATGAGAAAGGAGATCCCACCCTCTCCTAATATCTTGCCAAATATGGGAGCCTTTTTTGAATTTTGTAATATAAGAGTCATGAACATACTTTGAATGAATGCATTGTTGAGCAAGATTTGGGTTACCATGGCACATTTTCCAACCCAGTTTCGACATCAAAATAGTGTTCAAACTCCTATGACTTCTAATCCCAAGGCCACCCAGTATTTTTGGGGAGAAAGAAACCTTTTTCGAAACAAGATGGAGCTTTGATTTTCCCTTATCTTCCCCCCAAAGGAAATTATTACAAATTCTATCAAGATCATTAAGAGTTGAAATTGAAAGGAAGTTTGCTTGCATATAATAGTTTGGGATGGTATTAAGGGTTGACTGAATCAAAACTAACCTACCCGCTCTACATAAAAAAATTGATTTCCAGTTTGCAAGTTTTCTTCTCACTTTCTCAACAATAACCTGAACATCACTCTTCCTAGGCCTCTTATGAGAGATGGGCATCCCCAGGTAGGTCCCCAGATTATCATTTTCTTTAACACTAATTGTTTCCTGGACCAACTCTTTTATATCATTGGGTGTGTTAGGGGAGAAAATTAGCCTACTCTTTTCCTCATTAATTTTTTGCCCCGATTCTCCACAAAACGTATCCAGAATCTCTCTAACATTAAACGTTGTTATCTCATCAACTCTGCCAAAAGCAACAAATCATCAGCAAAAAGGAGATGTGATATATGGACTTTTTTTCCTACCTACCCCGAAGGGGGTCCATTGATTCGTCTCACATGCTTGATTGATAAAAGTGGTCAGGTACTCAAGACACAAATTAAAAATATACGGGGACATGGGATCCCCTTGACGAAGACCCCGAGAGTGCTTAAAAGATTCAGAAGCTTTACCATTAACAAGAATAGAAGAAGAAGATTAGGATACACAACTCATGATCAGCGAAACAGACTCCTTATCCAAATTAAATGACTCTAGACACCTCCTAATAAACTGCCACCCCATCTTGTCATATGCTTTCTCAAGGTCTACTTTCAAAGCAAACCATCCCCATTTTCCTTTTTTCTTCTGCATAGAATGTAATACTTCAGCAGCCACCACCATATTCACCTCAGTTCCTCTCCCTTTTATAAAGCTATTTTGGTTGTGAGAAATCCAGTTAGGGATTAAGGGTTTAAGCCTGTTAAAGATTATCTTGGTGACAAGTTTGTACATTGTGTTGCACAGGCTAATAGGTCTCAGATGCTTAACAACTTCAGGACAGGGTTGCTTAGGAATAAACACACAAGGGCTTGACATAGGGACTCGGGGACCTTGTTTGCCTCAAACCACATACCAATATTACTACACACCTCCTCCCCCACTACACTCCACTTAGCCTGAAAAAACATCGGGTGGAAAGCATCCGGTCCCGGGGCCTTTAGAGGTTTCATACTCACAAGAGCATTGTAAATGTCATCCTCACCAGATTTTATACTAATCCTTATCTCTTGGGTGGACACAGATTGGTTATTCTTAGCATAGATGAATTCAGAAGTATACAAGCTACGAAAGGACTCGGTTATATGGTTTACAATTTGCACAGGATCTTTAAGCTCCTCCCCATTATTATTCTTCATTGTACGAATTCTATTAGAGTGCCTACTAAAGATGACGCTTTTATGAAAATAAGAAGTGTTCCTTTCCCTTTCAGCTAACCATTTAGTCCTACTTTTTATTTTCCATAACCATTCTTCCTGATTTAAGATAGTGATCATTTCATTTTGAAGATCATTTTCCAGGTTATGATAAAAATCGGAATTAGGGTTGCAGTCAAGGGTATTTTGCACCCCCTGGAGCCTCGTAAGAACTCTTCTTTTACGTTTATACACATTTCCGAAAACTCTTCCATTCAAATCTTGTAACTCTAACCCCACATTATATAACTTGGACTCAATTCCCTCCCCTACCATGTCCCAGGCTCGTGTGACAACATTATTAAACGTAGGACCATCCAACCACATAAGTTCAAATCTAAAGGGCTTCGTACCATGTATCCTTGGGGTATGAGACATCATGACATGGAGGGGACAGTGATCAGATGTAATACGAGGCAAATGAGTAACAGACGCATTTGGAAAACAAGAAATCCATTCCGCATTCGCCCAATCCCTATCAAGTCTTTCTAATACTGGGTTACGCCATCTTTTATTAGTCCATGTAAACTTGGTACCAACGTAACCTAAATCAATTAAATTACAGAGATCCATTGTTTCAACATACATAGCAACACGTTTTCTATTAATCGACTTGCCTCCAAATTTTTCATTTTGAGAGGTAACTTCATTAAAATCACCAACAACAATCCAAGGATAATTCATATTATATGCAAAAGTTTTTAATTCCTCCCACAACAAATTTCTATCTCTATACTTTGGACTCGCATATATGGCTGAAAGTACAAAGGGGGTTTTGTGATCACTTACCTCCACCAAAGTGTGCACTCCCTGCTTGCTTTCTCGAAGGATATGGATTTTAATCTTTTGAGATTTCCAAACCAAGAGAATTCCACCCACAAAACCGATTGGTTCAACAAGATGCCACGAGTCAAAGTTTAGGCTTTTCACAATAGTTTCGGTATTTTGACGGCTAACCCAAGTTTCAACAATAATGACGAAATCCGGATGATGGTTACTGATTAAGTGACTCATATTAGGTTTGAAAGTGGACCTCCCTATCCCCCGAGCATTCCAGATAATAATAGACATATTATAGGGAAGGTATGGTGTGCTTTTTAGGCTGCGCACAACCTCGGTCTCTTCGGCTATCCATGGAATGACTGCTTTGTGGGTTTTGGGGCATATCCACCAATTCTTCTTCGGGTTTAGAGTAGCTTCGGCCTCCCTTGGCCCATTTTTTACATTTACCACTCCCCAATTGACCGATATCGTGGCTTGCTTTAGCATCGGTAGGACTTCGACAAGAGTCAAGGTATTTGAGTTGCTTGCCATCTTCACTCGTACCGAGCTGTTCCGAAGCTAAAGTTGCTGTCTCCAATGAGGGAGCAATGTCTTTGGGTCTAACCAAGGCCTGAGATTGTGCAGAATTTGTCTGTCGTCGGCATCGGCTCCGTCTTCTCTCTCGAGGACCCACTGCAGAACTATCATAGCCACCTCCGGGAGAGTTGTTACATTTTGTAGCTGGGGAAGATGAGCGGGAAACAACCCGCTCCCGGAGACATACATATGGAGATTTTGAAACTCCTTCGGGATATGGTTTGGGTTGGTTATCATCTTCTTCACATCGTTTAGATGAAGCTCGATCATCTCCTCCCCCACTAATAAGTAATCCACGAACAAGGGTGAGGTTTCTGGTTTTTTTGTGGCAAAGCTAGTTTGGTTATCGAAATTGTCCCCTCCGCTCTGGCTTTCAACACACGAAGGGGAGACTCCGGTGATGAGGGTGGGGTTGATCACGGGGAGAAGGGTGGTGTTGACATTGGCGACAACGATGGAGGATAGGTGGTTAGTATTGCTTGATGGGGCTCCATTTTTTTGAGAGGAGAGAGAAAAGGATGAAGTTGGGTTTTTTGGGTTTCCCTGGGAACTAAAACTGGGCTTAGATTTCAACGGGATTTCGGGGGTAGGAGATATTTCATTTCGCAGCAGAGAAGTCTCATCAGCTTCACAATTGTGGAGCTCAAGGGCTGAAAAAGCATTTTTGCTTTCCTTGAAATTTGGAGAAGAGGTACTAGGATGGGACATAAAGGGGGGTTTTGTTTTACCCACACCCCCAATATCTTCTATGGACCTCTTTGGGGTCCACCGAACTTTAGAGTTTCTTCTACTCTTTCCCCCTCCACTCCCTTTTGCATGAAGAGTTGACTTTTACCAACGTCCTTGTGATTTCGGTGGCGCGTGGCTTGACGCCATTCTCCCTCTTCATAAATGCTATCCTCCTTGGTTTTTTCTACAGGATTGCATGATACTTTATGGATCTTACACATACTTCCTGCAAGGCCAAATACATTGCACCCCAAGCAAAACCAAGAACCTTTAGCAACCTCAATTTCTTGGTAATACGTCCCCAACCACACACCTTTTGGGGGGATACCACCATCTTTAACTAGCACACACAACCTTGCATACCGTTTATTATCGCCTTCCAGCGATTTGGTATCAATCCTAATTAACTCTCCCATAGCATTCCCAATACTATTAAGAATTTCTCTTTGATAAAATTCTAATGGAAGCTCAGGGAGGTTTAACCACACAATACCCGCTTTGCACTTCGCCTGAAAGGGTTTGAAACCCGGTTCCCAACCCTGAACCCATACCTGAGTCCCTTGTATAAATCAAGGCCCCCTGCAAGTATCTATGCTCTTTCGGCCATGGACACACATTTAAGTGCATAAAAACCTTTTCCCATTGCAGTAACTTCTTGTTGTATTTTAACTTTCCAAAGCTTTTGGATTTGTTCCTTTAGAAATTCTTTTGCAAAGGATCTGCCAACTGTTTTAAAGATGATTGCATTCTTCCACGGACCACTTAATTCTTCATACAAAGCTTTGGAGATTGGGACAAAAATGGATTCCCCTGCCACTGGCGAACAATCAGGGTGAGAGGTTACGAAAGACAAAGCAATTTTCTTTCCAGGGAGAGGACCAGCAATATCCCCTCCTAAGGGAATAGCCTTTTGTGCAGCGACAATGGAAGCAAAGGATCGGGGGGATTGTTTAGGGAGGGGTGGGGGTCTGGAGGAATTGGAGAAGGGGTTGGAAGGGTGAGACAATTACTCAGAGCATCTTTGGAACTAACCTGAATGGCTGGCGGAGCAGAGAGGCGACGAAGAGGCAACAATTTAGCCTTGAGGGCTGGTTGGGATGGACAGGTTAATTTTTGGGAGATTTTTCTCAGACTCTCTCTCTCTAACATATTTCTTTATCACCGCATTTCCTTTAGCTAACCACTGAAGTTGCTCTTCCACAATGGTTGAAGGGAAGGACTAGCTTGCAAATATATAAAAGATGAAGCTACTAGCTTTATCATTGTGGAGCTACAAGCACTTAACTTGGAATAACCTTATAGTTGGACAAAGCTACATGTTCAGAATAACCTAGACATTTTTTTTATTACTATTATTTGTGCACCTTTTGGAAAATAGGACCTACAAAAGTTACAAGTTAGTGTAGCTTTCTAGTGGAGATGTTGTAGTTTGAAATTATTATAGTTTGGAAAATCTAATTGAATGTACTAACTACTTCCTCCGTTCTTTTTCTATTGCAACAATTCAGTTTTGACACTTGCCAATGCACAACTTCAACTATTAATATCTTTAATTACTTTTTAGTAAAAATTATACAAATTTGATATTTTGAAATTATATATCAAGACGAATCTAACAAGATCCCACATGACTATAATTTTTCTTGTGTAAAATTCACAATAGATAGTTAAAAGGTGGTGAGTGAAGAGTCTAAAAATCTCATTGTTGCAATAGAAAAAGAACGGAGGAAGTACTAATGTAGCATAGCAAGCTACAAGTGATTGCGGTTTATTATCGTGGATGCAAGACTAGAAATTTATCAACATACGGGATATTGCCAAGACGTTGACGTTGCCACCTTCCAACAGCCAACTCCGCTTTTGGTATTTATAAGAATTTTCAACCAGCGCTCCAGCCTTATTACGTATTTGTATCTCTATTATATAAGGCAACTAGGGGGGAACACCAAAAAATAGAAAAAGAAAAAAAGGAAAAAAATTAAGGGATAGGTTACTACATCATTTAAGAAAAAAAAAACAATTAAAAATGGCCAAAACAACACAAGTGAAACGTATATTTTGAAATAATTGTATATTTTGAAATACAAATCCCTAAATTAGGGGGGAAATCCCATGATTAACTCCCACTATTCAAACAAATCGTTGCTCCTCTTCTTCTTCCATAATCTGCTTCCTCTTCCCCATCCCCATCCATGAATTTGATTAAGATCATTAGAAGATTTTTTAGAAAACTTTGATTAAGAAGTTGTTCAACAAACATAATCAGGTAACTCCATTAAATTTAATTTTTGGTAGAGATAACTCCTTTAAACAACTCTAAGTTTTCACCAGAAAAAGCCAATTTCTCTTATGGGGCAGAAAGATTCGATTAAGTTTAGGGAAAGCAAACAAAGAAAGCCAATCGGAAATGATTTTATCATTACGCGAATCAAAAAGAAAAGTCGGAGCGAGAATCACCTTAGGGCTAGGCCACCTGCCTTTTGACATTATTTTTTTGTGTAATTTTTGTTATGGAACACAGAGAAAAAAATACCATTGGCGAATAATTTGTTCATCAGGTATTCATTAATTAGTAATATTCAATTATAAATAGTTCATATAATTTGCATATTTTTACTGTATATGATCTACATTAGCAACCTTTAAAGCTATGGAAAATTAGATTACTTGGGTAAGTTTTCTTTTAACAAATCATTTGTTGGGTGCACTTCAAATTATACTAAAATCTATTATTACTTGGTATTGGTTTTTTCTTTTTGTCAATTGGTGATCAGATTGTCTGTTTAGTATTATCGTGGGATAATTTTTGATGGGTTAGTTCAAATTTATGAGGCAATCTTGTGAGTTGTTGAGTTTTTGTTGATAGAGTCAATTTTAAGGATTGTATTTTACCAAATAGTATATGCAAAGACGGCAATGGTGAACAAAACTAAGAATATGCTGAAGGATTTCATGAGAGATGGGTCATTCAAATGGTTTGCCAGTGTTCGGGATTCTTTCAAGGATGAAATGGAGGATTTAGGTAAACCATCTTCAGGAGAAAATAACTGGATACCTGATCTTTCTCCTATTACTAATGTTGTTGATAGAGATGCTCAAGGTAAGTTATTTATTTTCATATTAGCTAGTATTACATTGTTTTTACTTAACTAACAACCAAAATATATGCATGTGAATAATATTTTTGTCTTTTACTATTTCTTATACTTTTTTGGCTCCTCAACTTGATACTAATAGATTGATCACTTCTGAAGCAATATGGTTTAGCCATTTTGGTGTGTTATTTATTTGGTTTGACTTAATTTTTTCCGAATCGCTATTTACCGTCCGTATTTACTTGAAATCGTCCGTATTTTTTTCATTATATACCCCCCATGCCCCTCCCCCTTTCACCTCACTTTACCCTCTCCACTCTCACCAAACTTAAGCTCTATCTCTCTACCATCAAGCACTAACACCACCACCACCTTCCGAACACCATCGCCGGCCGACCACCACCCACCACCGGAGCACCACCACCGGAGCACCACCGACGCAAAATGTCCGATGAAGGACCGTCAACGCCGCCGGAACGAAATGTGGTAAGTTGGAAATTTTTTTTTTTTTTTAAGTTGCTCGGAAAATTTTTTTTTGGCCACTCGGAGCAGGGTAACGGATCGAAAATCCGTTACCCCAGTGGAAGAAACGGATGTAAAACCCGTTGCTTCCACAGAACCAACGGACCAAAAATCCGTTTCCTCTGTGGAAGCAACAGAAAAGTGATCCGTTACCATGGTAACTGATCACTTTTCCGGTACCACCACAGAGGTAACGTAGATCTGATCCGTTACCTCTGTGGTGGTAATGGAAAAGATATCCGTTACCAGAGGCGGTGGTAACGGATTTCCTATCCGTTGCCCCGCATTTTCGAAAAAAAAAAATATTTTTGTTAGCCTCGTGTTTTCCGGCGAGGGGTTGGGGGGGGAGTTTGGGTTTTTTTTTATTTTTTTTTTTTTAAAATTTATGTTTTGTTTATGTTTGTAGTAATTTATGTTTTTTAATAATTATATATTTATGTTTATTTAAAATATTTTATATTTGTTCCTAATTTATTTATTTATTTATTAATAATTTCTGTTTGAATTAAAAATAATAATTTGTGTTTATTTGGGTTTTTATAATTTATGTGAATAGTTAATTTGAATATATTAATTAAATGTTAATAGTTAATATGTTCCATTTAGTTAATATTTGATTTTCCGTCATAATTAGTATTGATTTTGTAATTAGCGAATAATAGTACATCCGTTTATGTTAATTTTGTTAACGAATATTTAGTTAATATTTTTTGATATTGTTTTCAAATATGTGAATAATATTATTGATTATATGTTGTCTAATTGAAAAAATGCTAAACATTATAGGCTTATTTGCCGGACTTTGGGGGTGATTATATAGATTATAATCACATGTTTTATAATGAAACACTATGGGCTGAGAAAAAGGAACTACAAGATTGGGTTAAGAAAAGGGCAAATGAAATCGGGTTTGTGATGATTATTATGTCAAATCATAAACACGATCCTAGTGGACGAGAATATGTATATATGAAATGTAACCGGGGCGCACCATATAGGGGTGAAGGTAGAGATCTTAGTGTAGCATACCGGGTAGCTACAAAGACAAAAGCCTGTGGCTGTAGAGCGGGAGTTAAGGTTGAGTATTTGGAGTACCCAGATTGAACTGGATGGGTGATCAAAGCAGAACGGGGGATTAGGGGCATGCACAATCATGAGTTCATTCATTACCCTGAGGGACATCGACCCATCAGCGGCCTTAGTCCGGCGGCAAAGGTATTCGCTCGCGATATGATAAAGTCGCACGTTAAGCCTGCTAGTATAATGAAAGCTGTGAATGAAAAATTTCCCGATGATCATCCAAATATGAGACACTTGTACAACCTGAAGGAAAAGGATAGAAGGGAAGCAATGGATGGTAGAGACGTGATGCAACACTTCCTTCACCTTGCTCGAGAGAGCGACTACCTTCACCGGATTAGGCAAGACGAGGAGACAAATGCAATGATCGCAGCATTCATGGTGCACCCTCGTTCGGCAAATATCCTCCGAACTTATCCACTTGTTGTTGGTATGGATGCAACATATAAAACCAACAAATATAACATGCCTTTTCTAGAGCTCATTGGGATGACGCCGTGCAACAAGAATTTTATGGTTGGGTATGCTCTGATGGCCAACGAAACAGCTGATAGTTATAATTGGGTGTTGGACAAGTTTAGGTTGCTTATTGGAGTGAATGTTGTCCCCGTTACACTCATTACCGACCGTGATTTGGGCCTTATGAAAGCGATCCGGGAAGTGTTTCCTAACTCGCACATTTGCTATGTAGATGGCATATCAACAAAGACGTGCGAGGCTAGAGTGAGTAACATCATGGCCAACACCGATGCGGGTCCGAGATTCGTGAGCCGAACTTGGTATCGGATAGTCAACGCGACCGACGAGAGGAGTTATGAGGCCGAGGTTGATAATATGAGAGATGTGTACAGAAAGTGGCCTAAAATAATCCAATACGTTGAAACAACTTGGCTTGTGTACAAAGAGAAGTTTGTGCGGGCATGGACGGACAATGTACTTCACCTTGGGAACACGTGCACTAGCCGAGTTGAAAGTGCACACTCGCACCGAAGTCTTGAGTTTTTAGTAGCACAATCGCCTTGGACTCCATCTTTTCTATTGCTCACAAGTGAGATAGAAAATCGGGTGAAGAAGGTTGAGAATGATTTGGAGGAAAGTCGGCGTCGGCACGGAATATTATACAAGACTCGGGCATTGTATCAATTAAATGGTCGAGTCTCGCATTACCTGTTTAGAACTGTTCTTGCATGAGGAAAATCGTATGCGGGAGTTAGGCTACGAGGTATATCGGCGTTGCGGTTGCTCGTTGAGAACCATACATGCAATCCCCCGTGCATGCGCCATACGGAGACGATTGGAGGCGAACGAGAGTCCGTACCGACAGACTTACATCCTTATTGGACTACTTTGATCATTGGTGATGGTGTCAACAACCCCGTGTTTGTATCCGAGGCAGCACAAGATTCTCGGTACTTCTTAGAGTTGGTTGAGCGGGTTCAAAGTAGTGATCCTACCGTATTGCGGAGCGCTACCCGGGTTCTAGAGGAACATCCTGCGTAATCCGGGCGATTCAGCTTTTGAGCCCGATATTGTCAAGAACCCCAAAGGGAGACCACGCCGAAAGAATCACCCAAGTACAAAACGAAAGAAGAGTGGCTTTGAGCACACATCCAGTTCGTCTTCAAAGAGAAGCAGATCTTCAGGTTCAGTTATGAGCTTGTCAACTTCTACAGGTAATATGTTTGTTAATTGTATGTATTGATTATTGATAACATTTATTTGATACGTCTTGATAAATTTTATGTTAATTAATTTGATTGTTGTAGGTCGGGAAAGCGTGGATGGACAAGATGGTGTTAGTGGATTTCCATTTTACCGCAGATTCCCGGGATTCTTCGCCCATTCATTACTAGATGGACTAATGTCCGGGCGGACGTAGAATCGTGGATTTCGAACTGTTGCAGATTGTTTTTTAGGGAGTGAAGACCATTGGGGTTTTATCCGCCAAAATATGGCAAATGAGATTGCTGCTCATCGGGATGTTTACACACATATTTATTATGATGGGATAGACGCAGCAATAAGGCGCATTATTTGGAATGGGGGGGCAGCATCTGAGGCTCATTGGATGGTTACTTCGCAAGACTTGTTTCCTATTGCCGCAGTCATTTTAGTAGGACTTGGCCCAGAGGGACAACTATATCCGTGTATCACTGTCCTTCCTTGGCGTGCTTCTGAATATACGGTGGGTCCAACTAACGAACTCGTAATTGCACATCTTGGTACCTTTCAGCATTATATTAGACTGGAGTTACTTCCCGGATCACCGGTACCACCTATTCATAACTTGTGGCATAACATGCATGAAGATAGTGTTGATGGTTGGGATCTGTTGTATGGTGTGCGACGCGCTTTATGGGATGAGTTACTCTCTTCTTAGTATATAGTACATAGTGCGATCTATTCATTGTAATAATTTATGTAATGTATTTGATAAATGCATTTGTAATTATTAATACTATTTGATAATTGAATTTGAGCCGAATAAGTAGTATTTGATATGATATTAATTTATAATGTTGGATCATATTAATTTATAATGTTGGATCATAATAAGTTGCAATGATTCAAATTGAAATAATATGTTGCAATGATTCAAATTGAAACAATAGGTTGCAATGATTCAAATTGAAATAATAAATATCATCATAAAACCAAAGTCATATATACCTAACAAAGTAATATCATCAAAAAATGTAACTACATAATACACCCAAAGTAATATCATCAAAAAATGTAACTACATAATACACCCATACATAACTAATGGAATGAGAACACTGAAATGCAATGACTACATGTCATGATGATGCTCGTCCTCGGCGGCGTCCCGTGCCCGATCTAGACGCAATGCAAGCATCCCAATCCCGAGCGAGGTCGGCCAACATCTCATATGCCAAAGAAGTGTTGGGTCGCCGGGTCATTGTGCCGATCCTCCGTCAACGCTCTCGTGGCGTCAAAATGTCGGGCCATCCACTGCAAAAAGTCAGTTAGTTATGTTATGTTATGTATCAATAATATAACATATAAAATAGTAAACAAATAAATGATTATATTGCGTACATAGTGGGTGTTTGAAGTGTTGGCCCGGGGCGGAATATGCGTCCTATCTCGCAAGCAATGAGGGTAGGATGGGAATATGTACGAAACCAATCCATGTACTCCCTCGAACACTCTCCGCGACGAGTAACCCGTCTCAACTGTGATACGTTGAGACCCCCAGCATATGGCGTGAACCGCTGCCATGCAGACTCAGCTACTGAGACCGAGAATTGAACCTCATACCTCTTCGGGTTGCTCGGTCTGTATGCGAAATCAGGCTGAATAGGAGGGGTAGGAATGACCTGAACAAAACCCAACTGTCGCAGTACACGATCTGGGTTGTACGGCTCAATGATACCTCGATAACGTATGAAACCGACATACAACGTCCTCGGAATCATGGCGCCTGGTCATCCCCATATGGCGTCCAATCGACCCGAAAACGGATAAATGTAATAATTTCATGTTACTAACGTAGTAGTAATATATGAGAACATAATAATATATATTTTACTAATGCATTAAATATTCGTACCTCGTAACTCCGAAGGTTGTCCAAGCGTCTACGAATGGACTCCGGTCGGACGAAATCCTTGCCGACGATGTGATAATCCCACTTCCGTGCCCGGGGATCATGATCACCGAAGGCCGGCCCTCTCGCCGTGGTCGGAAACACGGGAAGTACTCGTATATCCAGCACTGGAGGAGCGTCAAACACCCGGCAACCTGTTTGCTATCCGCTCTAGACGCAACCCCTAGCTGACGATATAGGTACGCCAAAGCAGCTGAGCCCCACGAGTAAGTATGAACTGAATCAAGGTCATCCAGCTCAGTTATGTTCTGGGGCATGAGGCGGGAACCACTCTTTTCGGTGAAGAGGGTACACCCAAGTGTCGGGGAGGAACCATGCGCGAACACTCGTACGTCAGCCGGATGGCCCCGATCCATGCAAAGTGATCGAAAATTTTCTCGAACGGTAACGCCACCGTTCCTCCCGCACCCGTGAGTCCTCACATAATAACTCCTCACGAGTCCAGCCGAGGAGCTCCTCAAACCGTACATACAACTCGGAAGTCGGCAAAACAAAGACTAACGGTCCGACCCTCAATAGGAACACGTAGGATGCGCCAAACGTCATGTAACATGATCGTCATCTCTCCAAAAGGCATGTGAAACGTGTTCGTGTCGGTCTGCCGCTAACGCTCTACAAACGCTGTAAGTAATGGAAAGTCAAGGTGCCCAAACATAATCCCCGGTAGCCGGGCAATACAAGATCTATCCAAGCGCCGCAACGATCGCCGCGGGAAACCCCAAGTCAAGCAACGGATCAAATGCACTTTGGAGCGGTTATGGCACAAGCATAACATCCCTAGCGATCGTATCGTGGTATATACGGGAGCCGACGTGCCCCCGCCAACTAGGAATCGGGGTACCGTCAAGTGGGCCCCCAGGCATCGCCTCGGTAACTAACCACGAAGTATCCCTAGCGACTCCAGCCCCGCTCGACGCCTACTAGATCCGGAACTCGACCCCGAAACAAACCTCCCTCTACTACCCTTCCTCACAGGCACATGGGAGGCGGCTTCACCCACATCAGCTCCATCGTCATCTCTCATAGCATGATCTAACTCCTGCTCGTCCCAATATCCCATCCAGCACTATCAGGCGCGTCCTCAGGAATAGGCATCTGGCTAGCCTGAGCATCAGTCCTCGCCCTCCTACTAGATGCATCAACACCACGAGATCTAGTGTATCGTGGCGTCGATCCCTCAGGACCATCAAGACCCCTAATAATACATTATGTTAATTATTTATTATTTATTTAATGTCTACGTTATTATATTGTAATTACTACTAATCTATAACCATTGACACTCTAATAATTACTTAACTAAAATTATAAGGAAAACTAATACTAAGATGCATTAACATTGGTGATGGTGTTAACATAATATTATTAAAATATATTAACATGCGCAAAGTAAGTAAATTAGGGCATTATTATATAACTATTCACTTTCTAATAATTAATTAACTAAAATTACAACAATAAATCATATTAACTTGCTAATATCATTAGTAAACATGCTAATAAAAAAAAAACCCTACATAAATTAACATGTTAATAAAAACAAATTAACATGCTAATATCATTACAATAAATAATCGTAATATGCTACTAATATAAAATAATAACATGCTAATATCATTGAAATATTTTAATAATATAATAACATGCTCAAATCAATATATTAACTTATTATATAATAACTATTAAAATTAAATAATACTATTATCACATGCTATTAAACAATTAAATAAATTAAATAATACTACCATGTTACTAACATGCATTAACATAATAATAATAAAACCTAATTACCATATTATCACACAAATTAACATATTAACTATTCCAATTAAATTAATATATTCAAATAACTATTGACATTAATTATAAAAGCCCAAATAAACACAAATTATTATTTTTAATTCAAACAGAAATTATTAATACATAAATTACGAACAAACATAAATTATTTAAAATAAACATATAAACATAATTAGAAAAAAACAGAAATTAATAAAACATAAACATAAATTAAAAAAAGGAAAAAAAACCCAAAATCCCCCCCTCCCTCGCCGGAAAACACAAAGAACAAAAAAAATTTTTTTTTTCGTAAATGCAGGGCAACGGATGAGAAATCCGTTACCACCACACGGTGGTAACGGACATCTTTACCGTTACCACCGCAGAGGTAACGGTTCAGATCTACGTTACCTCTCGCGGTGGTAACGGAAAAGTGATCCGTTACCACCGTGTGGTGGTAACGGATTTCTCATCCGTTGCCCCGCATTTACGGAAAAAAAAAAAAAAAATTTCCTCGTTTTTCCGGCGACGAGTGCTTTGTGTTTTCCGGCAAGCCTACGTTGGTTTTGACCACAAATAACTACAAAACTAACTCCGATTTGAAGATTCCCCGATTTCCTTTCCCTTCTTCCTTGGGCCCATTCTTTTTCCGGCGTGTTGTGGTGGTGGTCGGCGTCGGTGTCTTCTTCGTCCTCGCTCGGTGGTCACCGGTACGGCCTTCCTCGCCCTGGTGGTGGTGGTTGCCGTGTGGTGGTGGTGGCAAGTGGTGGTGGTGGTGGCTTTGGGGGTGGTGGTGGCTTTGGTGGTGGTGGCTATGGTGGGAGTGAGGAGTGAGAGTGAGAGAGTGAGAGAGTGAGAGAGTGTTAGAGTGAGAGAGTGAGAGAGTGAGAGAGTGTGGGGGGTATGGGGTAGTATTTGTAGGGGGTAGTTTAGGAGTATTTTAAAAAAAATACGGGCGATTTCAAGTAAATACGGGCGGTATTTAGTAACCCCCAATTTTTTTCATGTTCCTTCCTAAAACTTAAAAGTTGCTACAACATGTAAACATTCTGACGTATTAAAACATGGGTTTCAATGCTCTTGAATTTGCTACTCTAAAGCATGTGTTTTCAAAATTTCTGATTTTTTTTGGGATATGGAGATATGGAAATGGGTTTGACTTTAAGGTTTGAGGTTTTGCAGAGATGAAAATGAGTTTTTGACGTAGGGGGAGAATTGTGAAGGAATATGTCCTTAGACATTCCGGCAATTACTAAATATAAATAGGAATGTTATTATGAAGATAATAAAGTTAATTATTTTAATAATTGTATTTACTTGCTAGAGAATAAATATGATTAATAGGACAATATTGATTGGGCCTATCACTAAAATAGATTAATCCTATGAGGTCACACATTGTAGCACAAGTTGGACAAAGCAATCCCAATCCATTTAGGATTAGGATTGGGCCGGTCCAAAGGGGAATAGGAGGAGAATTAGTTCTCCTAACTAGCCTATGACTCTTCTATTATATTTAGGATATAATATTAGGGTTTAGGTGATGAATTCAGTTAGTCAGTTTCTTTTCACTAGAGAGAGAAGAGAAACCCTAGACCTATTCCCTAAACCGGCGCCCATACCATCAAAAGCAAGAGGATTTTCTTCTCTTCCGTTCTAGCAAACGTTGGTGTTCAACTGGTGAGGAGCAACACTTCTGACTCTCGGATCTTCAAAGCTTGCATACAACAGGGAAATCACGCTACAAAGGTTTGATATTTAATCCCTATTGAATGATTCATATGTTTGATTATGTTTGCGATCCTATGATAGATATTAGGAAATTGTTTCCTGAAATTCCGCTATTTGCATCTATATATTCCTACAAATTGTGGGGGTGGAAGAGGACAGAGAGTGGTGGCTATAGTGGTCGAAGGGAGGAAAGTTAGGTGGATGAGTGGGTTGGTGCCATTTTTAGGCGGTGGTTGAAGGTTGTGGTTGTGGTGGTCAAGGGGAGGAGAGAGAGGCACACTCATGAGTGTGATTGGCTTTAGAGAGAAAAAATAGGGAGGCCAAATAGAGTAGTAGAAACACATAATATGAGAAATACCAAATTAAGGATTTTATGGCCGGTATCATAATTAGGTATTAACTTAATTTTCTTTACTTAAAGTGAGAATATAAGGTAATAATAATTTTCTTCAATCGGTTATTTCTTTTACTCGCTTAATCTAATTTTGATAATAATTTCACACGCATAGCGTGTATATAAGACTCTCTAATCCTATAAGGCTATAAATATCATTAAAGATTCAACTATTCAAGCACGCAAAAATAGCGAACTTCCTGTCATAAATCAACTCATCATTCAAAATTTATATCTGCACTTATAGAGGAGAGAGAAAGAGGAGAAATTTCAGGTGGGCGGAAATGTCGACTCTCAGTCTTCCTCCGATGCCAGTTTCTCCTCGCGATGACGTTGTTCACCTTTACAAGGCCTTCAAAGGTAATCATCTCTTCTTTTTCTTGATTGACTTTCACTTGACCAGTCGTTATTTACTATTTCGGCTATAATTGTTGTTAAAATTTGACGTGAGTAGTTTTATATATCATTATATCATATCTTATATAGTTCCAATTATTCAGGAATTAAGAACAATTTGTGCTTCTTGTTTGAATTGTTATTTATTCATAGATATGCAGTGAAAATCGACATTAGCTCTTTGAAGTTTGAACTATTTTGATAAGTTTTCTGATAAATTTGGGATAATTTCGGTGAAGTTTAAACCCTAACTGGTAGCAAAGCACTCGTTCTCTGCTTTATTTTTATCAGTTTCAATTTAGCAATGTTACAGTTTGTATGACAAAAAATGAAAAAAGAAAAAAAAAAAAAAAAGAAAGTGTTGAAGCTATGATATATAGCGCACAACACACGATAAAAGAAGAGAGATGAGTTTACATGTAGTAATGCAAAGGGACTACTCCCCTTACGGCCCGTTTGGTTAGTGGTCATAAATGGTGGTAATGGTAATGTAATTTAGTGTAAATTTGTAAAGAAGTTCTCATGTCAATAACCATGGTAATGAAACTTCATCATAAAATATGGGTTTTCCTATATAAATTTTCATTACCATCCAATACCACCTTCCCAAGTGGTAATGGATGGTAATGAGATTTTAGGAAGAAAATGGATGTTTTGGGATCAAGTAGCATTACCATGGGTAATGAAGTGGGATTTCCTTTACAAATTTACACTATAATGCATTACTATTACCACCATTTATGACATCTAACCAAACGGGCCGTTATTGTCATATGGTTTTAAGGTGGAACCTCGTGAGTCTTGTGAAGTGTTCTCTCTCCTCACGATGGATGCGGCAGAGTATATAAATCACTTTCCTCTAACGTTTATGGAATTTTAAATTTGGTAATATTCAATTTATGAATGATCAAGAATTGTTTGTGGAATGGCTTTCCTCCTACCATCCTACGTTATTGGAAGAATGAAGATGATAATATTTCGATTCCTTAATAAACAATCTTCAAGGCTTAAGTTATCAGGGGATTAAAGGGAATCTTAAAATGCATTATTCAGTATTTTTTTTACTCTATCTTTCCCCTTATCTGAAGGATTTACTCGCTATTTATGTCTTGATTTTGATCTTTTTTCGACGGGTAATTTGCCACACAGTGAATGTGATTGTCGAGCTTCTCAAATTTAGTTATCTTTGGTTATGTAAACTTCTTGACTACTACTATATTAGAATTATGCAATCATGGAACATTGTATTGAGATCAAAGATTCAAAGTGATTTCTAACCGTTAAAGGGTTCAAATTTAGGGGTTAAACATAGCAAGCTTCCTTCTCACTGCATCCCTTGCTTGATCATTGAAAAAAAAAAAAAAACAACTTGCCCTTGTTTGTTTAGTACAGTTCTTGTTGCAAGGCATTTTGCTTATACGTAGCAAAATTTAGGAGAATTAGTAATCAACAGAAAAGTAAAGAAATGTCATGGTATAAGGCATGATGGCGGATGGTTGGCTACATTTCTGATTTCCCAAGTAAAGGTTCCTGTATTCTTTTGTTAAGTGGAAAAAATATTATTATCTTCATATATCATCTCTCTCCGTTTAGTAGGGTGCATAATGTTTTCCATGAAAATGAGTTTTCATTTTCCTCTCATTTTCCGTTGTTTGGTTTGGTAAGGGGTGTAAAACAAGTTTCCATCAAGGGGAAAAAGCTCTTGTATAGGTAAAAATCATTTACCTTTCAAAAAGAAGGAAAACACTTTTCCTCCCTCCTCCTTAGTAACCTTTTACTCTCCACTTATCCCTTCCATTTTTCTTTTTTCCATAGCTTTTTTACATTCAACCAAACAAAGGAAAATTAGCTTTGCAATTGAATTTTCAATTGTAAAATGTTTTACATGAAAAATCATTTTACATTGAAAATGTTTTACATGAAAAATCATTTTACATTGAAAATGTTTTACATGAAAAATCATTTTACATTGAAAATGTTATACATCAGCCAAAGGGAGCCTAAGTATTCTATGTCAGCAGATCTTAAGATTATCAACACCTTAACTTTGGGCATGAGAAATTCATCTCCAGTCAGTCTTCATGAGAGAAGACTAAGCTATGAAAGACGTGCATCACATACTATAAGTTTTATTGTAGCTGGATCTTAAAGGACCAACATTTTTACTGGAAGAATCTGATTGTCTCTCATCTTAAATGCCTTCCTCGTAGGGTTTGGTTGTGACACCTCTGCGGTAATCAAAATTCTTGCTCATCGCGATGCTTCACAGCGCACATTTATCCAACATGAATATAAAGCTTTGTACTCTGAAGATATTCTCGACCGTTTGAAAAAGGAGTTGACTGGTAAATTAGAGGTATGATGTCAGGCCTGTTTTCATTTCCCCTCTTGTTTCAACTTATTCATACTTTAAATTTAAACCCCAATTACTTCTACACGATTACACTGCTAATAGCATCCTCTAGATCTGTTTACTGGAGTTTGCTTTCATTTAAACTTGCCAGTATTTTGGTGTTCTAAATTGCTCTCTTACCATTATCTATATGTTCTGATATGAATGATTCTGGATTTAAGTGGTCTCGTGAAAGTATATGGGATTCCCCCCCTTCCCCGTCGAAATATAACTATTCTCTGCATGCTGTGTGTGTTCAGGATGCAGTTTTGCTCTGGATGAAAGATCCAGCAACACGTGATGCTGTTGCTCTGCAGCAGGCACTGCTTGGAAATGATCTCAGAGGTGCCACCGAAGTTATATGTTCTCGTACACCTTCCCAGATACAGACCTTCAAGCAGATCTACCATTCAAGGTTTGGGTCATACCTAGAGCATGATCTGGAAAATTATGCCTCTGGAGACCACAAGAAGGTACTGTCTCTTAATATTTGTCAAACTGGTCATTTCTAATGTAAAAGACTATGTAGCAAACTATTTGTTAGCAAACAATTAGAGAGGATATTAAGGTAATTCCACTAGCATAGGGGCCAACCCACTTTCCTCTAAACAAACAGCTTGCTGTTTAGCCTACTCCTGTTTTGTACTTCATGCTTTGAACCTTAGTCATTAAACTATTTGATGTTGACAAGGGAAAGTATTACTTTGCTTCAGCTTTTGCTAGCATATGTAAGCATACAACGTTATGAAGGTTTTGAAGTTGATAGAATGATTGCTGAGAATGATGCAAAGACACTCTACAGAGCTGGGGAGAAGAAACTGGGTACTGATGAGGACACCTTCATTAAAATTTTTAGTGAGAGAAGCAGGGCACACTTAGCCGTTGTAGATTCAACCTACAATAGCATGTTTGGACACTCTCTTGAAAAGGTATTTAATCTTGATTTGGCATCTTTCTGCACAAATATTTGAGATACTCTACTCATTGTTTTCTGGTGCAGGCTATAAAGAAGGAAACATCAGGGTCGTTTGCATATGCTCTTTTGACAATTGTAAGATGTGCGGAAAACCCAGGAAAATACTTTGCGAAGGTGACCTTTCTTCTTTCTTACAATTCTTTCCTTTTTTTCTTGTCGTGGTGAAGGTCCGTTTCACTTTCATTTTTCGGCAGTATTATTGGCAAACACGAGAAGTGTAAATAATAATTAAATGAAGCATCTTTATAGGAATAATGCTTCAATGAATGAGCAGGAAGATTCTAGTTCCTAAAAAACTGGCAGCAAAAATATGCTATTGAATTGTGTTTGAAATAGCTGAATTTACATTTTGAAACACATATAAATGGATGTTCGCAGTATATATTTCACAATGGTAGTGCCAACTCAATTATAATTGTATACAATGTTAAA
Source organism: Beta lomatogona (assembly GCA_947646795.1). Taxonomy (NCBI): domain Eukaryota; kingdom Viridiplantae; phylum Streptophyta; class Magnoliopsida; order Caryophyllales; family Amaranthaceae; genus Beta; species Beta lomatogona. The sequence continues at coordinate 8,488,761 of CANSNZ010000089.1, forward strand.
GGGATTGGACTTTCTAGAATATAAATTATTTTTGCTCTTCATCTCTCAAACTCAAGTGCTGAAGTGCATTATAGTTGGATACTCTAGTACTCTACTCAAGTGGTGTTCTGGAAGCATGATTTGAGGGTAGTGATATTGTTATATTGTTTGTCTGTGTTCCATAACCACAATACACTATTATTTCAATACAGCATAAGATATAAAATAAACTAAGGTTCCCACCGCCCTTTTGACCTCCTTGTCGCTTCATAGGTACTGCGAAAAGCAATGAAGGGCATGGGAACCGATGACACAACACTCATCCGGGTTATTGTGACAAGGGTGGAGATTGATATGCAGTACATAAAAGCTGAGTACCAGAAGAAGTATAAGAAGTCATTGGTTGATGCAGTTCACTCGGAAACATCAGGAAATTACAGGGACTTTCTTCTTGCCCTGCTAGGTCCAAAGCATTGAGGATACATGTGTGTGCATGGTTCTGCTTGTTTGTTCTTTATTTGTGGATATGTATGTAGTACTGTTATTGGTGGCATTGATTATTTAACGTATGTGTGCAGTTACTTCATTATCTGTTGTATTAGATTTTTAAGTCGATTGTGTGAATGAGCATATGCAACTTGTAAGCATTGCTAGCTTGATACTTGTGTAAGTATTGTGACTTTATTTGCAAAACAGTATCACAATGGAATTGTCAAATTATCAAATCACTCATGTTTTCCATGAAATACCTAAATACTGATAATCTTTGCCAAGATTACATAGCATATAATGATGTTGCACATCGCAGTTATAAATTAGGACAAGTTCGTTATTGGTAATTGAGTTTTTTTTTTTTAATAATACATAATAAGGAATGTTTACAAACTAGCTCAAATTTGTTGTAACTTAATTTTCAAAACAAAACTGATTTGTATAAGGTGGTGTACTAAGGCCCTTATTTACTTCAACTTAGATTAAAATATTAAATACTTCTAAAATATTGCCAAAAAAAAAAAATTATCAATCAGCGTGGTGCTCTGTTTTTAAAAATACCCATATAATCGAATGGTGGTATTAAATTTCTCATATTGTAAATTGGCTTTATTTGAACAATTTTTTTTAAAAATTTGGTAAGATAAATTACATTAACGCCCTCTCACAGGGCACTTAAATTCAACCTACCCCAAAGCCCCCCAAACCCCCTGATGAGAATCGAACCCACAACATGTGGGTGGAAGATGAAATGGCTTACCACCCTTCCACTCCCTCATTCTCACTTATTTGAACTAATTGACCTTATTACTTAGTAGATCTTATTTATGAGTTTGTCATATCTTATTTTTACTGAACTGGACTTACATGCACTTAGTAGTTCTTAATATAACCTATTTTTCTTATAAAAACTGAAAATAATGTATGTTTCTGTCTAGAAAGTTCAAGTAATGATGAAGGGGATGTCAACGGGATGCTGAGAGGGTAAGACGTGGTTGTGAATTCCAATAAATAGGGTATTTAGGTCGAATTCAATACCTTTTGATTGATGGGACAATCACTATTTGCAGTGGATGTGAATTCCAATAAATAGGGTATTTAGGTCAACTCCAGCTGGTGGAGGATTGATGGCCCTAGAAGTAGGGTATTTTAGTATTTTTGCCGGAAATGGGTTGGTCCATGAAATGGGCCCAAACAATTAGCCCCACGCCAATTAATCGGAGTGAAAATTCGATTTTCAGGGGCGGTTGATTGACGGAATCGAATGAATCGCGTTTCTGTTTTGCTAGGCAGGGACCGCATGTTGGAGGGAGCTTCCAAGGCCATGGGGGACCCTTATGCGCTGACGGAGAGCTGAGAGGGACATTCACGTCAACCGAGGGGCTCTTGCGAGCTAGGGCCGAGGCGTGCATGAGTTGAGGCTGAGGCATGAGCTGCGCGTGTAGGGGGGCCCTTATGCGCTGACCGAGGGGCTCTCGCGAGCTGGGGCTAAGGCGTGCATGGGCTGAGGCCGAGGCACGAGCTGCGCGTGTAGGGGGCCCCTATGCGCTGAGGCCAAGACGCTTTGCTACGGACCGAGACGCTTTACCTGACAGATTGTGGGTCGACGCGATACACAATTTGGTCGAGGCTGAGAGGCTCACACGAGCTAAGGCGCTACAAGGAAATAGCTGAAGGGGGGACGAAGCGAGCTGCGCATGACGCAGAGCAATGCGCGCAGCGCATCACTCACTCCCGCAACGCATAGCTCACGCACGCTTGGCGCTTCCTTCAACGTGCAACGCTTGGTCTGGCGTGTATGAGGCCGAGGCCCCTCGCTCGTGGCTGAGGAGGTACGAGGCCGAGGGGGTCGCGCGGGCCTGTGTTCGATCAGCGCTTGGGCTTGCGCGTGACGCAGGCCGAGGCCGAGGCCTCTCGCTCATGGTAATGATACTTAGTTTATTTCTTAAGTATAGGACGCTCCTCATTGTCCGAGGAATGCCCAAGCTCGCCCTTCGGAGGGGCTAATGAGACCTGCGTTTGAGAAGGCATGAAGTAATGATACTTAGTTTATTTTTCTAAGTATAGGGCGCTCCTCATTATCCGAGGGAGGCCCAAGGTTGCCCTTCTTAGGGGCTAATGAGCCCCTGCGTCTGAGAAGGCATGAAGTTGTGATACTTAGTTTATTTTTCTAAGTATAGGACGCTCCTCATTATCCGATGGAGCCCAAGGTCGCCCTTCAGATGGGCTAATGAGCCCCTGCGTCCGAGAAGGCACGAAGTAGTGATACGTAGTTTATTTTTCTAAGTATAGGACGCTTCTCATTATCCGAGGGAGGCCCAAGGTTGCCCTTCGGAGGGGCTAATGAGCCCTTGCGTCCGAGAAGGCACGAAGTAGTAGTGATACTTAGATTATTTTTCTAAGTATAGGACGCTCCTCGTTATCCGAGGGAGGCCCAAGGTCTACCTTCAGAGGGGATAATGAGCCCCTGCGTCCGAGAAAGCACGAAATAGTGATACTTAGTTTATTTTCCTAAGTATAGGACGCTCCTCATTGTCCGAGGGAGGTCCTGGTTCATCCTTCGGAGGAGCTAATGAGCCCCTACTTCAGAGAAGGCATGAAGTGGCAATACTTTGTTTATTTTCCCAAGTATAGGACGCTCCTCGTTGTCCGGGGGGGTCCTGGCTCAGAGTCTCGGTGTTTCTAAATCAACTGCCAAGCTGTTATTGCTTTCATCATGCAGACGAGGCCCAATGAGTCTATGTTCATCAAATCTTTCTGAATCATGCAGATGAGGCCCAATGAGTCTATACTCATCAAATTTTTCTCAATAGTGTGGCCCAATTGGAGGTTTGTTCATGAAAGCCTATTTAAAGAGTGGGGTCTAAGACTTTTCCATCCTTTTCTCTATATAAGGGGGAAGGAGATTTCATTTTCTCATTCTCATTTCTTCCACTCAAAACATTCCTTATCTCTATCTCTCTAATTTATCTCACTAGAATTGGATTCAGCTTCTTCCTTCAACCGGTTTCTTCACTTAAGGTACGCCCGACTTCCATTTCTTTATCTTTACTTTTTAATAAAGGTCGACGGTCGACCCCTTTTGTTAGTAAATAATGGGGTCCAGGTCTAAGTCAGGAACCCCTCCCGAATCTCCCCCTATGTACAAATTATCGGAGGAAATTCGGGGGGTAGGAATAACATTAGTGACGACGATAACTCGTTGTCTCGACCCTTTGGCCGTTCCCGAGGCGGTCCTCCTTCAGAGCACTGCTTGGTCCTATGTGGAGGAGGCCGAGGGAGACATGCCCTACCCTTGGGAGGTATCCGTGGCCTATCCATATGCACAACATAGTTACTTAGATCATTTCCTTCATGATGGTGTAGTTATGGTCGACCGGGGTGATGCCATTGAGGATTCGGATCAAGTAGAGTAACCCCCACTCGTGCCTGGCCGGGGGTCGACCAACTGTTACTCACATCCTACTTGGATGAAAGTGATGATGAGGGACATGTCCTCCTTAGGGGTGAAGTGGTTCATTCGTGACCCTATATCCTTATGCCTTGTATAGGCCAAGAAACACGAATATGGTGTTAACGACTCCCCCTAGGTGCGTTGGGGTGTACCGAGCGTGCTTAGATTTTGGCTTAAGATTCCCTCTCCATCCCTTCATTAGAGAACTCGTGATAGCGTACAACTTTACGTTTACGCAATTGGTGCCCTACTCATGGTATACCATCCTGGGTTTTGTTATGATTTGTCATTCGTTGGGAGTCACTCCCACCCTTCGCTTATGGTGAAACATGGTTAAGCTGGTAAAGATCCCCGAAACCGAAGACAACGGTGGTGGTTGGTGGGGTTTTCAATGCCGAAAGGGATACAAGGTAGTTCGGAAGATGCCTTCGGCTTAAAAGAAGTTACGATGTCAGTTTGTTTACGTTTACTACGACGGTGATTGGGATTTGCCTACCATGTGGTCTTGAGAGGGACCACAGAGTTGTTTGAACTTTGGAGTGCCAGAGATGTCAAGGGATAAGGTTGTGGCTGCCTGCTACTTCTAGACTCATCGTAAGATGGTAGACGGGGAAAAAGTCTTTGTCCCCACTAATTGGCTCCCCCAAGCCAAACTACGCTCAGGATGAACACTTTCTATTAGCTTTTGGAGTGAGCTCGACTTACCCTCAGGGTAATGGGTCTGGATTATATTTTCATACTTAATTTTTTGTTGATGTATGCTGATGTTACGTTGCTTTTGCTTTTGTGTAGTATTTTTCGATCACGTTTAGACGAGAAGATGGCCAGGAGAATTGACGTCAATGCCATCATGGCCTAGAGGCTCAGGAGGGAGCTTCAAGAGGGGACGATTACTGGGCTACCCTCGCCACCTTTGGTAAGTTCCACCTTACTTCTAGTTTCTTTGTTACTTCTGCTTTTTATGCTAACTTTTGATATCCTTAGGATCCCGCTAAACCACGGGGTAAGAAGGAGCGCTTCACTACTCAAACGGAGCGGCCTGAGACTGTAATTACCTTAAAGAGATCGCGTTCGAGCGTCGAGAGGAGGCCTTCATCGAGTAGGGGGCCATCTTTCCAGTCGGGGCTTGATGCCAACTTTGACGGGGGGTGAGTATGAGCTTCCCCCAACTCCCACATACACTCATTACTCTCCTTCGCCGCTGCTGAAGCGGGTGCGTGGGCCTATAGCTGGGGCCGACGTCCCTTTCACTAGAATGTCGACGGATGATAAGGGTCGGCGACTGAGGAAGCTCTACAGGGAGTTATCTTCTGCCAAGGATGAGGAGTATCTGGAATCCATTGGTGAGGACGAGGTGGATGAGCTTCACCATTTCTGGAGGGACGTAAGTGTTGTGATCATTTTTCGTGTTTTATTGCCTTGTATGTCTTCCTAATTTCTTTTCATATCTTTGTAGATGTCCGTTCGAATGACTACCCTGGCGGGGTGCCGTATTACTTTAACTGTGGAGAATGAGAGGTTATCCGCTAGGGTGTCTGATCTGGAGGTTGCGGCTCAGCAGCATCAGGCTATTGTGAAGGACTTGGAGACAAGGCTTCACAAATCTGAGTCTGAGCTAACGAGGGAGATGAGGGCCATCGCTAATGATCAGGCTGACTTTAATGAGAAGTAAAATGAGTTGCATGGCCATATTGACCGTCTGACGAAGGATCGTGATGATGCCTTGCGGAAGGTAAATCGTCTTACGGTGAAGCTGAACGAGGCCCGACTGAAGGCTGACAGGTGTGCTGAGGAATGGTTTCAGGTCTGGCAGGAGTCGGACAAGTGCTTGACGTACAACGCCGAGGTTGGTGAGAGATCTTACCAAGCTGGCGAGGTTGATGGACTGGCTCGGATGAGGAAGGCCGTGAGCCAGGAATGACCAACCTTTGATTGGGAGGCCTCGACTCGGACCTACCAGTCCCTCTATGAAGCCGAGATGGCTTCACTACGTGACCAGTTGGTGACCACCTGCTTGGACCAGCAGGTTGAGCCTAACACCCAGCCGTTCTCGACGGGCTATGAGGATGCTGGGTATGACGAGGAGGGTAGGAACTTTGGCGGCTCTTCTCATTAGTGTCTTGTATTGACTTAGTTTTTATTTTTCTTCAAAGAGGTAGTCTTTTGTTTGTTCAAGGCTACCTCCCTTGCATTGTAGTCTCCAAAGAGGTGGCCTTTTGTTTCAAGGCTGCCTCCCATATGTTGTAGTGTCGCGTGCTAGTAATGAGAATGTTTATCTTTCATTGATCTTGTTTTGTTGAGTATTGTGATTTTTCAATTTCTGCTTTTTGTTTCATAGTTCTTTGTTTGGCCGAGGCATTGCTTGGCTAACACTATTTTGGATGACGCGGTGCAACATGTGCTTTGTCAAACTTAGGAAGTGCACTGAAGCATATGCTTGGCCTCTTTTCATTCATTACTATTAACGCCTTTTACAAAAATTGCACCGAGGCTGGCCCATGTACATTGATGCCCCTAAATAACAACACTTAAACAAAATACTTCTTTATATTATTCGCATTCCACGGTCGAGCAAGAAGGACTCCTTTAGGTGATTCGAGCCGATAAGTCCCTGGTTTGATCACGTGAGTAACCTTATAAGGTCCTTCCCAGTTGGGGCTGAGCTTGCCTTGCAGGTGCGAGTTCCCCATTGCTTCCATATTTCGAACAACCCAATCTCCCAACTGCATAGGCATGTGCTTCACTCTTCGGTTGAAGTACCGAGTGACCCTCTGCTTGTATTGGATGAATCGGAGGAGAGAGTTACCCCTAATCTCTGGTAGAAGGTCAAGGTTGATGGGTTTCTCTTGCTCATTGTCGGCATAGTCATAAAATGTCATACGGGGAGAAGGTATGCCAACTTTCACAAGGAGGACAACCTCGCTCCCATAGACGAGCTGAAAATGAGAGTAGCCCATAGCTTCCTTAACAGTTGTTCGCGCTGACCATAGTATCCCTGACAATTCGTCGACTCATGCTCCCTTGGCTCCGTCCAAGGACTTCTTAATCCCTTTCAGAACAACCTTGTTGGCTACCTCAGCTTGGCCATTCGTCTGGGGCCTAGAGACGGCTGAAAACCTGGTGCTTACGCCGAACGATGACAATAATCTCGGGTTAGCCCACTATTGAATTGCCTACCGTTGTCGAATACGAGGGTTTTGGGGACTCCCAACCTCGTGATGATGTTCCTCCAGATGAACATTTGCACTTGCTTGTTCGTGATTGTGGCAAGGGGATCAACCTCTATCCACATTGTGAAGTAATCTATTGCAACAATGAGAAACTTACTTTGACCTGAGGTTGGAGGTAACGGGTCGAGCAGGTCCATGCCCCACTTATCAAAGGGAAACACAGCTTGTATGGAGGTAAGGGGATTTGCTGGTGTGCGAGGGAGATCTGAGAACAATTGGCACTTAGGGCATTTCCGAACCAACTCCATTGCATCTTCTTTCAACGTCAGCCAATAGTATCCCGCCCGGAGTGCTTTGACGTCGATGGTTCTGCTTCCCTGATGACTTCCGCACGCCCCCTCATCTATCTCCCTTAATATGTAGTCTCCATCCTCGCGGATGACACACTTTAGTAAGGGATGAGTGTAGGATTTCTTGTGCAAGTTCCCGTCGTGCCAGGTGAACCACTTAACCCTTGCCTGAACTTTCTCCGCTTCCTTGTTGTCCGGGGGAAGCTCCTCATCTCTCAAGTACTTAATCATATTTTCCATCCATGTAGAAGTTCTATCTAAGACGAGGATTTGTGGGGCATTGATGCTAGGCTGGTGGATGACTTCCCACATGATGGTCCTTGGGCTGACCCCGTCAGCTGAGCTCGCCATTCGAGCGAGGGAATCCTGCTGATTATCTAACCGAGGTACGTGCAAGATATGAAATTCTTGTAGGTTATTGACCACTTCTTTGGTTTTAGATCTATACATCCTCACGTTATCCTCCTTGGCCTCAAATTCTCCTGATACTTGACCGACTATCAGCTGTGAATCGGACCTAGTGCGAACTGACTTGGTTCCTGAGGCGATGCATATCTGTAGCCTGATAGGTTGTCGTACACCTGTCAAAGATAAATCCTTAGCAAACCTAAACAATCCTAGCAAACTATCAGATGGTCGTTTTAATATAGCTTCTAAAGTATAGGAAAACTAAACAAGATCACAGATATGAGAATTAATTATAAGCTAATAAAATATGAAAAAATCAAACTTAAAAAGATCTAGGGCAATGGTTCACCATATTTATACCAGTTCAAGCAATACAATATAATTCAACAACACTTGGATTGAGGGTCGAGTAATTAGAGTTTTTTGTTAATCCTACGATCGGGTCTTAACACTCTTAGATCAACATATGCTAGTACGGTCACTCAACATAATCAGATCTACCAATTGTAACAAGCCTCTAATGAGTACGATCTTTCAATTCTAACTCCTATTAGCTAAGCATAACCCATGATATTGCACAATTACATGAATTAAAAAATTATAACAAATCAATAGGAATTACTCTAATCCAATCCAATCATTGATAAACTTTAAATCACAATCAAAGAGATATAAACATGGATTCCCAAACCCTGCAAATAAAAACTACTCAATCATTAAATAAATAACAAAATCCAAATCGACAAAGAAAAACATAATCAAAGAAATCAATGAAAGAAAAGAGATGAAAATAATATCCTTATGAATTAATGAAGAGAATGAAAAACTAGGGTTTACTCCTAAACTAGAGAGAAAAAGAAGAGAAAACTAAAAATTAAAACTAGAAAATAAAATAACGTGAAAGATGAGAGGAGGGAAGAGAGAGTTATCATCCTAATCTAAATAATACTCCCTCCGTCCCATAATATAGTGCTCACTTCTCATTTTTCACAAGAATTAAGGAAAATGGAAGGAGTTTTAGGATTTCACAAAAACATATATTTAAGTAAATGTTTATTGGGTATCTTTGTCTTGGAACTAGTTTTTTTTCTTCGTTTTCCTTTAAAATAAAATGAAAGAGCAATAAATGTTCCTTGGAATGGTGTAAAATAATAAATAGGGGCATCATATTTTAAAAGAAAGGTAGGGGTATTTTGTAAAGTTTAATGTAGAAATGAAGGATAATTTAGTCCAAATAAATTGATAAAAAAGAAATAGGCACAACATTTTGGGACACCCAAAAAGGAATGCAAGCACTATATTATGAGACGGAGGGAGTATTCAATAACCTAATATGACTAGGAAAGTAATTTACAAGATAAGGAAAGTCTTGAATAAATCATTAAATGAGCGGATTAGTGATCCGCGCGTACAATGACAGATTCCAGCAGAATCAGTTCCAAATTCGGAAAGGCAAAAATCCTTGACTATAAGTCTCCTCGGGCGTGCCACCTATCGTTGGAAAGCTCTTCAAGTCTAGTTTCCCGATATGCTGGAATTATTCGATTCTAAGAAGCACATCAAAAGTTATGATTAGAAGAGTAGACAAGACTCCATTTTTAGATTCCTTCTGATTATATTCCACTTTGTTTTCGCTCAATCTCGTACTATAAAATATCCGTAGCGATCCTTATGATATGCACCTTCCTTCCAAATGCCCATAATCCTCAAGTTTAGCTAATCATACTCCAAATACGTTCTCAATACTTGAAATTCATCAAAAATAAGAAAACATACCGAATAGGAGTAGAATAACATCACTTAAGAATATGATGCAATAATGAACCTAAATATGAATCTAAATGCTCTAAAATGCAACTAAAAACTATATATAAATATGAGTTATCAAACTACCGCAAGCTAAACCATTGCTTGTCCCCAAGCAATAAGACATAGTCACGGAAAAAGTAAGACAACCTACAATATAAGACTAGAACAGGGCTAAACACTCAACTGATAACACAAGAGATATAATCACTACACAAACCAAGCATCAAAACAAGCTCGAACAAAGCCGTATAGCATGTCATGTATCGCAATCGACTCTCCAATCATACCACATAACATCTCTCAAGCTGAATTTAACCAAACATGACAGACCTCACTATAGTCATGTGCGCACAAATCTCTCATGTGTTTAGAGGATAAATAATGACATTCAACCTAGACAAGTCGACTCAGATGATGCATATACTCTTTAACTTTGACTTTTTGACTCACTTAATACTCAACAATACAATACACAATGATCAAGAGGACTTTCAAGGGTTGTAATGAAGCTGAGGTCAAAGGTATGGAAAATAGTTTGGGATTTGTGGTGGAAAAACCAAGAAGGAGGAGCATCATATAACTGAAAACATGACCAAGAAAGGTCACAATAACTCCATACAACAACCAACAATCTCCAAATATAACCAAAACTTTTTCCACTCAAGAAATTCAAAATAAACCTTTTTTCTTTGACTTTATTCAGAACTTTTTTTCACTTCCTTTTCATTTCATTTTTCACTTTTTTTTTCGAACTTTCAATTCAATTTCAAAGCTCACTAAACATACTTTGCCATCCTTCTAAACCACAATAAAGCACTTCAATTCCATACAAACCAAACCAAAACTAATACTCGCTCCCCCCAAGCCAGGCTTAGGACAAGAATCAAATGAGGCCAATGGCTTGTAATGTAGGTAGCAATCAAACATAGCCAGAAAGGCTCAGCGGGGCTAGAGGAAGGATAATATGAAAACATGAATAAGTCTGGAGCTAAGATCATGAAATAGAATGCTTTAATCATATCAAAATATATGCACTATCAAACATCAAATAGTATCAAGTCAAAATCAAGATCAATGCGACAACTAAGGAAGTAATCATACATGAAAGAACATAACTGACACAAATACGTCAGTTTATAGGCACATAAACTCATTTAGTTTAAGGTGTCTGCACAATAAAGTTAAATCAAGCCAGAGAGATATCAATCAATCTTACCACAAACAATCAATTGCGAAACAATCGTGCTATAAAGTATCATGAACAATATAGTGAAGCTTATAAAATGTAGTAAGATATCAACAAGGTTCTCAAAAAGTGTTAGCAGTAGTCCCATAGATGCAACTAAATGAGATGAAATATGCTAATGCAACTAAGAAAGCAGTTGAATTTTTTTTGTTACACGTAAACTCCCACTCCTAATAAGCAGTACAAACCGTGCAACATCCTATGAAGACAATAAAATATACACTAGAAATCAATAAAGGATAGAATATTCCTCCCCCCAAGCTAGAATCTGCAGTGTCCTCACTGCAGAAACCAGTTTAGAGAAAGAATCTAATCAATTCACCTCAACAATCATCCAACAACGAGCACTCCTACAAACACCACAATTCACCACTAAAAGCAGCACACAAATCCTACCAATGAAAGAAACTAATCAATGTAATCATATGATATCAACAAGTATAGCAACACAAATAAAAATCCAGCCAAAAATCAGAAGGAACATCAAGAGCATGAATAGTAGAGAAGAGTCGAAAAACAAACCCTGAAAATCCACGTCTCAATGCTTCTTAAAGACCAATTTGAACAAATTTGTTGCCTACTTGAAGGAATCTTATAACAAAAATTGATAAAACAAAAGAAAAAAAAATTAGAAGTTCAATTGGGAAAAATAATAAAAGAAAACTAAAACGAAAGAAAAAATCAGAATAATACAAAAGAAAAAGAAGAAATAAAAGAAAAAGGAGAAAGAAAGAAAGAAACGAAAGAAAAGATGGGAAAAGGTGCGTGTATGGGAGCCGACGAAGAAGTCCGTGCGAGTGGTGGTGCGCCGGTCAAGAAAGATGGCAGGGCGTGAGGATGTGAAGCGTGAGGACAGAGGAGGACGAAGAAACAAGGGGCTGCTGGTGGTGCAATGCTGCGCAGTGGTGTGGCGCAGATGGAGGCAACTTGATGGTGGTGGTGAGCAGGGGAGATGGCCGACGAAGTTGTGATGATGGTGGTGGTGTGGGTCGCAACTGGCGGTGTGGTGTGCCGGAGATGGTGAACATATGACAGGGACCCGGCAAGAGTGGGTGACGTGGGGGTGATGACAGATGACAGGGATGAGGAGGACGAAGGGAATGAGGAGGGAACACGTGCTGGGCAAATTTTTGTTTTTCTGAATATTCTCCTCGCCCGGTCAAGACCAATCTCGCCCGGTCACGCTCAAAAACCCGCTCGATCAGGCGACTTCGCCCGGTTGATTTGGCAAGCAATACTTGGCTAAATTTTTGTAAAAATCTCTAGCCTCATAAATTGCTTGATCCGCCCGGTCAGGCGACTTCGACTATGCCTTAGATAACTTTTTTTTTTTAATATCTCGTTCCACCTTCAAAAAACACAAAAAGACACCAAGGTGAGTAAAATCACTCAAACAGGATGAAACAGAGATAAAAATCAAAATAAAAAGTAAAGAAAAGAAGAGAGAAAATAAGTTAAAAACTATGGTTGCCTCCCGAGTAGGGCTGTTCAGAGTGCGGTCTGGACCGCACCAAACCGCAACTCAAACCGTTTTTTCACGGTTTGGGTTGGTTTGCGGTTTCAAAATTGCGGTTTGGGTTATGATTTCAAGCAAACCGCGGTTTGCGGTTTGGGTTGGGTTTTAATTTTTGTAAACCGAAACCGCACCGTAAACCGCAATTTTATATTTTAAAAAAAAAAAATAATCTATTTTGATTATTTTTAAATACACTTGACAAGGTGGCATACAAGTATACAACTGAAAAAAGAAGTTTGAGGTAAAGAACTTGGACACTTTTGATAAATTATTATTTATGTTTAATTATGAACTCAACTTCATATTTATTTGGACTTTTTATATTTATTAACAATTTTTTTTTACTCTTAGATTACATAATTAATGTCGCGGAGGAAAAAATGGTTAAACCGCAAACCAAACCGCACCAAACCGTTTTGCGCGGTTCGGTTTGGGTTGGATTGGGCAAAAGTGCGGTGCGGTTTGGGTTGGGAAAATGTCAAACCGTATATTTGCGGTTTGGGTTGGGTTACATCCCAAACCGCACCAACCCAAACCGCGAACACCCCTACTCCCGAGAAGCGCAAATTTAAGGTCTTGCATGACCGTTTAAGATTAGTATAACACTCATAATAGTTCAATGATCTAAGAAGCTTATCATATGTTCCTGCAAATATCTCATAGCATATTATATAAGAGTGAAAAGGAAAAATGAAATAAGTTAGTTCTTAAAAAATTACTAAAACTACAAAAAGTAACAAATTCAACGGAAAAATTATATTTACAAGAAGAAGAAAAAGAAAAAATCGTTAGTCTTTTTACATGACTCAAAAGAAGGAAAAGAAACTAATTGTACTTTATTTACATTATCATGAGAGTTATTCAAAAGGAGAGAAAGAAGGAACGATGGAGGATATAATTGTAGACACATAATCGTGTCTCCCCATTAGTCCGATCCAAAGGCAGAGCAGTATGAAAAGCCATTCAAAAACCACTTTTGTTATAAAGCCCAATTAATTATTCATGATAATTAATTGTATTTTGAGCCCAATTATTTGAAAAGCCCAAGTAATTGATAATTAATTGATTTATTTTAATAAATAAATATTTTCAAAAGATATTTTTTATAAGTTAAAGTTAGATTGTATACCGTAAAATCGGATATCTGTAGTTAAAAGATAAAATAAGTAGAATGCGTTTTTTCTAAAAAACTGTCAAAACGTGCAAAAACTAGCTTTGCGCTGAGCGCAGCTGCCTGCGCCGAGTGCACATGTCCTGACATGTGGGCTTCCACGTAAGCTGCGCCTAGCGCACCGAAACTGCCACGTAGACTTCTGTTTCATGTAGAGTCCTTCGTCAAGCGCAGTTCTCTGCTTCAGACGCGGATTTTCTTTCCTATCTTTTTCAAAACGCATACCACGTGTACGCTTTTTACTGGTCGTGCCGCGTCATGCGATTGACACCTCAGCTGCGCCAGACGCAACTATGGCGTGAGGCGCAATGCGGTTTTCTCTGTAAATAGGCCTGATTTACGTACAGATTTAAGGACAGATTTTTCACATAACACTCGACGAATACATTACGAACCTCTCTACGAATTACAAAACCTCCATACAAAACTCTTACCTTTCAAACACAAATACATTCAATCTACATACTTTCATACATTCAGATTTTCAGATTTCATGATTGCTCGTCCCGAAGGTTGTCAATCTTGCAGACCCAGGCCACAGTATAATCCTGAGGGTCCTTAAATACATTATTTTTATATTGAAGTTACTAACAATTTTATTTCCTGATGTAGATCTTTAATGTAAAATCGCTCTACTGTATATTCTAACCCCTTCTCTATACTTTCTTTTATGTTCATATTATTCTTGCCTTTGTATATTATATGCTTGCCTGATCATTCTATGCATATTATATGATTGTCCCTGTATTATTGTTTTTATCACCCACATGTAATTTTTGCTAATCAAAGATCTAAAGAACTATTCTAATATTAATCAGATTAATTTGGACAATCTGTTAGGTTCCCTGTAATATTGATTGTCTAATAACATGTCACTAAAAATTAGTCTTTTATGTGTTTCCTGAACCAACTTAGACTAAATATTTTTAGGGTGCTTAAAAACGTTATATGATTATTCTTTGGCATAAAATCTGTAATGAATCGATATTTAGTAGAGGCCAACTTTGGGCGAATGTGGTTCATTATGACTATATTGGTACCCTCACCCCCAAACTCAATCTTTGGTTCATTTTGACCATCTATGGAGTCAGGACGGGAAAATCTACATTGGATAATTTGTCCCTATGGTTTTCCCATATCCAATTAGGTTTATGATTCTTCCTAAAAAGAATTGTTGGTTACTTCTTTCAATACAAAACAATTTTCAATAAAACCTTAACAATGGGCAGTCAAATCTAATACGTGCTCACACCGCATAGGCGAAATAAAAACACGCCTACAATAATATAGGAGAAGAGGGAATAAGGTCAAGTGTTTGAGAAAAGCGAACATGAGACTCAAAAACAGTATGTGTTGCCGATAAAGAACCATAAATCACCTCACTCTCAACTTGACTTTCCTCCAAAGAGGAAATTTCAACCATGGTTTCTTCCTCCTGCAAAACGTCCATCATATTAGTGCTTCTCTCAATCTTATCATCATCCAAATAGCTCTCATTAAATATCCACCCCTCTTCATCATCATAAATAAACGGTTGGGGTTAAAATTTTGAGCAAATTGACATTCATATTGGAAAGAGGGGTCAAAGCCATTTAATAATGTCACATCACATGAAGAAAAATCATAAGAAGTAGATTGACAATTAGAACAATATATAAGGGGGTGGTGTCATGTAAGTTTGGGGTGAAAGAGCATATGAAGACATCTCCCACTCGTAAGTATCCCTTACACATAGATTCTACCACCATCCTAGTTTCTTCATTTAACCCCTCATAAACCACTAGACACATATCCTATAGTTCAATTCCATGATTAGGACTAATAAAATCACCAAGCCTATGATAGTACTTCCAAAACAATTCATTCTCATACTGAACAAACAAAAAAATTGCTCTAGAATTACTAACATGTACATGGGGTTCACAGAACATATGAGGTAATTCAGGAGAACTCATGCAAAAATTGGGAGGATTTTGATATGATGCATCAAAACTGTAAACAAGAGAATCCCAAGAATTATTACTATGTTGCCTAGCAAAAGAATTATACCCATCATCAAAATAGCATGACTCCATGATACAAAAAAGTTGTAAAAAAAATAAAAATAAAGAATATTCACAAAATGAAAAAAAACTATATACAATTTAGTCTCACCAACAATAAAAACTAAATAAAACTATACCGTCTCCCTGGCAACAGCGCCAAAATTTGATAGGTTGTCGTACACCTGTCAAAGATAAATCCTAGCAAACCTTCTAACATAAATCCTAGCAAACCTTCTAACAATATAGTAGGGTAAGTAGGGTCGAATCCACAGAGAGATAGTCGTTTTAATATAGCTTCTAAAGTATAGGAAAACTAAACAAGATCACAGATATGAGAATTAATTCTAAGCTAATAAAATACGAAAAATCAAACTAAAAAAGATCTAGGGCAATGGTTCACCATGTTTATACCAATTCAATCAATACAATATAATTCAACAATACTTGGATTGAGGGTCGAGTAATTAGAGTCTTTTGTTAATCCTACGATCGGGTTTTAACACTTTTAGATCAACATATGCTAGTACGGTCGCTCAACATAACCAGATCTACCAATTGTAACAAGCCTCTAATGAGTACGATCTTTCAATTCTAACTCCTATTAGCTAAGCATAACCCATGATATTGCTCAATTACATGAATTAAATAATTATAACAAATCAATAGGAATTACTCTAATCCAATCCAACCATTGAAGAACTTTAAATCACAATCAAAGAGATATAAACATTGATTCCCAAACCCCACAAATAAAAACTACTCAATCATTAAATAAATAACAAAATCTAAATCTACAAAGAAAAACATAATCAAAGAAATAAATGAAAGAAAAGAGATGAAAATAATAACCTTATGAATTAATGAAGAGCATGAAAAACTAGGGTTTACTCCTAAAATAGAGAGAAAAAGAAAAGAAAACTAAAAACTAGAACTAGAACATAAAAAAAAAGTGAAAGATGAGAGGAGGGAAGAGAGAGTTATTACCCTAATCGAAATAATATTCAATAACCTAATATGACTAGGAAAGTAATTTACAAGATAGGGAATGTCTTGAATAAATCATTAAATGGGCGGATTAGTGATCCGCGCGTATGATGACAGATTCCAGTAGAAACAGTTCCAACTTCGGAAAGGCGTAACTCCTTGACTATAAGTATCCTCGGGGCGTGCCACCTATCGTTGGAAAGATCTTCAAGTTTAGTTTCCAGACATGCTAGAATTATTTGATTCTAAGAAGCACATAAAAAGTTATGATCAGAAGAGTAGACATGACTCATTTTTTAGATTTCTTCTAATGATTTTCCACTTTGTTTTCACTCAATCTCGTACTATAAAATATCCGTAGCGATCCTTATGATATGAACCTTCCTTCCAAAATGCTCCTAATTCTCAAGTTTATCTAATCATACTCCAAATACGTTCTCAATACCTGAAATTTATCAAAAACAAGAAAACATAGCAAATAGGAGTAGAATAACATAACTTCAGAATATGATGCAATAATGAACCTAAATTTGAATCTAAATGCTCTAATATACAAATAAAAACTATATATAAATATGACTTATCATAGCCCTAGATTTAGTGCCTCATACTTAGCTTCATTGTTGGAGGCTAAAAAGTCGAACTTAATGGCATACTCCAACTTGTCACCAACATGAGGGGATTATGACTAGCCCTGCTCCGCTCCCCGTTTTGGTAGAAGAGCCGTCAACTTGAAACCTCTAGGTTGCTAATTCCTCTTCCTCAGTCGGTCCGGAAGTACATTCTGAGATGAAGTGTGCAAGGTCTTGGGCCTTAATTGCCCTACGAGGTTCATACTCGAGGTCGAAGTCGGTCAGTTGGTCAGCCCAATCCGTCATGCGACTGGAGTGGTTGCGATTTTCAATGACTTTTCGAAGGGGTTGTCCGATTAGGTCCTTGATAGGATGTTCTTGAAAGTAGGGCTTCAGCTTACGACTTGCCATAACTAAGGCATAAACCATATTTTCAATCTGGCTGTACTTGCTTTCTGCCCCTGGAAAAGCATGGCTGACGAAGTACACCGAATGTTGGCCATCTTCTCGATTAGCCACAAGCACGGCACTTAGTGCGTATTCGGACACCACCAGATAGACGTACAACGTTTCCCCTGAGAGGGGAGAGATGAGCTTGGGAAGGATAGGAAGGTGTTGCTTGAGTTGCTGAAACGCTTTTTCTGCTTTTTCATCCCAATCAAATTCTTTTCGCTTGAGTGTGCGAAAGAAGGTAAGACTTTTGTCGGCTGACCGGGATAAGAAGCGTCCGAGGGCCGCTAGACAACCGGTGAGGCGTTGGACCTCTCGGACGTTCTTAGGGGACCTCATGTCCAACACCGCTTGCACTTTGTCTGGGTTGGCTTCAATTCCTCTTTCGTCGACCAAGAAGCCAAGGCATTTTCCTCCATTTACTCCGAAAACACACTTTTTGGGTTAAGCATCATCCGATATCGACGGAGGGTAGACAGGGTTTCCCTTAAGTCAACTGCGTGATCTGTTGCTTGCTTGCTTTTGACGATCATATCGTCAACATACACTTCAATGTTTCGGACTAGTTGGCCTTGCAAGATCTTGTTCACTGGGCGTTGATAGGTGAATTTTTTACCCGAAGGGCATCATCTTGTAGCAGTAGACCCCTTGGCTTGTAATGAAGGCAGTGTGTGGCCTATCCTTCTCAGCCATGGGTAATTTGATGGTACCCCGCATTGGCGTCCATGAATCTGAGAAGCGCATGCCCCGCTGTTGAGTCCACCAATCTGTCTATCTTTGGGGAGGGGATGGTTGTCTTTCAGACATGCTTTGTTTAAGTCCGTAAAATCCACACACATCCTCCATGCTCCGCTAGACTTCTTGACGAGCACCACGTTGGCCAACCATTCTGCGTATTGACATTCTTCAATAATTCTCGCTTCTAAGAGCTTCTTTACTTCCGCTGTTGCGGCCGCGTCTCTCTTTGGGGCTTGGTGCATCAACTTTTGCTTAACCAAACGGTACCCGTCTTTGATATTCAATTCATGGCACATGAAATTAGGGTTTAACCCAGGCATATATGTTGCCTCATAGGCGAAAATATGCTTGTACTCCCTCAATACCATGATGATTTCCTCCCTCAGTGTTTGATCTATTGTTCGGCCTACCCTCACTCGGTGGCCAAGTTCTTCATCAAGAGTGATCTCCTCATCCTCCTCAACTGGTTGAGGGCGGTCGTAGCATTTCGGGTTCTCCGAAATGTAGATGCTGAGGAAGTCCAGGGGTGCCTCTTCTTCACTCCTCTTTCTCTTCTAGGGTTGTGTTACTTCTTTAGATGAGGTGGTGTCATTTTTCAAGCTATTGACATAGCATTCTCTTGCTGATTGCTAATCCCCATGGCTTTTGCCGATTCCCCCTCATCCGTCTCATATTGCATCAAGAGTTAATATACCGAGATGGCTGCTTTGACCTTGTTCAGTGTAGGATGACCCACGATTGCGTTGTATGGCAATGGGATTTCCACCACCAGGAAGGCAACTGGTAGGCTTCTTCCTTTGTCTTTTTCGCCGAGTCGCCTGGAAGCTTGATAGTGCCGACGGGATGAACTGAGCGGCCCCCGAAGCCTATCAGTGGCTGATGGATGGAAGTTGTATCCTTCTCTTGATACTTGAGTTTTTTGAGGCAATCCAGGGTAATGATGTCTGCGGAGGATCCGCTATCAATTATGATCATCTTAATCCTCGAGTTGGCGATCTTCATCTCAATCACCAAGGGGTCGTCATGGGGTGTTTGAATGCGCCGAGTTGCATCTCCGAATGTCGTTATGGGGCAGCTTGCCTGGGTACCTTCAACCTTTAACACTTGATGCTTCAGCTCTTGGAGATGGGATTTGCGGGAACGACCGGTTAGGCCTCCTAAAGCAAATCCACCCGATATGACACCGACGTACCCTTCAGTGTCATCACAGTTAGCCCGGTCTTCTTTTCTCTTGTCTTTGTCATCAGGATTTTTGAGGTACCCATTGAGCTTCCCTTGGTCGGCTAGATTATTCAAGGCCTTCTTCAATTCTCTGCAATCACGGGTGGTGTGACCGCACTCCTTGTGGTACTCACACCATAATCGCTTGTCCCGTCGAGTGTTAGATGTCTTGATGGGGGGTGGCCTAGGTAACATTGACTTCTCTTTGAGATCTAAGTAAATCTCCCTTTGGTTCCTGTTAAATCAAGAATCCTCCCTACTAGTGGAAGGCCGGTTAGGCTGAGGGTTGGATCGAGGAGCCTTGGTCTGATCTCGGCCGTTGCGGTGATCCGCAAGACCCTTATCATCCTTTCTCTTCCTCGAGTTTTCGTTGCTCGGCTTACAAATGTCTGAGGCCTGTATAAACTTTTGTTCCCGGGTTATGGCTTCCGTGAACATAGTGACTTCGTTTTCCGCCAAAGACCAATGGAACTTACCCGGCAAGAGCCCGGACATAAGCGCGGTGAATGCTACCCCATCTTGGAGGTCTGACACCCTTAGTGACTCTTCGTTGAACCTCCTGATATAGTCGCTTAGACTCTCATTGTTCTCTTGCCTGATCGACATCAAATGGATGCTAGTCTTCTTATGCCTCCTTCCCGCAATGAAGTGTTGAAGGAAGAGTGCCTCTAACACTGAGAAGTTGGTGATAATTCCAGGAGATAACTCTGAGAACCAGCTAAGCGCCAACCCTTTGAGTGTAGTTCGGAAGTAGCGACACCATGCCGCCTCGCAACCCGTTTGCACACTCATTTGCGCTTTG
The DNA here is from genome assembly GCA_947646795.1 of Beta lomatogona. Lineage (NCBI taxonomy): Eukaryota > Viridiplantae > Streptophyta > Magnoliopsida > Caryophyllales > Amaranthaceae > Beta > Beta lomatogona. The sequence goes on from CANSNZ010000089.1 coordinate 8,509,168, forward strand.
TATGAGGCCATGTGGTCAGTCGGGTCCGTCGAACCTGCATATTGCTCGATGAGAGGCACTTTTACTTTGCCTGGGTTAGGGGTGTCCATGATTTCTTTGCTGAAGGGGGTCATGAAGTTCAAGACACCTCTATTGACAATCTGGGGGTCCCCACGTTTGCGCGGTGGAGATGAGGCCGAGTCCCATTCACCCCCCCGACACCTGGACGCGTGAGGAGGGGATCTCTCTCGCTCTCGGCGAGGAGAGTGGGGCTAACCAGGTTCAAGCTCGCGTCTTGATGGGGCCGCCCTTGAAGCTTCTTTCCTATTTAGGATTTCTCGGGCATCCATCTGCCCCTTACGGAGTCGGATCTCTTTGATTGTCTGACGGGCGTCCGTCTTCCCACGGTCTGTCCGAGGCGGTGTCTTTACTGACCGATGGGGTCTACGGGCTGACTGAGGGGGTCTCTGAGTTGACTGAGGGGTCTTTGCTCTCGCGGTTGTTCATGCCTCCGAGCCGAGGGCTGAGGGGGTCCAACGACATTTGATCTTTGCATCCGAGAGGCTCCTTCCCTCGCCTTCATCTCAGGTTGAGGCTGGAATTGGGGTTGTCCCCCATTTTGAAGAGTGGGTAACATGGCCCTTAGGTTCCGTTCAATGTTTTGGTTCAGCTGATCCGCTATTCTCCGGAGTTCAGCAGGCAAAGGTGGTGGTCCAGCGAGCTGAGGCTGAGGCCCATGCTATGGCTAAGGCGTGGGGCTCTCATCCTCGTTAGGGTCGAGTGTCTCGACGGTAGGCGTGCAATGAGAAGGTGGATTAGGTTATGGCTGAGGAGCTTTACGGTTTCGGCGGATCGGTGCCATTTCAGCTCTTGGTTGTGGCTTGAGATTATTGTTTCCCCACAGACGGCGCCAAACTGTTTTTGTCTAGAAACTTCAAGTAATGATGAAGGGGATGTCAACTGGATGCGAAGAGGGTACGAGAGCTCCGATGGGTCTTCACGCCGGCAAACTGTAAAACACACGGAAAAACTACCCCGAGAGTTTTTCCGGAAATGCCCCTCCGACGCTCAAGTGAGTAATTGAGGTAGAGAGAGAAAACAATAATTGTAGAGAGAGATGCTCTAGTTTGTTAGGTCAAAATTCAATACCTTTTGACTAATGGGACAATCACTATTTGTAGTGGTTGTGAATTCCAATAAATTAGGGTATTTAGGTCAACTCCAACTGGTGGAGGATTGATAGCCCTAGAAGTAGAGGTATTTTAGTATTTTTAGCAGAAATGGGCTGGTCCATAAAATGGGCTGGTTCATGAAATGGGCCCAAACAATGTAAAAATAACATACCCTAATTACTTTAATTCATGATTTGGCAAAAATTATAAAAAAGTCAACCTCCTCACCTTGTCTCACCTAAAAGGCTAGAAGTCCCAAAGCCAAATGCCGAAAACGTTTTGGTATCTCCTTACACCAATAAACCAATACGTGGACGTTACCAAGTAATGCCAACTCCCGTTGTGGTATTAAGAAAATGATTATCCAACACTCAAGCCTAATCACGTATTATTATACTATCAATAAACGATTCAGGCACAGTTAGATATTGAATCAAAATTGCCAATCATTTATCTCAAAACTGTTGTCTGTTATAAGAGGAGAGAGAATATTTTGAGGAAGACGAAACGAAAAATGTCGACTCTCAGCGTACCTCCAACGCTAGTTTCTCCTCGCGATGATGTTTTACACCTTCACAAGGCCTTCAAAGGTAATTATTTTTTCATCTCTCTCTTTTTCTTTTTCTGCAGTTCGATGTTTTAATTTTTTATCTGATTATTTGAAGTGTTATTTATATTTGTATTTGTTTGTTTATATGTAGTGAGAAATTGAAAATGTCACTTTGGACTAATTTTGACGAGTTTTCCTATATAAAATTGGGATCATTTTGTTGAATTAAAAACCCTAACTACTAGTAAACAACATTAATGTATTTTAATCTAGTAATTTTCCTCCAACGTCAGTGGAATTTTAAATTCCCTTCATTTCTTTCCTTTTTAAAGTAATTAATTAGCTGAATAGTATAATGATCTCAGTTCTCATAGGATTATTCAGCCTTTTTTTTAATTTACCAGTGGAGTATATTAAAGAAAATTTCAAATTGCATTGTTCTGTAATGATTTGTGCAATAATGGAACATAATGTGTGATCAAGTGATGGTTTGATGGCTTCCTGCTTACTGCATCCCCTGCTTGATCATTTTTTTAAAGAAAGAATCTTCGAGTGTCGGTTACCATCTAGTATGCAGTTTTCATGGCGAGGCGTTGTTGATTATACTTTCTCCGTTCTATAATAATTACAACATTGTTTAAGAAACCCATGTGAATAGGAGAGAGATAGAGATAGATAAAAGGTGGGGGCTATGTGGTAGGAGAGAGATAGAGAGAAGATATTACTAAAGAAACGTTGCAATTAATATGAAACTTCCAAATAAAGAAAACGTTGCAATTAAAAAAGAACAGAGGAAGTACTGGTGTATCAATACGGAATATGTGAAAAACATAGGAGAGTTAGTGATTAATGGAAAGCTAAAGAAATGTTGTAGCTTGAAGCATGATGGTGAAAAGTTGACGACATTTCTGGTTTTCGAAGTAAAGGTTCCTGAGTTGTTTTGTTCAGTGGAAATTTCCGTCGCTAAATCGTAGCCCTGAGTGGAAACAAGTTAATTTTTGCCTTATGTTTTGTTTAAAATGACATAGTGGACTTTTGATCACATTCAAATTTTATCTGAAATTCTGTTGTAGATATTGTCATTATCATCTGAGTCAATATCCTGTCTTAAATCCGATGTCAGCAATTTTAGGCTTCTCAACACACTAACTTGGGTACTAGTCAATTTTCATTATTAGAGAAGGCTAAGCTATGAATGATGTGCATCATTTACTTTGAGTTTTTGTCGTAGCTGGATTTTCGAGGACCTATTAGATTTTAGAAAGAAATCTGATCGTTTCTTCACTTAATTGCTCGTCCTCCTAGGGTTTGGTTGTGACACTTCTGCGGTGATCAATATACTTGCTCATCGTGATGCTTCACAGCGCACAGTTATTCAACATGAATATAGAGCTTTGTACTCTGAAGATATTCTTCACCGTCTGACGAAGGAGCTGACCGGTAAACTAGAGGTATGTGAGGCTTGATTTTTTTCTCCTCTAGTTTATAACTTACATATATTTTGACCCCATTCCTTCTACACTGCTAACAACACCCTCTATATTTATATATTTGAGTTTCCTTTCATCTTACTTGCCTGTGTTTTAGTGGCCTATATTGCTCTTACCATAATCTATGCTTTGATATAAATGATTATTGAATTAAGTGACCAAGCGATAGTATATGGGATCCCCCTTCCCGGGCTTCAATCTTTTTCTGTTGCGAGCTTCACCAGTAGTGCATGCTGGTGTGCTCAGAATGCAGTTTTGCTCTGGATGAAAGACCCAGCAACTCGCGATGCTGTAGCTCTGAGGCAGGCACTGGTCGCAAATGATCTGAGAGGTGCCACTGAAGTTATATGTTCTCGTACACCTTCCCAGATACTGACCTTCAAGCAGATCTACCTTTCCAGGTTTGGATCCTACCTAGAGCATGATCTAGAAAAACATGCCTCTGGAGACCACAAGAAGGTAATTTTTTAATAATTTATGATATCAACCTTAGTTATATAGCTGTTCGATGCTGACAAGGGAAATTATTACTTGGCTGCAGCTTTTGCTAGCATATGTAAGCATACAGCGTTATGAAGGCTTTGAAGTTGACAGAATGATTGCTGAGAATGATGCAAAGACACTCTATCGAGCAGGGGAGAAGAGACTGGGTACTGATGAGGACATCTTCATTAAAATTTTTAGTGAGAGAAGCAGGGCACACTTAGCCGTTGTAGATTCAACCTACAATAGCATGTATGGACACTCTCTAGAAAAGGTATTGAATTTTGTTTTGGCATCTTTTTGCACAAATGTTTGAGATACTCAACTCATTGTTTTGGTTGCAGGCTATAAAGAAGGAAACATCAGGATTGTTTGCATATGCTCTTCTGACTATTGTAAGATGTGCGGAAAACCCAGCGAAATACTTTGCGAAGGTGCCCTTTTTTTTTTTTTTTTTTTTTTTCTTACAATTATTTCCTTTTTTTCTAATAATTATAAGGGGACCTTCACTCCTTTCATTGTTTGGCAGTATAATCAACAAACACAAGAAGTGAAATGAAATAAACTTCGAAGCATCTTTATAGTAGTACTGCTTCAATAAAGGGAACGAGGATTTTGGTTTTTAAAATAACTGGCGGCAAAATTATATTGACAAGTTGTGTTTCGAATAGTTGAATTTACATTGTTAAAAGACATACTCACTCCGTCCCAGAAAGATCTGAACACTTGTTGGGACACATATTTTAAGGTGATAAGTTATAGTGTGGTTATCAAATGTTATTTTATCTAAAAAGTAGATGTGATAGGAGTTGGTGGGGTATTTTTTATTAGATGAGAGAGAAAGTTAAGTGACTTTTTATTGATAAAAGGTAGAGTGTGGGCCAAAGGAGTATAAAAGAAATAATATATTAATAGTGGGACCATGCCAAAAATGAATGTGTTCAAACTAATTTGGGACAAACATAAAAGGAAAGTGTTCAGACTATTATGGGATGGAGGGAGTATCAAGTTGAGAATCTGCGGTATAAATTTCATAATTGTAGTGCCTACTGATGTGAATCTAGTTGCCTAAATGCAGATCTTAAGAGTAATTAACCAAAGCTATATGTTAGATTTGGGAAAACTCCTCAATTGGGGTGATTACCATTGATCAATATTTATAACCATACATCCTAGGATAGTCCTATTATGATTAGGAAACCTAGTCAGAGTAGAATTCTAGGAACAAAATATATCCTAACTATATTTATATTCTATCACACCCCCACAGTCGGAGCGGGAGGAGGGCGAACGCTGAGACTGGACTTAAACTCTAAGAATAACTGCCGCGAAAGACCTTTAGCGAAAATGTCTGCTAACTAATATCTTGTAGGAACATGCAACACACGTACCTGAGCCAACGTAACCTTTTCCCGAACAAAATGAATATCCCATGTTGAACACAAAATAATTTGAAAGGTGTATTATTTTTGTATCATGCGCTCAACTTTCCCATTTTGAGAGGATGTGTGTGGACAAGAAAATATGAAAATTATCCCATGTTGAACACAAAATAATTTGAAAGGTGTATTATTAAATTCCCACCTATGGTCACATTTGAAAGCTTTAATAGGACGTTCAAACTGGGAGTGAACATAGTGTCGGAAATTAATGAAAGATTGATAGACCTCAGATTTGAATATAAGCTGAATAGTCCACACATAAAGGGTAAAATCATCTAATAGCACTAAATAGCATTTATGACCTTGAAAACTACGAATAGGAGAGGTCCATAAATCAGTATGTATAATATCAAAAACAGAAATTGTTGTACCATTAGATGTATGAATCGGTAAACGAAGGTGTTTGCCCACTTGACAAGAATTGCAAAAATCATAAGTGCCTTATTACAAGAAATTAAATCTCTAGACGTAAGAAAGCTTAAAACTTGGGATCCGGGAAGCCCGAGACGACTATGCCTTACGGAGGATGATGATGCCGTGACGACGGTATCAAGACAAGTAAAAGGTGAAGTGGTGTTGACAGGATATAGCTCCCTCGAACAATTACATCTCGCTATTATAGTCCCCGTGCGAAGGTCCTTCACAGAAAAACCATAAGTATCAAATTCTATGGAGGTATTATTATCAGTGGTAAATTTACGGACAGAAATAAGATTATTGATAATTTGTGGAGCAAATAGGATATCACGGAGGGTTAATGGTGGGTGATGGGAGGGTAGAGGTGATCATGGGCCGGGCCGGGCTTTGGCAAAAAAAGTAGCCCGTTTCGGGCCAAAAAAATCCGTGCCAAAGCCCGGTATTTCGGGCCGGGCCTAGCGGGATTTTTGGGCCCTTTTCGGACCGGGCCGAAATTCAGCCTATTTTTCCAAATCTAGGTTGCCCGTGTCCCGGAATTTTTGCCAAAAGATCGGGCCGGGCCCGACCGCAGGCCGAAAAATCGTTCCTAAAACGCACCCTTTTTCTGGCCAGGTCGGGTTGGGCCCGCGGGCCGGGCTCATTTTGATCACCTCTAGGGGAAGGTAAGGTGGACTGACCATAACCAAGAACAAGAATGCGATGACCATTACCAACTAAAATATGATTATTTGTGCTCAAATTAAAAAGGGGCATAAGAGTACCTGAAGAATTCGTCATATGAGTCGTTGCACCGGAATCCATGTACCATGAGCTGTCTTGCGCCAAGGTCATAGTGGCAAAGGAGTTGCCCAATTCAGTGGGCGTCATGATTGGGCCATACTATGGGTACCGGGCCGGATAGGCCTGCTGGGAAGTGTGCATGGGACGCTGGCTGGCATAGGCCCATACGAGGGCTGGGCTGGCATTGGCGCGCGGTAAGAAGCAGGTTGGACCTGCTGAGGATATGGGAACGGGCTGGCCCCAGCCGGGAGCAGGCCACTGTTGTGCGTTGGGCCACGCTTGGACGGGGCAGTCCAGTTGGCTTATGCTGCTAGTTGTTATTATTGCTTGGCTGCTGCGGAGTGTGGGAGCCACGACCACTCCCCCTGCCACAGCCTTGGCGGCCACCACGACCACGACCACCCTTACTAGAACCATCGCGGTGGCCCCCGGTGGACTGAGTACTCGGTTGCGACGGCGCGGTTGAGGGCGGTTGATGACCGACGGGGCTTTGGGCAACAAAGCTGGAATTTTGGGGAGATTGATCACTAGAACGGTGCGTTTCTTCTAAAAGAAGGCGTGATCGTGCTGTTTCAAAGGTGGGGAGGGGTTCAGTTTGTTGAATCATGGTTGCGACGACATCAAAATCAGTGTTAAAAAGGCCATTAAAAAGGCGCAAGACCAATTTTTGCTCTGCATGATCAACAATAGCCAATTGATCTTTAAGAGTTTTTAATTTCTGACAATAGGAGGAGATATCAGAAAAGTGTGAAAGGTGAAGATTGTTGAACTGATTTTCAAGATATACTCCCCGGGTTGCTTTGTTATCCTGAAAAATTCCTTTAAATTTATCCCATACCTGTTGTGCTTTATCACCACGATTGAGGACGGTTTGTAGAAATCGTACCATAAATCCATTGCTTGACGATGGAGTCAAGGCGGCCCACTTAGCGTTAGCGATGTCTGTCGGACGAGGGGTTTTAGGGTCGATGTGATCTAGAACATTATTTGCACGTGCATGGCACTCAAACAATTCTACCCAATTCGAATAATGCACTTTATTACGATCAAGGATTAGAGGTATGAAATTTTTGATGTTATTGAAAGAGAGTGCGGGATGTAAATCGGTGGAGGAAGATGTTTGAGAGGGCTGCGGGTTGTCGTCCTTCGTCATGATGAGAGCAAGAAAGCTGGCGGCGGAACAAGGTAGCAGCAGCAAGTTGGGGCGGCGGAAGCTAGTAGGCTCGGCCCTAGGAAAGAAAAAAAATAATTGTAGAGAAAAAATTCTAAGCCTGAAGCTGTGATACCATGTTAGATTTGGGAAAACTCCTCAACTAGAGTGATTACCATTGATCAATATAGATAGTTATACATCGTAGGATAGTCCTATTATGATTAGGAAACAGTAGAATTCTAGGAACAAAATATATCCTAACTATATTTATATTCTATCACTATGATTAAGTGATGAAAATAGTAGAAAAGTAAAAAGGATAAGTATCTTAAAAGTCACGGTTTTGAGAAAATTCACACAAGTCTCAGTTATGTGGTTGTTTAGAACTCTTAAACAAAAGATAGCCAAATTTCATCTAAATAGCTCAAAGTTTTAACTTACGATAATCTCTCTGTTATTAATGAAGTAAGGGGGATTTTATATACGCATTACAAAATAAAGACTAAGGGAAACTTGACATAAATAAGTTGAAGAAACAAGAAAATAATCTAAACAACTCACATGCCTAAAATAAGAAAAAGAAACAAATTGCATTCAGGCTCCGTTTTTTTGAAGGAAAACATTTTCTAGGAAAACAATTTTCGCCATTTTTTGTTGTTTGGTTGAACAAGGGATTTAAAAAGGAAAACTAAGGTGGAAAAGAGTTTCTCATCCCTTTATAAACGATGCCCTCTAATATTTGAAGGAAAACAATTTTTTACAACTCTTTTTTTTACATGCAAAAACTTTGCTTTAAGAGTGAAGTATAATCATGCAACGACCCTAAAAAGTATTAAAAGATAGAAACGAGGCGATATACATCACCTACTCATTTAAAGTTTGTTTTGAGTTCTACTATGTTACATGGATTGGAGTTTCTACAATATGTGCTACTTTACTGTATTGTCTTCATCTTTCAAACTTAAGTGATGAAATTCATTCTAGTTACTGGATATTGTAATCAAGTAGTGTTCTATTAGAAGCATGATTTTAGGATAGTGATATTGTTGTAGTTCGTTTCTATGTTCCATAATCACGCACCATTCAGTAGTCTATTACTTACTTGAGGGAAATATATTACAGTTCAAGATTTTGAATAAATTACGCTTCCAACTTATGACCTCATACAATTCTCTCTCTAAGAAACGCTCCCCCCGGAAACAAACCCTAACGTAGCCCCCTCCTAGGCTCGCTGGACACGAGCCTGAGCGCTCTTCGCTCGTCCTTGTCGCCGGCGAACTTACCCATCACTTTTCTTTCGTTGCGTCCGTTCTTCTTCGCAAGCAGGTCGTCGCCGGCGGAGAAGTTGAGCCACACGCGACAAGTTGTATCGCTTTCTTCCCCGGTAAATTTTGTTTAACCTCACCGGTCGATTAGCGTAATCGGCGAGCCTACTACTTCGCTTGCGTCTTCGTCGTTCAGTTTTTTAAAGTTTTAGGTCAGTTTCTTCCTCGGCAGAGACGGAGATAGACTGTGTCTTCCACAAGTTCCACCGGGTTTCAGGTTCAATTTTTTTTCGGTCAGTGTTCGAGTACTACAGGGAGAATTCTACTCAGATCTAGTGTCATCCTTGGGCAGCCTCTCTCCAAAGCTTTCTCGAACGCCGCCATCGATAATTTCGCCGGTAAAAGGTAAAGTTTAGGGTTAGGGTTTCTTGTTTGGGATAGGAAGTGCTAAATTCGTGGGTGTTGGATCTGTTTTACTAAGCAAATTGTCTAACTTTTACTAGAGCTAATCTTGTCGCCGCCGTCTTACGGTTTCGGAGTTACCCCGATCTTGACGGTAAAGGTAAAGATTAGGTTAGGGTTTCTGTTTTTGGTATTAGGAATTGTCGATTTGTTTGGTTTCCCGCTGCTTTCGTTTGGTTTTGCGGTTGATTGCTCCCTCCTAGCTTGTGTTAGTATGTTTAATATTATTTCTTACTGGTGGGTAGTGTTACATTGGCCTCTATTTAGTTATGTTGAATGCTTTCTTAATAAAGTAGTTGTGTCAAGTACTAGCTTGTGGTATTCAAGTTGGTGCTTTAGTTGTGCATTTCGTGTGTGGGATAGTTTAGGTTGGATGATTGTTGATGTTAAGCAAGTGGTATTTTGGAATAGAAGCCTAAAGGTGTGACTAATTGGTGTCGTTTCCTCCCCTAATGGATGGAGGTTGAAGTTTGGAGGACATGTTGTGTCTGTGGGTCAGGAGGACCCTCTATTCTTGGCCAAAAGTGTTGGAGATTTTCTTTTGGGGAGTATGTCAAAGAGAAGAAACTTGAGTGGAAGGGGGTGTGGGTATTCTTGGGTTGAGGTTGTTAGTTTGTGGCTGAGATTAACTGCAGTTAATTCTCATTTTCGGTTAGCGATGACATTGGATTTCATCGGTTTCAAAACTTCTTATCTTTACGCTGCTCCTCATTTTTGGGGGTTCATAGTAATAGCATGCTTATCAAGTCATTATTAGTGACTCTTGCTGCTTGTGAGCAATTCACAAGTTTGTTGTCTCCTGCTCGGTTCGTTACTACCCTTCCTTTTATCTCCTTGCTCTTTAAGTTTCCCAGGTTCTCATGTGTCCTCAATGAGTATGATTCTAACTGGCGCTCAATCATCCTTAATGGAAGTATTACCGATGGCTTTGACGAGCTTGTAGGTTGCGAACCAAGTCATCTCAACAACGAAGGATCCAACGGAGGCGTTTATACTACCCTTTTTGTTCCTTGTTATTTAGTTTTACTTTCTCTTTTAAGTATTGCAAGGGTTACTAATAACCCAAGTAGTATGTAATATGTAGTATGTAAACTCTCTTTATGTATGCAAATTTTCTTTTTGTCAAAAAAAAAAAAAAAAAAAAAAACTTATGACCTCATTGTTGCTTTACAGGTACTACGAAAAGCAATGAAGGGGTTAGGAACCGATGACACAACACTCATCAGGGTTATTGTGACAAGGGTGGAGATTGATATGCAGTACATAAAAGCTGAGTACCAAAAGAAGTATAAGAAGTCACTGGTTGATGCAGTTCACTCGGAAACATCAGGAAACTACAGGAAATTTCTTCTTGCATTGCTGGGTCCGAAGCATTGAGGATGCATATATGTGCATGGTTCTGCTTGTTATATAATGTGGCAGTTGATTTTTAAACGTGCGTGTGCAGTTGTAAGTACATCGTTTGTTGTATTAGATTTTAAGTCGATTGTGTGGATAAGCAAAGATTTATATCTGTGTTTATAATGTAAGTATTGTTAGCTTTGTCAACATTGTGGACTTTTTATACCTAAGCTTATACTACTATGTAATCTGAGTAAACATGTAAGATTTTGCTAACTGGCAAGTAGTTTTGGGTAGTTTACCTTTTGAATTCATAACTAGTTGTTGGACCGCACAATGCCGGGGTCATTGCATATAATTCGTTTTTTTTTGTGAAATTAATTGAATTATATGTCGCCATATTAGCATATGCATTTAGATGACAAGTGACGATCTCTTGCTTTCACACGTTTTAATGATATATATAGAAATATAGATGTGCAACCCAATCGTTATTATTTTTGGTTAACTGGAGCAATATAACAACTTAGTTAAAGTTTAGCTAGGCATGCTAGCATTAGAGGTGGGCATGGGCCGGGCCAGCATGCGGGCCGGCCCGGCCCAGCACGAGCTCGCTCAAGGTCCGACCCGGCCCGTTGTTCGCCCCGTGGGCCTGCCACGGTCAAGAAATTTTATTTTAGGCCCGCACCGGCACGAGCCCGCCTATATGGCCCGTGGGCCGGCCTGCCGGCCGAACGCCCCTTTTCTTTGTTTTTTAGCCTAAAACTGGCAAGAATCCTAAAAAACAACATAAAACACGGGCCAGGCCCGCAGGAGGCACGAGCCCCGCCCGCGGGCCTGGGCCGGGCTGTGGACAAAATCTAGAAATTTTAGGCCCGGCACGGCACGGCCCGCTACCCGCCATTTCCTCAAGCCCGCGGGCCGAACCCATGAACAAGCCCGGCCCGGCCCGGCCCATGCCCAGGTCTAGCTTGCATTGGCATCACTGATCCCATCATTAACACATCTACATAAATGTTCAAAGGTAGTATCTCCTGGATTAATTTTTAACTTTTCCCATGGGGCTATACAAAATTGGTGAAATACATCCACCTCCCCACTTCCCTGCCGAACTGCTCTAGCTAATATGTCAGCCTTTTGAACTTGAGCCCTTTCCACTTTTTCCAGCTTGATTTGCTCCTCCTCCTGCAGTAACTCCCTGCACATTGTAGTATAATTATAATATCTGTCTTTAATTCTCGTGTTCCAATTTATACAATCCACAACAACCAAAGAATCCGAGAGAGTAAGGCAATTCTTCAACTGTTTATCTTTAATCCATAGCAAGGTCTTGTAAATTGCTAGTATTTCTGCAAGGTTAGCATCATTGCTGATTATGTTCCCACATATGCCTTCCATCCATTGGCCTGTTGAGTTTTTACAGATTGCACCCATTCCTACGTGGAGATTAGAGGAAGAGAAGGAAGCATCCACAGTTATAGAAAAATCATGGTTTGAGGAAGGTTGGGTAGGTTGGGGGGTTTTTATGGCTGGGATTGGATTCGGCCATGAACAAGCATATTCTATAGCTAAGAATACTAACCGATGCCAAAAAAGTTATAGTTTCTGATCCTTACTATTAAAGACCCCCTGGTTTCTTCTAGTCCAAATTCTCCAACATAGAAATGAAAACATGATAGCCCAAGGAATATTGTTATGATCCTTCACCAAAGTCTGGGATTTCTAATTTTTTTGTAATCCAGTTTCTCCATTCCATGGAGAAGAAGTCCTAGGGAAAGGCAATGGGGCATTTTTGCCAAACTTCTCTTGCTCTAATGCAGTCCCTAAGGACATGAATGCAAGATTCAGGGATTGTTTGGCAGAAGGGGCTGTTAGGATTTCCAATGACTCTTCTAGTGTGCTGAGAATCTCTTGTTGGGATGCCATTCCATAGGCAAGCCCAGAGAAAATTCTGAATTTTGGGGTGGCAAGGGGCAGTCCACACACTCTCCCAGTCCCAATCATTCCTATGTAAGGTTGCACCCCTGGTCCACTCCTCACTATAAATTATTTTAGAGTCAAAGAAGTTTCCTCTAGCTACCCACATACAAGGGAGTCATCTTGGCCTTGGTTATTCCCACTTCTGGGGTAGTTCATGATCCATTGAGATGCATTGGGGGGGGAGTTCCATTTCCCCTGGATAAGCACAGATTCCACTTTGCTCTTTTCCTCCTCGTATGATATTGGACCCTCAACTAGGTGCCTCAAGGGCCCAAAGGGGGCCCAGACGTCATGCCAAAAAGAAACACAATCACCTTTCCCAATGCACCATCCTGTTGAGAAAATTTCCCACCCTCTCCCCATGTCTTGCCAAATGCGAGAACCATATTTAAAAGGTTTAGGGAGGTCTTTTCCCTGGCAATATTTTTGATAGATGACCTTGGTGGCCAGATTATCCATGGAGTTCATTATCCAACATAATATAGCTAAGGAGATCTTATTCAAAATATAATGCTTTCTAATCCCTAGACCCCCCCATACTTTTAGGCCCACAAATTTTCTCCCAAGCAATTAAAGCCATCTTATTTTTCCCGTCCTTGCTCCCCCAGTAAAAGTTCCTTACAATTGACTCAATCTTGTTACCAATGGATTTAGGAATGTTAATACAGCTCATAGAGTAAGCTGGGATATCATTTAGGGTAGAAGATATCAGGGTAGTTTTCCCCGCTCTAGTGAGGAATTTGGTTTTCCAACTAGCTAGTTTGTTCTGAATTCTCCTAACAATGTGGCTCAATTGGTTTTTTGTAGGTCTCTTATCCGTTAGAGGGAACCCCAAATATAATCCTAGGTCAGAGCTAGCAGGGATGTTCAATCTATCATATAACAAAGAGCAAATTCTAGGATCAGTGTTTTTAGAGAAATACACCATGCTTTTCTTGGGATTCATTTTCAACCCAGATTTTTCATGGAAGGCTTTCAGAGTATGGGTCATGGCATCAGTCGTTTTTATCTTGGCTTCTCCAAATAAGAGTATATCATCCGCAAAGAGCAGATGGGATCCTAAGGAAGGAAAAGGGGTTCCACTCCTAGACATCACATGCCTTATTTATCATGTGAGTCAGATGCTCCATGCGATAAAGATGTAAGGGGAAATGGGGTCTCCCTGCCTAATGCCTCTAGAAAGATTGAAGAAATTTGAAGGCTGGCCATTGAAAATGACAGCAGAAGACACTGAGATAATACAACTCATGATGAGGGTACAAGTATTTCTGTCAAGGTTGTGGCTGACTAACATATCATGAATAAAGTCCCATTCCAGCCTATCATAGGCTTTCTCAAGGTCTATTTTTAAGGCCATCCATCACTACTTCCTTTCATGTTTTTCATGGAGTGGACAATTTCAGAGGCAACAATGTAGTTATTTTCAGTCCGTCTTCCAGGGAGAAAGCTACTTTGATTTGGAATATCATACCATTGAGAAGGGGTCAAAGTCTCAGCACTAAAATTTTTGTGATGATCTTATAAGAGGTGTTACAGAGTCTAATAGGCCTAAATTGCTTAATACTTCTAGGGTCATCCACTTTCGGAATTAAGCAAATAAGGGTTTTATTAATCTCATGAGGGACCTCATAGGCTCCGAAGATCTCAGTCACAAATTTAAGCACATCATTCCCAATTTCACTCCAATGTTTTTGAAAAATCATCGGGTGATAGCCATCCGAACCTGGGGATTTTAGAGGTCCCAGACTAAAAACAGCCCTCTTAACCTCCCCCCAGTTGGGCATTTTCACAAGATTTAGGGCCCCCCAGTGACTCTTCCTGTTGGAGCAAACTTTATCAGTAGTGAAGAGCTTGATAAAGTGATCTCTCACATGGGCAATCAATTCATTCTTGTCCACCATCTCAATCCCTATCTCAGTATTCAGGGCTCGAATTTTATTCCGGTTTATTTTAATTATGACAGCCTGGTGAAAGAATTTAGAGTTCCTATCACCCCCATTTAGCCACCCTTCCTTTAATTGCTCTGGTTTGCCAGTAGACTTCTTCCTGGTCTAGGGTGTAATTCAGATCCACAGTCAAAGAGGACTCTAGTCCCCAGAGGTACTCTTTTTGGGGGTCATCTTCTAGGGCTTTTTGGATACCAGTCAACCTAGCAATTAAACTTCTCTTTTGTTGGAAAATATTTCAGAGAAAATGCTTGCCCAACACTTTATAATCCTAGACATAGAGGAAAGTTTAGAGGGTAGATTTTCAGTGAGTTTCTTTCAGTTATCATCAATCAAGGATTTAAAGGAGGGTTCATGATACCACAGGGGTTCAAGCTTGAAAGGTTTAGAGCTAGAGGGTTCACTGAGAATTGGTGGATTGCAACTCAATAAGATTGGGGAGTGGTCAGAAGCCATCCTAGGGAGGTTGACAACATTTGTTTCAAGGCACACTTCCAACCACTGGTTGTTCCCAATAGCTATTTACCGCCCGTATTTACTAAAAATCGCCCGTATTTTTTCCTTTAAATGCCCCCATACCCCTACCCTTTCACCCCACTCTTACTCTCTCACCTCTCATCCAACCTACTCCTACTTTCTCACCTCTTGCACTACCACCACCACCACCGGCGGCACCACCACCATCAGAGTCACACTCGAGCATCACCGACAGCAGAGCACCTCCACCGGCGGACCACCATCACCGAAGCTACACCTGCGTACCACCACCACCACCGCAGACAACCACCACTACCGGAGCCCCACCTCACTATCGCGGACCACCACTGTCGCGGACCACCACTGTCACAACACCACAATGTCCGGCGAAGAACCATCAATGCCGCCAGCATCACCAGAACGAAATGTGGTTAGTTTTTTATTTTTTTTTCTGCCACCAACGCACGGTAGTTTTTTCTTTTCGTTTCCTCCATTGAGGAAATGAAGTAGATCTTCGTTTCCTCCATGGAGGAAACGAAAATCATCTTAGTCACCACAGTAACGAAACGATTTTCCGTTTCCTCCATGTAGGAAACGAAGATATGTTTCGTTTCCTCCAGTGAGCAAACGAAAAAAAAGTGTTACCGTGCTTGAATATTCATTCGCACAGAAAATCTGTTAATTCGCACATTATTTAAAATATTTTGATAATTAATAGTAATTTTCTGATTAGCATAGTTGTTGTGAAAATCTGTTAATATTGTTAATGAACATTTGTTATTAGGTTGTGTAATTATAAGTTTAAAATGAATATGTTTGCGTATAATTGGAATTATTATGATAATTAGTTGTTAGCAAATAATAGTCGTGGAAAAATTTGTTATTTTGTTAATGAATATTTATTGAATATTTAGTTAATATAAATATTTGTGATTAATTAAGTAATTAGTAGTTACGATTAGTAATTGATTGATTTAATTAGTCAATATTAGTGATTATTGCATGTCAATAGTGATTATATGTTGTCTAAATAGTAAATGTTAAAATGTTTTAGGTTCATTTGCCGGATTTTGGGGGTGATTATGTAGATTATAATCACATGTTTTATAATGAAACGTTTTGGGCTGAGAAGAAGGAATTACAAGTTTGGGTTAAAACTAGGGCACATGAAATGCGGTTTGTGATGGTAATTTCGTCAAATCATAGACGTGAGGCTAGTGGTCAAGATATGTTTATATGAAATGTAACCGGGGTGAAAGATATTGGGGTGAAGGTAGGGATCTTAGCGTAGCAGAACGTGTAGCTACAAAAACAAAAGCATGTGGATGCAGACGGGAGTTAAGATAATGTTTTTGGATTACCCTGATCGAAAAGGATGGGTGATTAAAGCAGATCCAGGAATAAGTGGCATGCACAATCATGAGTTTATTCATTACCGTGAGGGCCACCGACCCGTTAGCGGCCTTAGTCCGGTGGCTAAGTTTTCGCCTGCGATATGATTAAGTCGCACGTTAGACCTGCTAGTATAAAAAAAGCCGTTAATGAGAAATTTCCCGATGATCATCCAAATATGAAACACTTCTACAACATGAAGGAAAAAGATAGAAGGGAAGCAATGGATGGTAGAGACGTGATGCAACAATTCCTCCACCTTGCTCGAGAGCACGACTACCGTCATTGGATAAGACAAGACGAGGAGACAAATGTAATGACACAAGCGTTCATGGTGCACCCTCGGTCGGCAGATATCCTCCGTACTTATCCGCATGTTGCTGGTATGGATGCAACGTACAAAACCAACAAGTATAACATGCCTTTTCTGGAGGTCATTGGGATGACACCTTGTAACAAGAACTTTATGGTTGGTTATGCTCTGATGGCCAAGGAAACAACTGATAGTTACAATTGTTATTTAGATGGCATATCAACAAAGATGTGCAGAGTAGAGTGAATCTCATCATGGACAACCCCGATGCTGGTCCGAGATTCTTGAAGCGAAGTTGGTATCGGATAATTAACTCCACCTCTGAGATGGGTTATTTAGCGGCGGTTGAATGCATGAGAGATGTTTACAGACAGTGGCCTAAAATCATCGAATACGTGGAAACTACTTGGCTTGTGTACAAAGAGAAGTTTGTTCGGGAAAGGAGAGACAATGTTCTTCATCGTGGGAATACGTGCACTAGCCGAGTTGAAGGTGCACACTCAGCTCTGAAGTCTTGGGTTTTAGTAGTACAGGTGCATTGGACACCATATTTTCAATTGCTCATAGTGAGATAGAAAATCAGGTGGAAAAGGTGGAGAATGACCTAGAGGAGAGTCGGCGTCGACATGGGATCATGTACAAGAATGCGGCTTTGTATAAGTTAAATGGCCGAGGCTCGCATTACTGTTTAGAGCTCTTACGGCTTGAGGAAACACGTATGCAGGAGTTGGCCAATGAGGTCTATGAGCGTTGCGGTTGCTCGTTGAGAACCACACATGACATTCCTTGTGCATGCACCATACGTAGATGCTTGGAGGCGAAGCAGAGTCTGTACCTAACAGACTTACATCCTTATTGGACTACTTTGATCCTTGGTGATGGGGTTAACAACCCGGATTTTGTATCTGATGCAGTACAGGATTCTCAGTACTTCTTAGAGTTAGTTGTCTTGGTTCAAAATAGTGATCCTGCCATCTTGCGGAGTGCTAGCCGAGTTTTAGAGGATCATGTGCGTAATCCCGGTGATTCAGTTGAGCATGACGTCGTTGAGAACCCCAAAGGGAGACGACTAATGAATCATCCAAGTACAAAGCGTAACAAGAGTGGTTTTGAGTACACATCCCGTGGGTCTTCAAAGAGAGGAGGCAGATCTGTAGGTTCAGTTATGAGCATGTCAACTTCTACAGGTAATATGTTAGTTAATTATATGAATTGATTATTATAATATTGATCTTTATGTAATTATAATATTAATAGTGAATAATTTGATTGTTGTAGGTCGGCAAAGCGTGGATGATGATGATTCTAGTGGATTTCCATTTAACAACTATGTTCCGAGTCTTCTTCGTCCGTACATCGTTAGATGGACAAATGCCCAGTCAGACGGTAACTATGGATTTCGATCAGTTGCAGATGCTTTTTTGAGTGGTGAAAACCATTAGGGTTTTGTCCGCACTAGTATGGCAAATGAGATTGCTGCTCATCGGAATGTTTACAGACGTATTCACTATGATCAGATTGACGCAGCAATAAAGCGCATTACCTGGAGAGGAGGATCGTGTACTGATAGCGATTTTAAACAAGTTATAGAACCCTATTCTTGCAAGTGAACAAGACTTAGTAGTAAGTGATAAATAATAGGGTATCGTATCCACAGGGAACAGTTGATTAAAATTAAGTCTAAAGTCTATTAATTTAATCCTAAATGTAGATATAATGAATTGTTTGTGAACTAATTAAACTAATCTGAAATATAAAGTAAAGTAAATAAACTTGACAATAACAAAAGTGAATCGGAGAACAGACAATAATACAGAATCTAGGACAGTCGAATCCACCACTAATAATATGATCAATAAATTAATTGGAATGAGAATTAATAGGTTTATCAAGTATCCTAAACTACAAGCCGGAATACCCACAAAAATAGTGTTGTGATTAATTAGGTGACATAACCTATCTAACCAAAGCATAAATTATTCAACTTTTTAATCACAAATCATCAAACACCATTGCATAACATCACACCTTGAACTACAAGAACAAAGTATGTAAATTTGATAACAATATAACCCAATAATTAATTCTACAAGAATAATCATCAATTATATTGCAAACAATAATTAACCCAATAATAATCTCAATAGCTATGAAATCATAAACCAAATTCAATTCTCAAACACAACAAAACTATCAATTCATAATATTAGGGTTTCATCTAAGTCCTAGAAAAAGAAATTAGCTACTCATAATTTGAGAGAACATCACCCAAATACTGAGATTCATCACCGAAAAATCTGCTCGACGTCGTACTACTGTAGCGTCTTCGTTTTCCGTACTGCTCTGCTTCGTCGCTGATACCGCTGCTATCTTCTATTTCGCCGTCTGCGTCCCCCTCTGCTGCTGCTTCCTTCTCCCCTTTAATCTCCCTGCTGCAGCGTGTGTTTCAGCCCCAACCAAAACAATAGGGCTCTCTTTCATCTAATGACTCACGTCATTTTGTAGCCCACAATGGGTTCTTGACTTTTCTCTTTATTTCTTTTTATTTTCCTTTCATTCTTCCTTTTTACTTCCTTCTTTGCTGCGTGGGTTTTGGTGACTATTGGGTTGGCCCACCCTTTTCAATTCTTGTGCACAAACATTAAAGGAATCCAAATTTCCTTTTTACTTCTTGCTCCGTGATTTGATTCAAATGGGTTTAACCCATTAAAATTGATACGGCTGATTTTCATTTCTTTGACTCTAAAATTATAATGTACCTGCCAATGTTCGATAAATTATTACTATTATAAAATATAAAATAGGTCAAATAAATATATAATCGTATAAGCACAATTATTAGATAAACTATGAAAACTTTTAAAACTCACAGCTTGTAGTTTATGATACTAATATAGAGCTAGTAGGAGGGAATAAAAAGGTTATAATATATAATAATCCACACTTATCATGTACTGACGCGCATTGGATGATATGTTCGCAAGACTTGTTTCCTATTGCTCAGATCTTCAACGCCGTATTCATTTTGGTTGGACTGGGCCAAGGGGGAAGCCTTTATCCGTGTGTCACTGTCCTTCCTTGGCAATCTCGATCAGTAGCAACCGGTCCGACTGGGGAACTAGTGATTGCACATCTTAGCAGTTATCAGCATTATATTAGATTAGAGTTGGCACCTAAATCACCTGTACCACCCAATAATAACTTGTGGCATACCATGCATGATGACAATGTTGATGGATGGGATCAGTTGTATGTTGTGAGTACTGATGACCACTGGTGCGGGCTGGGTGGGCCGGGCCGCGGGCCCTAGCAGGTTGGGCTGGGATTTCACGGCCCAGGACCAGATCGTGAAATTCACGATTTGGGCGGGCTGGTCCACGGGCTGAAAAATCTTGGCCCACACCAGTCTGTTACCCTTTTCACGTTTCGGGAAGCAATTCTGGCAGTTCGTGAGTCTAATGGACTAGACCGGGCTGGCGGGCTGTTATGAGAATTTCTTTAAGATTTCTTTTTCAAAATTATTTAATCATTGGAATTATTCATTATTGTTACATAAAACCTTTAAAATGAACTAAAATATATATAATTATTAATATTAATGAATAATTTAATTATTTGTGAATTTTATTGAATTATAATATATGCAATTTGATTAAAATATATACAATTTGTTCAAAATATACACAATCTGGTTGAATAATTACTTGGACTGGGCTGATCTGGTTCATGGGCCGGGCTGGACCGGTTTCGTGGTCCGGGTTGGGCGTTTTAGTGGCGGGCTTTAGTGGGCTGGGCTCAAGAAATCTAGCCCACAGCCCACCCACTAATTTCACGGTTCGAGCCGGGCTGTACCGTGCATTTCACGAGCTCGGCCCACACGACCCACAAGGTGGGCTGAATTGGCCCGCACAGTTGGCCATCTCTAGCTGTGAGACGCGCTTTGTGGGACCATTTACTCACTACCTAGTATATTATCATGATGTTGGTTACCGGTTTAATTTTTGTTGTATATTATAGTTTGTAACTTTCAGTCAATGTTTTGTAATGATTAGTATAATGATATTCATATTATGATATAAGGACTGATCTAATGATTAGTATAATATGTTGCATAAAATCAAAGTTCTAGTTAGTAAAAAATTAATATCCGCATAATAATCGGGAAGTCATACTACATAGCAAAACAATGTTAGAGTAAATAGTACATCAACTAAATAAACTTATCTAAACTAGTACATCAAAACTACTCATCATCACCATCATCACGAGGAGGGTCAGCAGCACGGTCTAACTGCAGTGCTTGGTCCCAATCTCGAGCCATCGCATCCATCATCTCATATGACATAAAAGTGTTGGGGCGTTGGTCGTTCCTCCAGCAAAGCTCTCGTACAGTCAAAATGTCCGGCCATTCACTGCAAAATATGACTTAATAAGTTAGTTATGTTAGGTAACAATAATAATTAACAACAAAATCCTTAACATCGAATACGAAATGCATACATAGTGTATGTTTGTAGTGTTGGGTCGAGCCGGATCCATTATGTCCTCAACGAGAAGGATAGGATGAGAATACGTAGAATATCAGTCCATGTAGTCCGATGAACAATCTCTTGGACGACCAACACGTCTCAATTGTGAAACATTGAGACCCCCTGAATATGGCGTGAAACTCTGCCATGATGACTCAGCTGCTGGTATGTTGAACTCAACTTCATACTTCTTCGTTTTTGTCGGTCTGTATGCAAAGTTGGGTTCAGGAATCGGAGAAGGAATAACCTGAACATAACCCAATTGTCATAGTACACGATCTGGGTTGTACGGCTCAACGATATCTCGGTAACGTATGCAACCGACATACAATGTCCTCGGAACCGTCATAGCCGGATCATCCCCATATGGCATCCAAATGACCTGAAAATAGGAAACATGAAATAATTTGATTAGTTTAATGTACTACTAATATACTACTACATTAGTTATTAAATAAATTGCGTACCTCTGAAGCCTGAAGGGTGTCCAAGCGTCTGTGCATCGACTGGAGTCGAATAGGATCCTTGCTGACGATGTGAAAATCCCACTTTCTAGCCTGGGGATCGTGATCAGACACCGCTAAACTATCTCTATGAGGTCGAAAACATGGGAAGTACTCGTATATCCAAGCCTGTAAAAGCGTGAGACACCCAGCAATCTGTTTGGCCGACTGCCTAGTCGCCACCCCTAGCTGACGATATAGAAAAGCCAAAGTCGATGATCCCCATGAATACCTATGCACTAAATCAAGGTCATCCAACTCAATAATGTTCTAGGGCGAGATCCGGCTACCACTCTTATCATTGAACAACGTACATCTAAGTGTGATGAGCAGATAAGGGCGAATCTTCACATCAGCGGGACGACCAACACGCCCGCATCTGTCAAAGATCTCGCTAACACTAACGCCACTGTTCTTCCAAATAGGTGCCGGGTCTTGCAATAGCTCATCCCGAGTAACCTGGAGTAGCTCCTCAAACCGAACATACAAACCATCAAATGACAAAGCACCCCTTGTGCGACCATCAATAGGAACTCGTATAATCTGCCAAACGTCATGCAACATGATCATCATCTCCCCGAAAGGCAAGTGAAACGTGTTCGTGTCGGGCTGCCAACGTTCTATAAACGCTGAAATCAATGGAAAGTCAAGGTGCGAATACATAGTCAACGGGAGATAGCTAATACAAGATGCATGTACAAGCAGCTGCGACTGCTGATCGAAGTCCCAATTCTTCAAACTATCAAACACACTAGCACGATTATGACACATCATCACTGCATAAGTATGCGGATCATCGTAGTTACGTGCGCTGATGTGAGCCGGATAACTAGGAATCACGCTACCGTCAATAGGGCCCCCAGGCATAGACTCCGTAACTAACCAGGAAGTATCACTAGCAGCTCTGGCCCCACTCGAAGTCCGACTATGTGCGGAACCTGACGATTCCGAAATAAACCTCCCTCCTCTACCGTTCCTCATAGTCACACGGGAATAGCTTCCTCTAGACCACCACTCAAAGCATTTTCCAAATCCTCCTCATCCTCGGTATCACAACCCGGACTATGCGGCGCATCCTCAGGAATAGAATCCGGCCTAACCCGCTCTTCTGCCCTCGTCCTCCTACTCAATGCATTGATACCACGAGATCGAGTGTATCGTGGCCCAGATCCCCCAAGACCCACACTCTCGCCACCTAAAGCCCTCGACTGAGCCTAATTATCAAATTTTTTTATAAGACACTATTTAATCAATTTAAACTATTTAATTCAATATCTACGCACGTTCGTCGCTATTATATTATATTTTAATTAATATTAACTTAATTGTCGCATACCATGCTAATTTCACTAAATATTATAACATATTAACATGTTACATTATTGAATATAATTACAAATTATAACATGCTATCAACATTAGCGAATATAATTACGAATTATAATATTATTATGGATTTTTTAACAAGAATAATACAAACTTTTGCCCGTTCTCTCGCAATAATACAAACTTTTAATTATTTTTAAATAATACAAACTATTGAGCAAATATTTTCCAGTAGGGCAATACCGGTTGTTAACTTGTTGTAGGAGGTAAACAAACTGACGTGGCACTCTCTAGGACACGTGTCGCTTTTTTATTTGTTGGTTTTTTAAATTTTTATTTAAAATTGAAAAACAAAAAAAAAAGGAATTTTTTCTTTCTTCCTCACCCACCCCACCCCTGACCCTTCCCAGCCTTCCTTCAACCAATCTATCTATTCATCCTCCCCCCAGCACCTCCACAAGAGCCCCACCCCCACCCTCTCCCCCACCCCCATCCCGAAACCACAACCACCACCAAAGCTTGCAAAAAAGCGCTCTCTCTTTCTACGCATCAGCAAAATAACGAGTTTCTTGTAATGGCAAATTTTAGGGTTTTGGGTTCCAATTGAGTTTAGATCTGAGACTTCATACTTGTAAAATTAGTTTATGAGACTCTAAAATCGGCTCATAGGACTGCAATTTTGTGTTTGTTTGATGAATTTGACTAGAATATGGATGTGAATTTGGGAAATTTTGGCTCGTAGGAGCGTAATTTTGGTGGCCACGAGTTGGGTGGGATGGGTTTTGGGTTGTTATGGTGGGGTTTCAGATCTTGGTGGTTACGACCCTTACGGGGTGGGTTTGTGGTGGCTGCAGGTTGGGTGGAGTGGGTTTTGGGTGGTTATGGTAGGGTTTTGGTTCTTGGCTGGAGGTGGTGAGAGGGTGGTTACGGGGTGGGTTTGAGACGGCTGCGAGTTGGGTCAGATGGGTTTGTGGTAGCGGCTTGTGGTTGTGGTTGTGTAGTTTGTGGTTGTGGGTTCGGTTTCTAGGGAGATTTTTTGGTGGTGGGGTGGTGGCGGGATGCTGGTTGGTGGTGGCAACGTCTTCTTCGACTTTGTTATAATACTCCCTCTGTCCCAGAATACTCTTTACACTTTCCTTTTTCATCTGTCCCAAAATACTCTTTACACTTCTATTTTTGGATATGACCCACTATTATTTTAATCATTCTACCTTGTAACCATTGGCTCACACTCTTTCTCCTCCAAATAAAATAATATCACTCCTACTACCTACCAACTCTAACCATTGGCCCACTCTCTCTCCATCATGTAAATTAATACTACTTTTACTACCTACTAACTCCTATCACATCTACTTTTTCAATAAAATAACAATTGATAACCAAACAACAACTTATCATCTAAAACTACGTGCCCTGATAAGTGTAAAGAGTATTCTGGGATGGAGGGAGTAGTTCGGTTCGGGGGGGAGGTTCAAGGCTGGGAGGGTGGTTTCTTGGTGGTGGAGGGGGTGGAATTGGAGGTGGGAGGAGTTAGGTTCGGTGGGGGGGAGGGGGTAGGGTTGGAGGTAGGAGGAGTTGGGTTCGGGTGGGAGATATTTCGTGGATGGGGAAGGTGGTTTCGTGGTGGGGGATGGGGTGGTGAGGGTGGTTTCATTCATGGGGGTGGGGGTGGGGGTGGAGGTGGAAGGAGTTGGGTTCGGGTGGGGAGACATTTCGTGGGTGGGGAAGGCGGTTTCGTGGTAGGGGATGGGGTGGTTGGGGTGGTTTCATCCGTGGGGGTGGGGGTGGGGGGTGGGGGTGGAGGTGAGGGTGGGGTTTCGATTTTCAGTTGGTTAGCTAGGGGGGGAGGAGGAAGAGATTTTGGAGTTAAAAATTTGTTTTTACCTCTTTTACAGGTTAACGGTCAACTTGACCTACTGGAGGGATTTTGATGTAAAGTTTGCATTATTTAAAAATAATCAGAAGTTTGTATTATTGTGAGAGAACGGCCAAAAGTTTGTATTATTCTTGTTAAAAAATTATATTATTATTATAACTAATTAACATGATAATATCACTACTAACATGATCAAACAATTTATATATTACTAATATTACAACAAAACAAAATATTATTCAAAAAGTCATGCAACAAAATATTTGGATATTTAAAAAAAAAAATGGAAACGATTTTTTTTTCCGCTTCCTCTACCGTGGAAACGAAACTACCGAGGAAACGAAAAAATATCGATGGAGGTGAAGGTTTTTTCCGACGTGTTACGTACAACGGGGGTGGAGGGTTTTTCCGGCGAAAAAATAACAAAACTGACCTAGGATGATGATTCTCCGGCATCTTTCGTCTTCTTCCTTGGGCCCATGCTTTTTCAGGCGTATTGTGGTGGTGGCGGCGGTGGTAGTCACGCTTGTGGTGGTGGCATCGGTGGTGTTGGTGTTGGCTTTGTCGTCGTCGTTGATGCGGTGGTGATGGTGGTCGCCGCTTGGTGGTGGATCCGGTGGTGGTGGTTTGGGTGGTGGTTGGGAGGTGGTGGTTGGGGGGTGGTGGTTGGGGTGAGGTGAGAGAAAGTGAGAGTGGAGTAGGGGAGAGAGAGAGAGAGAGAGTGAGAGAGAGAGAGAGAGAGAGAGAGTGTGTGAGTGAGAGTGAGTGGAAGAGAGTGAGAGAGTGAGTATATGTAGGGGTAGTTTAGGGATATCTTGGAAAAAATACGGACGATTTCTAGTAAATACGGGTGGTAAATAGTAATGCCGACGAGCAATTATGTGTTTTGTTTAATAAAAGAACAACAAAGTTGCTTATTTGAAGTTTAAAAATATATAGCTAAAAACTTTAAACTCTCTTGAAAGAAAGAACTCTCTCTTCTCTATCGGCGATAGAGAACTCTTCTCCCTAGGGCTCTCACTCCGTTGCGGCGGTGTGCTTATCAACAATGGCTGACGAGATTTCAGATTTTGTTTCGAAATTGACTATTGATGAAGAGGAAGGAGCAGTAATAGACCTTGGTGCCATTAACCCTAGCGCTGAGGATTCGAAGCTTTCGCTTGTTCTGATTGGGAAACTATTGACTGAACGTTCTTTCAACGTAGAGGCTTTCAAATGAACAATTACTGGAGTCTGGGCATCATCTCATGGCCTTATGATTAATGTTTTGAGCCCTAATCTTTTTGCCTTTCAATTCTTCGATTGGAGAGATATGATGAAAGTATTGGAAGGTAGGCCTTGGTGTTTCGATAATTTGTTTATTCTCCTTAAAGAAGCTGATGGAGAAGAACAACCTGACCAGGTAACAATCAATCTTTCTCCTTTTTGGGTTCGCATAAAAAACATTCCTTTCAATTATAGATCAGATGAGTTTCTTAAAACTTTGATTGATAATATGGGGGAGATTTTTGATATTGAGGAGGATGTCCTTGGAATTGGATGTTACAGGAGGGTGAATGATAGCCCATATTACCAGTAATACATTTAATTTTGCATGGCTTTTAGGGGACCAGTACTAGGAGCAGGGGTATTAAATGTAGCTTCGGTTTTTGTGGACTTAAAATTTAATTCGTCATCTCTATGAGGATTCTGACATTCTTATTCTTATTGGTGGGAATTTTAATGAGATTATTTGTTCAAATGAAAAAGAAGGTGGTTGCTGATAGAACTCGTCTTGCCATGTTTGCTTTTCGTGAGACTATGGATGACGTTAATCTCTGTGATCTTGGCTCGTCTGGTCCCTGGTATACTTGGGAACGTGGCAACACAACAGCTACCAGAATTCGTGAAAGGCTAGACAGGTTTGTGGGGTCTACTTCATGGTGTGATATGTTCCCAAATGTCACTGTTACGAACCTGCTTCAGTATAAATCCGATCACTCCCCTATTATGACTCGGTGCTTCAAATATAAAAATAGAGGGAAGAAAGACAAGGGTTTCAGATTCGAGACCAACTGGTTGTTGGACGAATCTTGCGAAGAGTTTGTGCATGAGTCTTGGGTTGCTTCGTCTGGTGGCGTGATTTTTTCACGCATTGAGTTGTTGGGGGCGTAGTCTGGTTAGCTGAAGTTAAGAGAAATTTAGGAAGTTAGGTGAGCAGATTACTAAGACCGAGAAAAAACTCCTTGAAGTGCAACAAAGACCAATTTCAGATGAGAATTGTGTGGAGTGTGCTGAACTAGAAAAACTTCTTGATGATCTTCATGAAAAGCAAGAGGCCTATTGGAATTTGAGATCCCGTGTGTCTGAGGTTCGTGATGGTGATAGAAACACAAAATACTTTCATCACAAGGCTTCTCAGAGACAGAAAAGAAATTTTGTTGCAAGGCTTTATGACAACACTGGTGTCTGGAAGGAAGATGAGGAGTCACTTGAAAATATTTTGGCACTTATTTTAGTGACATTTTCACTTCGTCATGCCCATATGAGATTAACTTTACGGAGGTTTTGAGCCACGTTAGTCCCGTTGTTTCGATGCCTGCAATCAGAGTCTGTTGTGCCCTTCTACAAAAGATGAAATTTTTTCTGCTCTTCAGCAGATGAATCCTTGCAAGGCTCCAAAGCCTGATGGTATGCACGCTGATTTTGGCATATAGTAGGTGATGATGTTGCTAATTTTGTGTGCAATATCTTACATGGTGTTATTTCACCTAGTTGTATCAATCACACTAATATTGCCTTGATTCCCAAAATTAAAAATCCCACTATTGCGGCTGAGTTTCGTCCCATTGCTCTCTGTAATGTACTCTATAAATTGATTTCTAAAACAATAGTTATGAGGTTAAAAAATTTTCTTCCTACTATTGTTTCGGAAAATCAAAGTGCTTTTGTTCCGGGGCGTCTTATTACTGATAATGCTCTTATTGCAATGGAAGTGTTTCATTCTATGATGTACAGAAATCGTAGTCATCGAGGTGTTGCAGCTACAAAGTTAGATATGAGCAAAGCCTACTAAAGAATGGAGTGGAGTTTCCTTCGGAAGCTTCTTCTAACCATGGGATTTGATGGGCGCTGGGTTAATCTGATTATGGAATGTGTGACATCAATTTCAAATTACTTCATTATTAATGGAGGAGTATGTGGTTCAGTTACTCCAGGACGTGGGCTCAGGCAAGGTGACCCTTCTTTCTCCGTATTTTTTTATTTTGATTGCTGATGCTTTCTCCAAAATGATACAGAGTAAGGTTCAGGCGAAACTGATCCATGGGGTAAAAGCTAGCCGTAGTGGTCCTGAAGTCTCTCATCTTCTCTTTGCTGATGACAGTCTTCTGTTTACAAGAGCTACCAGACAGGAATGCACTATTATTGTTGATATTCTCAACCCGTATGAAGCAGCATCCGGAGAGAAAATTAATTATGAAAAGTCTGGAGTTTCTTTTAGCAGAGGAGTGACTGTTGAACAAAAAGAGGAGTTCATGGGGATTTTAAAGATGCGGCAAGTAGAGAAACATGATAAATACCTTGGTATCCCTTCTATTGCAGGAAGATCAAAGAAAGCTATTTTTGATGCTGTCCTTGATAGAATTTGGATGAAACTCCAAGGTTGGAAGGAAAAATTGCTTTCTAGAGCAGGCAAGAAAGTACTCCTAAAATCACTTCGCTAAACTATAAAAGGTTTGGCAAAAAAGTCTCTATCTGGCTCTGCTTGGGTTTGAGTAAAGCAGTCCAGGTTTTCCATTTTTCTGCCTCAATAGTTCGAGCCTTTTGATCCCTCATGGGATTATTAACAGCATTAATGGTGGATGATATCTCTTAAGGTTTCGAATCTCAAGATCATCGCAGAGGAGGATCAATCAATTGCATTGGATGATGTTCCTGAAACCGATAATAAGCAAGACTTTGCGTTAACTTTGGTGGGCAAAGTTATGACTGTTAGAACGTACAATTTTGAAGCATTAAAGAGAACCCTAAATCAGATATGGGCTATTTCAAAAGGGGCCATTTTCCGATCAATAGAGAACGACCTATTTGTTACCAATTTGCGAGTAAACGTGATAAAGATAAAGTTTTGGCGGGGCGACCTTGGTCATTCAACCAAAACCTGGTGATGTTGCTAGAGATCGATGAGGATCAACATCTAAACTTGTGGTCAATGTTTGCCCTTTTTGGATTCGTTTATATAATTTTTTTTTTGTAAAATGTACTACCTCCGTCTCAAAATACTCTTGACACTTATCAATGCACATAGTTTTTGATAATAAGTTATTGTTTGGTTATCAATTATTATTTTATTGAAAAGTAGATGTGATAGGAGTTAGTAGTTAGTAAAAGTAGTATTATTTTATTTCAAGGAGAGAGAGTGTGGGCCATGGTTAGAGTTGGTGGGTAGTAGGAGTGGTATTATTTTATTTGGAGGAGAGATAGTATGGGTCAAGGCTTAAAAGGTAGAAGTATTAAAATAATAGTGGGTTATATCCAAAAATAGAAGTGTAAAGAGTATTATGAGACAGATGAAAAAGAAATGTGTAAAGAGTATTCTGGGACGGAGGGAGTAAGAAATATTGTTACCAAAAACAGGACAACACCACCATCCAACAATTACAACCTAAACTACAAAGCAGTAATAAACAACCTACCAGAAGCAGCACAACAAACACAACAGCAAAAGAACAACAATCTAGCAGACAACAACTATATCCAATCTTTATCAGTCCTAGACCATTTTTGAGTTACAAAGTTTTGAATTCTATTACAAATAATCAGCTTAATCTTCTTAATGACAGTATCAGTGCAAGGAACTTTTGCCTCCCAAATAGCAGTATTCCTAGCAAGCCAAACATGGTACACAACAGCAGCTAATGAGGCATAGCAAAGTTTATGTCTCTTTCTACTTCTAAACTTTCTTCCCCACTTCCTCGAAGTTGTGAAAACACTCTCATCAGCAGCAACTCTGATATCTAACCACTCCATAATACCTCCACACACTTTCTTACTAAAAGTGCACCTAAAAAAGTGATGATAGTCATCGGTACCATGACAGCATAGCGCACAACTAGTGTCAACACAGATGCCAACAACAACAAGCTTAGATCTTGTTCTCAACTTCCCCTAAACAGTCAGCCAGGATATAAAAGAATGTTTTAGGACATTAAAGGAATTCCATACCTAATGATACCATCTAACCTTCTCACCATCTTGATGCAGCCACTTGTATCCAGCTTTAATATTATAACTCTCCCCAAAGTTAAGCCATTGATTGTCAATATAAGCTGCTCTCATCTTCTCTTTAACCTTGCAAATATTCTTCCAGCACCAGCTTGCATTCATAGGAGCTTTATACTCCCACCATTCAGTTTCTTTAATATACACTGAAGGAACCCATTTAATCCACAGTAGATCAGCCTTTTTAGTTACTTTCCAGACATACTTCCCTATTGTTGCAACATTCCAGCTGTAACACTCTCTAATGCCCAAACCACCCCTATTTCTTGAGTAGCAAATCTCATGCCAAGCTACAAGAGGAGGTTTAGAAGTATAAATTTTACCTTCCCACAAATAAGCCTTGCATATCTTAGTGATGCTGTCAAGTACCCCTTTAGGTAAGAGGAACACTTGAGCCCAATAAGTATGAAGGCTCATTAGAATATCATTGATTAAAGTCAATCTAGCAGCATATGATAAGTGCCTTGAACTAAGGCAAATAATTCTTTTTAGAATTTTGTCAACAAGCATATCACAATCAACTTTATACAATCTCTTAGAAGTTATAGGAACTCCCAAGTATCTAAAGGGGAATTGCCCTTTCTGAAATGCTGTCACTTGCAAAATTCATGCTGCACTTCATTATTTACGTTGCCAAAGTAAACAGATGTCTTCTCTTGGCTTGCAAAAAGACCTGAAGTTTCAGAAAAAGTTTTCAAAACTCTTTTCATCATGATAGAAGATTTTACCTCACCTTTGCATAACAACATCAAATCATCTGCAAAAATAAGGTGAGTAAGCTTCAAATCTGTGCATCTGTAGTGAAATGCAAAATCAGGCTTCTGGTACATCTTTTTCATCAACCTTGAGCAATACTTCATAGCTATAACAAATAAGAGCGGTGAGATAAGGTCACCTTGTCTCACCCCTCTCTTACCCTTGAAAAAACCACACAAAGAGCCATTGATGCTCAAAGAGTAACTAGGAGTAGTCACACAAAGCATAATCCACTTGACAAACTTTTCAGGGAATTTTAGTCCCTCCAACATTTCCTGAATAAACTCCCAGTCTAAGGTATCATATGCTTTCCTTAGATTAACTTTCATGGTGCATCCGACAGGTTTAGACTTTCTTTTATAATGCTTTAGCATATCCTGGCATATAAAGTTACTGTGAAAAATAACTCTCTGATCCACAAATGCACTGTGAACAGGATCAATAAGCTCTAGCAGAATCTTCTTTAGTCTCCCATAACATCTTAGATATGATCTTATATAGAACATTGCAACATGCAATGGGTCAATATTGAGTCACATCTTGAGGTTGATCATATTTTGGAATCAGGCATAGAGTAGTACTATTGATCTGCCTTAGAATCTTTCCTGAATTAAAGAAATCTAAAACAGCTTGAGTAATATCCTCACCTATAATACTCCATGATTTCTTGTAGAAGCAACTAGACTACCTATCAGGCCCAGGAGCCTTTATATCGTCAATGTCAAATAAAGTCTGCTTCACATCAGCCATACAAAAAGGTTGAATCAACATGTGTTGCTGAATGTGATTCAATCTCCTTCCTTCATTCAACACACTTCTACTAACCTTCCTCCTTGTATCTTGAGCAGTGCCAAGCATACCCACATAAAAATCCAGATTAGCCTTCTCTACAAGATTCTGACTCTCCATCCAAACACCAGAGGAATCTTTAATTCTATATATATAGTTTCGAGCTCTTCTTTTTTTTCAGACAAGCATGAAAATAGGTTGTATTACTGTCACCTCCATTCAACCAATCATACTTCACTTTCTGTTGCAAGAAAGCTATTCTAGCTTGATTAAGCTCCAAATATTTCTTCCTAGCTTCAGCTTCCATGGTGTGCATCTCATGATTAATTAAATCCTCCTCTAATAGCTTTTGAATGTTAATCATGTTTTTGAAAGCTGCATTTGCTTCATTCTCTATGTTAGAGAATTTACTTCTTTTCAATTCTTTCAAATCATATTTCAACCCTTTTAATTTCTTCACCACTTGATACATTGCACAGCCTTCAAACTGTTTATGCCAACCTTTGACCACTATGTCACTAAATTGCTTAGCATCAGTCCACATATTAAAGAATTTAAAAGCCTTTGGTTTGCTTTGTTGAGGAGTTTCAAGCTGCACAATACAAGGAGAATGATCTGACACACTTTCAGGGAGAAATGTAGCTAGAGCCTGAACAAAGTTCCTCTCCCATATATCATTGACAAAAACCCTATCAATTTTGGAATATACCCTCTCACCCCTTCTTGTTTGTTAGACTAAGTGAAGAATGGTCCAACAATCTCCAATTCCTGAATCTCACACTCCCTTAAACAACTTTTAATCCCCTCAATTTCTTGCAAAGTAACTACAAAACTCAACCTCTCATTGAGATTCACAACATTGTTAAAATCCCCGCAGATCAGCCAAGCTTCCTGAGTCACTTT
This sequence comes from Beta lomatogona, assembly GCA_947646795.1. Lineage (NCBI taxonomy): Eukaryota > Viridiplantae > Streptophyta > Magnoliopsida > Caryophyllales > Amaranthaceae > Beta > Beta lomatogona. The sequence continues at coordinate 8,541,757 of CANSNZ010000089.1, forward strand.
TCTTTTCTTTAAATCCTCCCACATAATTTGTCTAATTGCCATATCATTTGAACAATACACCAAAGTAAAGAAGAAAGATCTCCCAGTACCCTTATGTACTACTCTACTATGAATATATTGAGTCTTGCACTCAATGACATCAACATCAAATTTATGAGGAAGCCAAATCAACCATATCCTTCCTCCCTTATGATAAGAGTAATTAGTTACAATACTCCAATTAAGACAAACTCTAGGTTAAACCTTAGCAACATTACAAGGTTTAACCTTAGTGTCAAGGAGACCAAATAGCCCATAATTATGATGATTAAGAAGAGTTCTTACATCACCATGTTTATTTATGCTCTTTAATCCCCTTACATTCCAAAAACCCAATCTATCCATGAGGGAACAAGGTAGGATCCTCCCCCTGCAGCTGAGCAACCCCTACCTCCTGAACTGGTTCCACAATGGGCTCTGTCACAATTACATTCACTACTTCTTTAAGAACAGTAACATTTTCATTTGTACCAAATTCATGATTATGCCCCTCCTCTTCAACACCCTCTTCAATAGTTGCTAACCCAGTAACAGGATTAGTAACCTCCATCTGCGCAGGTCTATCAATAACCTGTGTAGGCTGATTTACTGGCTTGACTATTGGCTGAGCTTTTTAAGGTTTTGGTACCCATTGCTTTTGTGGAACAATTTTAGCTTTTGCCACTTCAAATCTCTTCTGTCTACATTGAACCATATTGTACCCAATGCCTCCACAATCACTACACATCACAGGTTTGCATTCATAAATGATCTGTTGAGATTGCATTTTCCCCTTCTCATTACATAATACAACCTCATTAGGAAACTCTTGATCAAGTGACACCTCAACCAACACCCTTGTCTACTCAAGAATGTCTTTCTGAGCAGTTGCCCTGTGAGTTCTTATAGGCTTCCCAATAGCCTCTATAATCTTGTTCAAAGCTGATTGGCCCCAATATTGCAATGGCAAATTAGGTAATTTTATCCAAGTGGGCACAATCTTCACATTACCAGCATTCAAATCAACATCAGGAGACCATTCTTTGACAATAACATGTTTACTGTCATAAAGAATAAGTCCTGCTTCCATAGCTTGTTTCTTACTGTCAACAGAATGAAATCTAACCATGAACAAGTCAGATTTCATCATTGCAACTTATTCTACTCCATATTTTATCCAAATCCGCCTAATAAAGCCATCAACTATCCTGAATGGAGGTTTTACACCTAAAATCTAGCATACCGCAACACTCTTCCAATAATCTAATTCAGGTTGTATATCATCCAAAGTAATCTGAACTACATTCTCAGCATTAGTAGTTTCCATATGAACACTACTCTCTTCAACATGTTTATCTAAGTTCAATCCTTCTTCTACAATATTATGAAACAAAGAATGCCTCCAGTTACCTGAAAGTGAAGCATTCCCCGCATTACTCACAAGTTGCTGCATCGGATAAGGTGATGGTTGAACCATGGGTCTAACGGATCTTGCTGGAGTATGCACCTAAGCAATCCATTTCTCTCACTTGTTCCTAGCTTTAATAAACGCATTCCTATCTTGCTCAGATGCTTCAAAATCAATTGGAGCATTCGATTGTTCATCATCCGAGGACCAACTCAACACTGAATCATCTTGCTTGCAATTCGTTAATATTAAATTCTTTCCGAGCATTGCCCGATTGAGGTTTTCGAACCACCTTTTCATTCGGACCAATCTTACCTTGCTTCTTACCTCCATTTCCCTTCTTCGAACCTTTTGCCATAGCTTCAACAGAGCTGAGGATCGAAAATGGTGATGAAAGTTACTATTTCATTGGATTCTAGAGAGAGGAGAGAGTTTCTCTCTCTAGGTCATTTTCATTCATTTATATAATTTACCTTTGCGTAGCCGAATGGAAGCTCACATTCGGATGATAGGAGGTAGCCTTGGCAAGGTTCTTGAATTGGATTTGGATGGTATAACGTGGGACAAATCGGCATGTTTAAGGATACTTCTTGATGTCACTAAACCTCTACGAAAAGTTCAAAGGGTGAATTTGAAGCACGGCAGTTCGGTGTTGGTGGAAATTAAATGCGAAAGACTACCTACCTTCTGCTATATGTGTGAAGTGATATGTCACATTGAGAGGGACTGTTTGCATGTTTCAGACGAAGACAAAGAAGAAGAGAAACAATGGGGTTCATTGATTAGGGCATCTCCACGAAGAGGAAGACAAAGAATTGAAGAGGAAGCGAGAGCTTTCTTGAGAGGAGCTCGATCACTTGAATTTCGTGATGATGGAAAGAGTGAGGAGAAGCGGCAGAACCACATTGTTGTGAGCGTGGGTGATCGTGAATGCAGGCCCAAGCATGCTGAAGTTGGCCCGGTTCAACTCATGTCAAATAGCACTCATAACCCGGTTCCATATGATAATTCCTTGGCAACGAATGAGGTTTTGAACGAAGGTAACACCATAACTCAATCCTTTCTTTTTACTGTTGGTGCTGGTAGTTCTGCCACAAGGTTTAAGAAAAATAAAAATCAAGTTCGAACTATGAAACTGCATGAAAACACCCATGACGCTGTTTCTTCGCCTGCTATTTTATTGAATGATCCGTTGTTGGCAGAAAAGCGTAAGTTAGCTGATAATATGGTGGTGGATGGTGATGGTGAATAAGTTGACTTAGGTTCTAAGAAACTCAAACTGGTTGTTTTTAATAACGGTGGTAGTGATGTTGACATTGTCGAGGCGGAGGTTGGGAATAACCAACCCCGCCGGGCATTATGAATATAATATGTTGGAACTGTCAGGGTATGGGTGACCCTTGGACAGTTCGGCAATTGAGAAGGCCTAGTACTTCTTCTACCCCCCGACATTTTCTTTTTGTCGGAAACAAAGGTTACAAAGAATGTGGTTGAACAGAAAAAAGAGTCTTGGGTTTTTGAGTGCTTTTGGTGTGTCAAGTGTGGGGAGAGCCGGGGGTTTCTATTTATTTTGGAAGGATGAAACTGTTACCTTCTCTGTAGTTTCGGTCTCTCAAAATCATATTTGTGGTGATGTGGTTAGCAAGGGAAATATTCACTGGAGGTTTGTTGGGATCTATGGGTGGTCGGAGGAAGAAAATAAACATAAGACTTGGGCATTAATCAAAACTATTTATGACGATTACGAGGGTCCTATTGTTTTTGGAGGGGACTTTAATGAAATTTTGAGTTATGATGAGAATGAGGGGGGAGCTTCTAGAGAAAGGAGGGGTATGGTGGGCTTCCGTGAAGCTCTGGAGAGTTGTAGGCTCGGATAATTGAGGTTTGTGGATCAGTGGTATACATGGGAGAGGGGAAGAAGTCCGGAAACTCGCATTAGAGAAAGGTTGGATCGTTTTCTTATTTCAAATTCATAGGCTAAGCTTTTTCTTGAGGCCTTTATTGAGCATACAGTGAGGTACTCTTCAGATCATGCTGCTGTATATCTTGAAGAGTAATGTAGATGTGAGCGACCGAAGAAGGCACAAGAGAGAATTCCATTTTGAGACTAGTTGGCTCCTTGATGATTCATGTGAAGCTGTTGTGAGGGAGGCGTCGAATTGTTCGGCGGGAGGGCTGATTGAGGATCATTTAGGGGTGGTGGCGAGGGAGTTACAAGTGGGAGTAAGGAGGGGTTTGGAAATTTAAAAAAGCAGATAGAGAAAGTGAAAAAATGTTTGCAAGAGGCGCATAGGGAGGCGACTACGGAGGAGAGTTGTATGAGATGCACAAGTCTTGAGACGGAGCTTGATTCTTTGCACGTCAAAAATGAAGCTTACTGGTATTTGAGGTCCCGGGTTACAGAAGTTAAATATTGGGATAGGAACACCTCCTACTTTCATCACAAAGCGTCTCAGAGAAAAAAGAGGAACTATTTTCATGGTATTTTTGACAGAAAAGGGGTTTGGCAAACGGAGATTGAGAATGAGGAAGAGGTGGAACGTTACTTTGATACTATTTTTACCTCGTCTGTTCCTTCGACAGATAGCCTCCGGGAGGTTCTACAGCATGTGAGGTCTTCTGTGACTCAAGAGTATAATGATATTCTCCTTCAGCCATATTCAAAAGAGGAGATTCATGCTGCGTTGTGTCAGATGCATCCTTGCAAGTCCCTGGGCCTTGACGGAATGCACGCTATATTTTATCAGAGGTTCTGGCATATCATTGGAGATGAGGTATTTAAATTTGTGAGTAATTTTTTACATAATTTTTCTTGCCCAGGGAAGATTAATTGTACTAATATTGCTCTTATTCCAAAAGTTAAATCTCCCACTGTTGTTTCTGAGTTTAGGCCTATTAGTCTCTGGAATGTATTATATAAAATAGCTTCTAAAGCTATTGTTCTTAGGCTTGAACAGTTTATCCCTGATATTGTAACGGAAAATCAGAGTGCTTTTGTATTAGGGAGAATGATCTCTGATAACTCTCTTATAGCTCTGGAAATTTTTCATTCTATGAAAAAGAAAAATAACAGCAGGAAATGCTTAATAGCTATGAAGCTTGATATGAGCAAAGCCTATGATCAAGTGGGGTGGGGTTTTCTTAGGAAACTCCCGTTGATGATGGGTTTTGATGGAAGATGGGTGAATCTAATAATGAGTTGTGTTCCATCTGTTTAGTACTATTTTATCATCAATGGAAGAGTATGTGGTTCTATGTGTCCCTCTAAAGGTTTGCGCCAGGGTGATCCTCTTTCTCCCTTCCTCTTTATCTTGGTTGCTGATGCCTTTTCCCAAATGATCCAACAAAAGGTTAATGTTGGAGAGCTTCATGGTGCTAAAGCTAGCCAAAATGGTCCATAAATTTCTCATCTTCTTTTTGTAGATGACAATCTTCTCTTTATGAGGGCTAACTGACAAGAATGCAGAATTATAGTTGATATACTCAACAAATATGAAGCAACATCCGGGTAGAAAATTAACTATGAAAAGTCGGAGGTGTCTTTTAGTAAAGGTGTAAGCTGTGAGAAAAAAGAAGAGTTGATTGATCTTCTCCATATGAGGCAAGTTGACAAGCATCAGAAATATCTTGGCGTTCCTACCATTTGTGGCAGATCAAAAAAGGTGGTGTTCAGAGAACTTTTAGATAGAATGTGGAAGAAATTGAGGGGATGGAAAGAAAAGCTGTTGTCTAGGGCGGGCAAGGAAGTTCTTATCAAAGTTGTTATCCAAGCTCTTCCTACTTATCTGATGGGTGTTTATAAATTCCTGTTGCTGTTATCCAAGAAATTCATTCTGCAATAGCTCGTTTTTGGTGAGGAGGGAAGGGGGAGGAGAGAAAGATGCATTGGTTGAGTTGGGAGAAATTGTGCAAACCAAACTGTATGGGAGGACCTAAGGGTGTTTAATGATGCTTTGTTGGGGAAACAAGTTTGCCGCTTATTACATTACAAAAACCCTCTTTTGAGTCGTGTTATGAGTGCTAAATACTATCCAAATGGTGACATTTTTCAAGCACGATTATGGTACTCGAATAGCTATTCCTGGCGTAGTATTTGGAGTGCAAAAAGTTTGGTGACAGAAGGCATAATTTGGAGGGTGGGAGATAGAAAATCGATTGACTTGTGGAGTGATCCATGGGACGGTGATGAATATGGAAGATTTATTAGGAGCGAGCGTGTTGCGGGATTAGAGGTTGTTGGTGACTTAATTGATGGTGAAAGAAAGGAGTGGATAGTTGATTTGATTGAGAGACACTTTGATGAGAGAGATCAACGGTGCATCGTAGCTATACCCTTGAGTTCAAGAATCATTCAAGATGAGTTAACGTGGGTGTATTCTAAAGATGGGCAATACTCGGTGAAAACCGCTTACATGCTAGGGAAAGGGGGTAACTTGGATGATTTTCATAGAGCATGGGGTCTTATATGGAGCTTGGAGGTTTCACCCAAAGTCCGGAATTTCTTGTGGAGGGTGAGTACCAATTCTCTTCCTGTGAGAGCAGTCCTCAAGAAACAACATTTGATGGATGAAGCTTGCTGCCCGAGATGTTTGAGTGAGGAGGAGACTTCCCAGCACGTTTTCTTCGATTGTACTCACGCAAAACAGTTTTGGGAAACGTTGGGGTGCAAAGAGATGGCGAGGGGAGCTGAAGACAAGGACATGGTAGACTTGATGGTGAGATGGAATAACCTCGATAGAAAGATGGTGCACAAAGGATGTTACCTTATGTGGAATTTGCGGACCATAAAGGAACAAGCTTGTGTTTGAGAATTGTTCAGAAGCCCCTGCTGTAGTTGCGCAACGTGTGGGGAGACAGGTTGATGAATTCAACGAGTACACTACTCGTATTTATGGGGGAGTGTCGAAGCATGTGATGGCAAGCTCGTCTCGGTGGATAGCGCCTCCGAATGGAATTATCAAAGCGAACTCAGATGCAAGTATTGGCGAAGATGGATGGATTGGACGTGGAGTCGTAGCTTGTGACTCGGATGGCAAGGTTATGTTTTCGGCTGTGATAAGGGTCAAAGCATATTGGCCACCCGAGGTAGCCGAGTGTAAGGCGATTCATATGGTAATTCGGCTTGCAAGGTCGCACGGGATGAATAATGTGGTGATTGAGTCTGACTCACCGGGTTGTGACTACAAGATTGTCAAGAGCGTCCTTTGTCTTTTCGGATTTAGATACAATGCTTGGTGATGTTCTTGCTATGTGTAGTGATTTTATTTCTATTAACTTTATGCATGTCAAGAGAGATGGGAATATTGTAGCCCATAATCTTGCTAGAGTAGTGCCTTTTGGTGTCGAACAATGTTGGGAGAATCATTGTCCTAGAGTTGTAGCCCTGTATGTACTCATGGACACTTTGTCTCTTGAGTAATGCATTGCTCTTTCCCCTCAAAAAAAAAAAAAAAAAAAAGGAAGTACTCCTAAAATATGTTATTCAAGCCATCCCTACATATCTTATGGGTGTGTACAAACTTCCATGTTCGGTGATTCAAAAGATTCATTCTGCTATGGCTCGAATCTGATGGGGTAGTTCGGCCTCGAACCGGAAAATCCATTGGAAAAGTTGGGATTCTTTGTGTACACTCAAGTGCTTTGAAGGACTTGGGTTCAAAGACCTTGCAGTCTTCAATGATGCGTTGCTAGGACGTCAAGCCTGGCGTCTCACTCGGGAGCCTACCTCTTTTTTTGCTCGGGTTAGGAAGGCCAAGTATTATCCTGATTGTGAGTTTCTCGAAGCTTCTCTTGGAGTTTCTTATAGCTATTCATGGAAAAGCATTTGGAGTTCGAAGGCCCTTCTTAAAGAGGGTAGTATTTGAAGGGTGGGCAATGGCTCGAATATAAGAATTCGGGATGATCCATGGGTGGGTGACGATGAAGGCAGGTTTATTACAAGTGCTAGGTGTGAAAATCTGACTCGAGTGAATGATTTGTTTGTAGCGAATTCACAGGAATGGAATAGCGAGGTGATTGAAGCTCACTACAATGAAAGAGATGCCCGTTTGATCCTTGCAATTCCTTTAAGTGTAGTTGATAGTTCAGATGAGATGACTTGGGCCCTCACTAAGAATGGTTGCTATTTGGTCAAAACAACGTATATGTTAGGGAAAGAGGGAAATCTTGACCTCTTTCATAAGTCATGGGTGGATATTTGGGGATTGGAAACTAGTCCCAAAGTTCGACATTTTCTATGGCGTATGTGCACACTTACGTTGCCAACTCGTGCACTACTTCACTATAGACACTTGATTGATGATGCAATGTGCCCATGGGGTTGTGGAGGTGTGGAAACAACTTGTCACGCAATTTTTGAGTCCCCTTGTATTGCTGCATTATGGCGTGATGTTGGTTGTGAGGATATAAGTGTTGTGGATCCAGGTTTGTCAATGTGTGAATTGTGTGAACAATGGAGTAAACTGGAGGGTAAGATGGTTTTGAGAAGGGTGACTTTGGCATGGTGCATATGGGGTGAAAGAAACCAAATGTTGTTCCAAGGTTAACGTTCTCCGCACCACGTTATTCTTGCTCGTGTTAACAGGCTTACTCCACTTGGGGGAGTGCTATTCTCAGCTTCCCGACGCATCAAGGCTTACTGGCCTCCTGAGGTTGCAGAAGCAAAGGCCTTAGCTATGGCTGTGAGATTGGGGCAGCGTTATGGTTATAAAGAGGTCATTCTTGAGTTAGATTGTCAAGTAGTTATTAATCGCCTATCGAAGAAAGTAATTTTTCAATCTGATTTAGACTCTATTCTCCATGAGATTCTATCATGTTGTGCTTATTTCTCTACTATTAGTTGGTCACATGTGAAACGGGATGGAAATTTTGTGGCCCATCATTTAGCACAGCTAGTTCCTTTTGGTGTTGAACATATATGGGAAAACCACGCTCCTTTGGAATTGGTGCCCTATGTACTTATGGACATTTTGTCCCTTAATTAATTCTAACTTGTTTTTGCCCTCAAAAAAAGAAGTTGCTTATTTGAAGGTTGAATACACTTGTATATCGAGGATTTAAGGTGTTAATATATACTTCCTCCGTTGCGTATTAGATGGTACACTTTCAATAATGGGGTGTTTCAAAATAGATGCTACACTTTCTTTTTTGGGAAATAGATCCTCTCTATCGTTCTCCTATCACATAGGTCCCCACTTTTCTTTCGCTCTATCTCTCTTCTCTCCAAAAATTGTCTCGGAGTCTGCAATTTTGAAAGTGTAGCATCTAATATGAAACGGAGGAAGTAATATATGATTTGTTTAATAGATATATTATCTTGTCTTTACATATTTTTTTTTCCATAAAGACCAACATGAGCTTGTAGATTAGTTGTTTACTTCATGTGTATTTCAAATAAGAGGTTGTCGGTTCGACTCTTAACATAAACATTTTTTTGTTTAATTTGTGTCATTTGATTGGTGGCTGGGGGAGTATATGTGGCAGCATAACAATATTTTTAAAAATTACAACCTTCTAGTTAAATACATGTATTAAACCACTTGTTATTAATATAATGGCCCTGTTTGAATTAGAAGTTAGCTGTTAGTAGTTAGCTGATTGTATAAATGGTTTGTGTAACACCCGACCCATACGGAATCGAGTATATTGTCACCAATGCGCATTCAGGGCCAACAATTGTCCTCAATAACCAACACAAGTTCTTCCGGCGCATTTTGTCCTCACTCATGCGCACCTGAGAAACTTCCTAGGAGGTCACCCATCCACGTACTACTCCCAGCCAAGCACGCTTAACTGTGGAGTAACTAAAGAAATGAACTCTCTAAAAGAAAGATGCATCTTGTTGGAATGAGTAGTCTGCTAAATCCCTTTACAGCAATCATGATGGGTATTACATACACCCCCACTTGAGAGCAGCAACGCCCTCGTTGCGCCTGATGACTCCACATATTCCGCAACAACGGCCTGTGGGTCGCCCCCAGTCTGGAAACTGATCGCCGGAGACTCCAGATATTCAGCCTGACGACCTCTGGGTCGCTCCTTATGACAATCCAGCCCCACAATCCTCCCCCACTAGGCGCCTGAGGACTCCTAATATTCGGCCTGACGGCCTTAGGGTCGCCCCAACACGCGGTCGCAGGATTTGCTCTGATACCATTTGTAACACCCGACCCATACGGAGTCTAGTATATTGTCACCAATGTGCATTCAAGGCCAACAACAGTCCTCAATAACCAACACAAGTTGTTCCGACGCATTTTGTCCTCACTCATGCGCACCCTGAGAAACTTCCCAGGAGGTCACCCATCCCCGGACTACTCCCAGCCAAGCACGCTTAACTGTGGAGTAACTAAGGAAATGAGCTCTCTAAAAGAAAGATGCATCTTGTTGGAATGAGTAGCATGCTAAATCACTTTAAAGCAATCATGAGGGGTATTACAGTTTGACTAACTGTTTGTATTAGCTGCTTGTGTGAAAGTGTTGGTAGATAGTTGTTAGTTGATTGATACTTTATTAGGTGAATGACCAATTAGAATATTGGAGTAATTTATTGGTGGTTTTTTTTTTGGTAAAGGGTATTAAATTTGACCAACTTTAGCATATCAGTCATTACACAACTAAATTCATAAACATCTCTTCCAAAAAGTTCCTACTAGTAGCTTTTTCAAATTAGATTTTTGGACTCAACCTCTCTCAACCAAACACTCTCCTTAGAGGTCTTGTCTAGTCAAACTTCTGTATTCATCTCAAACATCTATTTTTACCCCGAAACTCTCCAAAAAAAGAACCCCCAATATAGAATGAGTTATTAATTTTTATATTTACTAAGTGCCCCCACTTTGTTATATCTAGATCTCTCACTAGCATGGTTGTTAAATTTCCGATCCGCATTTTTGGATAAACACATCGCTTTAGGCTTCTAGCCTCAACATTACACCAATTCTTGACCATTCATACAAGTAAATTAAAAGACCTTGAAACTATGAATTGAAAACGAACTTTGAACTTCTTCAATTTGTCTTGTTTGGACAATTTTGTACTACCATTTTAAAGAATTGATGTATCTTTGAAATGTCTAGTACGGTTGACAATCACATTTGGTTTGATATAATGTTTGCATCAATAATGAAAAGATTATGATCATTGTTCTAACACACAATCTTACCCATAAATAAATAGATTATACACTCTCATGTATCAAAGACGAGTTTTCAAGCTGGTGCAATGCATGAGCAAAAATATTATAAGGAATATAATCACGAATAAGAGTTAGAATTATAAAAGAGAGTATCTATGTATTAGTTTATTATAATCATATTCCAAAATTAAATATAGTTTTTGTATTACGAGAAAAAGCTAATATTGTAAAGGCTTTGATTCTAATTTTATTGTTATTCAATTCTTTCTTACATTCTTCTTCTTTTTCAATTTGACAGTTTAGCAAATTAACGTGAGAAGTGATTAAACCAATTAATAATAATAATAATAATAATAATAATAATAATAATAATAATAATATAAAAAGTAGCTAAATATACTTCTTTTGCTTTAATGATGTACAAAGTGCGTAGTTTTAAAATTTGGTGAGCAAGTTTCTGTATATTGTACATAATATCCAATTCTAAGACACTAGCCTAACATCAAACACGAACCTTGTTTCAGTCAATTTCAAATTAAGTATTGATATAATCGCAATTAAAAGACTATGACTAGCTGATGTTTAGTTAAGATAATCTAAGTTCATAAGGCCATTGATATGGACCATATGGTATCTCAAAGATAAGATTTGCGAAGCCCTCACGAGTCACGAGTATAATCAAATGTTAATAAATGTATGTAAATGACAATGTAGGTCATGATATTTATGAATTTCATCCTCATTATCCCAATCATTGAGAAGTAAGTCCCTATTCAATTTCCAGAAGGGATTTTGATGTGATCAAGGAAATTGCACGAGTGGCAAGTATCTGTCTACTACCTAAAAGTCCAACGATTATGAACGGTCAAAAACAGACAACCCACATGCCGGAATGCCCCGCGTATTAATTAATATAGCTCCTTCTTACCCTGTAATCTTACAGGTTACTCTATATCACTGTAAGTTTAAACAAGGCCAATTAGCTAAAGTGTTTATCAATATTGTGTTTTGATGCATTAATATTGTATTTGTCCCTTTTGTGATATGGTGACATATTGTAATACTTCCTATGTTTTTATCTTTTTCTTTTATCTTTCTCACTTCTCAATCAATCAATATATATATATAAAGGAGGAACTTTTCGATTAGCTAAAGTGTTTATCACTGTAAGTTTAAACAAGGCCAATTAGCTAAAGTGTTTATCAATATTGTGTTTTGATGCATTAATATTGTATTTGTCCCTTTTGTGATATGGTGACATATTGTAATACTTCCTATGTTTTTATCTTTTTCTTTTATCTTTCTCACTTCTCAATCAATCAATATATATATATAAAGGAGGAACTTTTCGGGAGCATAAGGAGCTTCTCAAGATTTCGAGCTCATAGAGCGCGCCACGTAGGATTGTCACGTCATCAATTTATATTTTTATTTTTGTACAAAAATAGAGTTCTACATAGATTTAAATACATATAATGAGTTTTAGATAAGGGAAAATTAGAGTTTGGTTTTGACTCAACAATCTAAATTATCATATTAGGTAAATTGTGTATAACTTTTGCTACGTAATTCGGAATATTATGATTTTTGTACCATTGGATAGCGCTCGAAATATGCTTCGAAATAAGATCCATTTACAATATAGTTCTATAACTTATGAAATAGAGAGCGCCACGTAGGATTGCCATGTCATTAATTTTTATTTTAAATATTTTAAAATATAGAGTTCTGCATGTAGTTAAATAGGTAAAAAAAGTTTAGAATAGGGAGAAATTAGTATTTCGTTTTGAACAAATAACCTAAATTATTATTTTATGTAAATTAAATATAACTTTTGCTACCTAATTCGAAACATTTTAATTTCTTTACGATTGACGAGTGTCTGTAATATGCTTCAAAATAAGATCCATTTACATTATAGTTTTACAAATCATAAAAATATATTTAATTAGATGAATTGTAAGGCATTATTTAGTCTTTCTTTTAGATAAATATAGTAATAGCTATAAGTATAGTAAACTATATATATGTGATTATAGAATTTGATCATAGGTCCGATTTACAGGATCAAACATATTATTTTTCAAAACCCCAGCCTTACTCAACAAACTAAAACGATTTAGTATTGCAACAAAATTTGTTAAGGAAACTTTGTTGTTACAACAAAAACTAAAATCTATATAGCGAAAAAGTTACATATATATTAGAGTTTTGATGATGAAAAAATTAGAGTTTGATTTTTAAAAACAACCTTAGAATATTATACAGATCTCCAACAAAGCATGTCATGTCATTCATTTTAATTTTTAAATTTTTAAATAAAACACTATTCAACATAGATATAAATACATATAAGATATTTGGAATAAGTGAATATTATAGTCTGATTTTAAATAAACAACTTAAATTATTATACTATGTAAATTGAATACAACTTTTGCTACATAATTCGCAATATTATAATTTTTATAACTATCGGAGAGTGCTCGAAATATGCTTTGAAATAAATTTCATATACGATATAGTTTTGCAACTTATGAAAATATATATTTATTTAGATGAACAATAACAACCCGGATTTCTGGTCAAGGTTGTTTTTGAGCAAAAAAAATTTCATTAAGGTCTGAAGTTGCCCAAAAATTTTTAAAATGTTGTCTTTCGCAAAAAGTTGTATTTAAAAGGTTTTCTCTAACAAAGAACTCATTAATTTTATTCATGATACCATCATTATGATCTTCTTTTTGGCTTTCCCATCTTCCATTCTATATGCGTCAGTGTTTATGTGCTATATTAAAAGTCGAAGTTGTGACTGATACTCATGTTTTTCTCTATTCTTTAGGTCGTGCATCTATTAATTTATTACCCTATACTTTCTTAAGGTATCATTTGGGTATTTTTCATGTTAAAATTGTGTTAGCTATTCTTAGTCATACCAATTAATAGGATACCATTTAATAATAGACTTAGCTACAATATTCAATTGAATATTAAAAATATAAAATTTATATATTGCAATAACAAATTTAGAATTTATAGTGTAAATCCTTAATAAAGTAAACGTAACTTTTATGAGGCAATTTTAGTAATTAATGATGATTATATTAACATAAAATAAGGACAATATTGTCAACTATAGTTGTTTTTTTATACCTAAAGTGTAATGGATTAGTTCCAATAATAGATGAAAATACCCAAAGTGGTAATTGTTGTAATAGAAAGAGAACGGAGGAAGTATGTAAATACAATGGAATTGAAAAATCTCATTTCACAACAACAACAAACCAACAATGATAACAAAAATTTTGCAAAAAATAAATTAAACAACAACTCGTGCAACGCACGGGCTTCAAAACTAGTTTTTTTTTTTTTAATTTCTAATAAAAAATATAGTCATGTGGGGTCTTGTTTGATTAGTGTCAATTAGTACTTTATCAATATTCAATCGTTAAATTTTTTACTAATATATAATGAAAAACATTTAAGTTCAAATATGTGCATTGAGAGACATGCACAGAAAAGTGAGAAGGATAAAAATAACAGGGAGTAGTTTTAATGGTGGAAATTTAAGTAATAAAAGTCTTTTCAGTGGAAGCCAACTTATCAAAAAAAATTGCCGCGGTCACTAATTTGGTAAGAAAATTTTTTATCAACACATCTAACGATCTAGTAATAGACTTGCAACTCATTGCCACTTTGTAAATTAAAAAATATCTTGTACAACAAAAGTTAAACAAAACAATTTTTCGGTTGGTAGTTGTAAAATTTGGCATTTTAACTTTACGTGATTAAAGACGTGTTCGGCAATAGCTTTTAAGGTAGCTTTTAGTGTTTGGACTAAATTAAAACACTAATAATGATAAAAAGTTGTGTTTGGTGAGGTAGTGTTTGGAGTAGCTTTGATGTTTGAACTAGTGTTTTGCAAAAGCTATAAATATTAATTTTTGGGTAGAGGTAGCTTTTGGAGTAGCTTTTGAAGATTGAATATAATTAATTTTTGTTACTTTTTTAAAACTAACAGCTAGTTTTACCAAACACTAATTATCACAAAAAGTTATTTTCACAGTCAAACTCTACAGCTAATATTTGACAGCTAACAGCTAGTACAACAGCTGACAGCTACTTCTACAGCTTACAGCTACCACAATAGCTACTTTGCCGAACAGGCCTGAATGTCTAAATCTTAAATTGGACTAGCGTAAAACTAAGTGTATTAATGATGCTTTAAGAGTTTAATAATTGCTTAGAGATAAAGTAAACTTAGTCGCCACTTCCATTAGGAGTTAGTAGATCTTTAATTTATACAAACTCTTGACGTATGGTTAAATTAGAAATTTATAGGTACTTCATATTTACAACTTCTGGCCAAAGATTGGCCCAGATGACTCCCATTGCAAATTGTTTTTATCAAATTAAAGTGTAATGTGTTCAATTTTTTAAAACAATTAGGTGTCTGATTTTTATTTTTTTTTATTTACAAACATAGCTGCCGTTTTTGGTTTTTCCCATTTTATTTTTCTGCCAATTTGACTAATCGGCCTTACAAACTACTAAAATATATGTAGAAGTTCATTTATCCTGTCAGATATATTCATTTTCTAAAAAATATCGACTTACCCTTTAAAAAAAATTGACTTAATTACTAACACATAAAATAAACTTGTTATAAATCTCCCTCTTTTTCCAAAAAGAAAGTGGCATGGAGTCTTCAGTCGTTGGGAAATGTGGAGTAGCCTTATCAATAGAAAAGCGATAACAAATGTTTAAGAATACAATGGAAAGACGCCAAATTGAATCTTCCATAGTGCTCCCGATAAGTACTCTCTCACACATTTTTTGCACATTTAAAATTGGTACATTTTACATTTTTACTCATTTAAGCAAATATGTGACAAATGCAAAAATAAATATGCTTGGAAGCACATAATTTAGGTGCTTCTAAGAGAATGTAAAAGTTTGCAAAAAGAAGGACAAGAATAGAAGGCATGATAATGTGATTATATGCCTATGTCTTAAAAAAAAGATAATGTGATAATATCTAGCACAATTATATTCAAATTTACTTCATGTTCCTAACCTCTTACCATACATATCGATGTGCTACTTTGTAAAGCCTCTCTATTCGTTGCTTGATAACACATGATTTGTATTTTCTCTTTCACTTGTGTTGACCGTTATATTTCACGCTAATGAGGGTCCCTCTTAGGGCTTGTTCTCCCCAACTTATTTTCAATTCAGTTCAGTTCTTAAATGATAATCATTACTATTAATTAGTTATAATTTAATTCAGTTCAGTTCGGTTCAGTTCAGTTCAATTCAGTTGTTTTATACCGAAGAGAACAAGCCCTTACTGTCAATTGTATCGCCAAAATAATAGGAACATATTGTAGAAAATAGATAGTATTATCATTGGCAAGGTTTGGTGTGTCCTTTCTGTGTGGATTGCGAGGATATATAGAGAAAGAGTATGGGTGCTAAATATTAAATTGTTAATTATCGAATAAGAGAAAGAAAATAGATTAAAGTTTACACGGTTGTAACCAATAATATAATGTTTAGCCTAAATTTTAGACCAAAAAAGCATCAATAAAGAATTAGAATAAGATTACAAGGGCGTTTGTGTTTTATTATTCAAGAACTGATAGTATAGCAAAGCAAAAATGTTTTGGATTGATTGGTTTGAGCTCCAATCAATCAATATATATATATAAAGGAGGAACTTTTCGGGAGCATAGGGAGCTCCTCAAGATTTCGAGCTCATAGAGCGCGCCACGTAGGATTGTCACGTCATCAATTTATATTTTTATTTTTTTTACAAAAATAGAGTTCTAGATGATTTAAATACATATAAGGAGATTTGGATAACTATAAATCGTTTTATTTAATTAATTATATAGTATTACCTTATTATATTAAGTATTTTTTTTGAGATTTTTGCTTTCCCCTAAATTCATAGGGAGCCAAAATAAGATCAAATACATTTATGTACATATTTAGATACTACTTTAAAGTTTTGACAAGTTAATTAGTTGTTTTTTTGGATCAAATTAAACTAGAATGACAATAGGATATTTACATACTTTAAAGAGTATGTAGGTTATTGAAAGCACGACATTTACATGCATAAAGGAGCAGATATGAGTTGTAATTTCCTAATCATCTAGTAGAGTTAGGAGTTTTGAGGATTCTACAAATGAAGTTAAACTAGAATAACAATAGGAGATTTAACAACCCAAACAATTATTACTAATTGAATCTTTTGATAAATGATAATCTACACTCACTTGATGTGAGAGCAAATTTGCAACATCAAATGGAAGATCAATTTCTCAATGACGACGCAATCAAGGGCAAGTTGTTATGCGGTTGAAAAGGGAGGCAATGACTAAAACTCAAAATAAATTATTTGATGTTGGATTTGATTGTTTAACTAACTTAACTACTAATCTTAATCAGTTGAAGGCAAAATCGAACTTATCTTATCTACCCTAATTCAAAGGGCAACAAGTATGTTACTATATCTAAGACATTGATGTTGCTGTGACATAGTGAGGTACTACTAGCAAGTAGCAACTAGGAATATAATAGAGGTTAATTAACTTTATAGTAAGTAATCTAATCCCACTTAAGATGAGTGCGGGAATCTAAAGGATAATGCTAATTGTAGGTTTGATTAATCCTTGCTTTAGAGATTGGAATTTTTTTAAAAAGAATACAATATAAAACTAGGAGGACTTTTTAATTTTTACCACCTTATAAAATAAAGTTTTTCAAAATAACTACCTCCATTTTTTTTAACTGACCACCTTATATGTCCATTTTTTTTAACTAACCACCTTATATGACATAAATCTTTTTAGATACCTATCAATTGATAGATTTCGTCAAGGAAATCGTCCTCAAAAAGGGTCTAAGAACGATTTCATCACTTTCACCTTTATTTACTAAAATGTATATAAGGTTACCCTTGTTTAAGAACGATTTCTTGGACAAAATCTGTCAATTAAAATGTATATATAAAAAGATTTAAGTCATATAATATAGTTATTTAAAAAAAAATGAGATTTTATAAGGTGGTAAAAATCGTAAAAATCTAAATATGAAAATTGAAGGAATGGTTGGAAAATGGAGATAATTCACAAAACTAAAAAAGGAATGGACACTGCGAGACATAGACATAAAAATAGACAAAAGCCCATCTTTTACGGAAACTTATTCAAATGGTGTTGGACTTTCGGATTGTTGTATTATAATGTGATCTGAGTTAATTTTGCAAAGTATTATACCTACATAATGATAATGCTATAATGCACATCTGGTGTTCTTAAAAGTTTACTTTGACTATTTATAAGTTACTTTCTCCGTTTTATATTAGTTGAAACATTTTGACTTTTACATTATTTACACATTTCCTTTGATTATATTTTGTGAGTTCTACATAAAGAAAAATATAGTCATGTAGAATCTTATTAGATTCACCCCGACAACTAGTTTCAAAATATCAAATTTTTATAGGGAATTAGAGATATTAATGATTAAAGTTACACATAGGCAAGTGTACCAGGTGAAATGTTTCAAGTAATAGGAAACATAAGAAGTATTATAATAATATCCCCACAAAAACATGTACTTACTGAATAATAGTAAAAATATAAGGTATACTTATAGATAACAGTAAAATTTATAGAATAATTATATGTAAGGTATAGTTATATAGATAAATAAAAGTTAGAGATATTAATATCATATTTCTTGCTATAAAGATGTTCGTCGTATTATGTTAGTGATCCCATGGTTTATTACATTTCTTTATAAGCCATCACGCAGTTTTTCATTGCTTGTTAAACGTCACTTAAAAATGAAGGGTTGATTAACTTCTTGTGAGGAAGGCTTTACTATATCATCACTTCAATG
Organism: Beta lomatogona; assembly: GCA_947646795.1. Lineage (NCBI taxonomy): Eukaryota > Viridiplantae > Streptophyta > Magnoliopsida > Caryophyllales > Amaranthaceae > Beta > Beta lomatogona. The sequence goes on from CANSNZ010000089.1 coordinate 8,560,230, forward strand.
CATGAAAGCAACATCATTTACTACATTAATGCAAAAAATATGAAAACATATATGCTTTCATCATTCTTTCTACTTCCACTATTTTTGCTTACTTCCTTAACAAGGGGAAGCATTGCCAGCGTGGATGGCTATGTTATATATCATTTCTCTTACAGGATATAGATATAGGATTTCCATTCAGCAATTGTTGGCTTATTTCCAGATCCATCTTTTTTTATATTTATGATATTATGATTACATGGAAAGAGTCTTTATAGCATTAATCACACGAGTTGAGTTAAAAAGCAAGAACGTTTAGGCAAACCAAAAATTTATTGGTTATTACGATTTCAAAGTTTTAAATATGAATCTATCTAAAGCTGAATTAGGGCTGCTTATCGATCGAGCCGAGTCTGCTCGGTTTGTGTTCGTTTAAGTTTATTCGAGCTTGAAGCTTAACAAGCCGAACTTTGTTGGGGCCGAACTTTTACCAAATTTAAACGAGGCGAGCTCAAACTGTTTACGAACAGGCTTGACTCTTTATCACCCCTAGTTTCTACATGTTTTCTTTGTTTTTCCTTTTTTAATATTTGAGATTTATAGGTTTTCGTTTAGACAATGAAACTATTAACTTATTATTGTGTGATATCTAGGTTAATATATTTTTGTACATATATAAATATATTATTTTTCTATATCAAAGTATAATCGAGCCTGTTCACGAGCTTTCGAGCCGAGCTTTGCCTAGCTCAGCTCGACTCGTTAAAGTCTAGAGCCAAGTTTGAATCTGAGCCAAGCCACCACGAGCCGAGGTTTGACCGAGCCGATCTCGAACTGTTCGCGAACAGGCCAGGCTTATTAACACCCCTAAGCTGGATTTATCTTGAAACCAAAAATTTATTAGTTTTTAAACAACCAAAAATTTCTTGGTCACAAAAGCAAAATATTAATATTATACATTTACATAATTTACACACTAGAGGAGATAATTTTTAAAAATTATATAATTTCAGTTGCTAAATTCAATTCCACTATATATTAATGTCTATCTCTTAACTCTCATAACTGAATTATCTACTAGTTATATAAAAAAAACTTAGGTGAATTATATGCTAGTTAGATTATTTTTTTTCAAATAATATTCTTCTGTTCGTTAAATTTTACCATTGAAAAATGGCAAAATTGGCCTCAACACCATTTACTATAGCGCGGGTGCACCAAACAGCCCCGACTAGGACTTATAGCCAGAACACCGCAAAGTACGGACCTGGGTGCAGTCCGTACCATAAATAAGGTCAGTGCCCAGAATTCTCGCCGGATTCTCTCCCCTTTCTTATTTTCTTCTTTTTTAACCCTAATTTTTTAACTTAAACAAAAAAAGGCGCGTGCCTTCATTTTCTCCTTCCTCAACTGAACAAAAAGACTTTCTTCCTCAAATTCCCTCTTATTTCCCCAAATTCCCTCTTTTTTCCCAAATGGACCCTAAATTCTGACAGAGTGAAATTCGCATAACAACAATGAGCTCAGCTTCACCTTCAAGTTTCAAGAAGAATTCAAATACCAGTTTAGGTAATGGTAGGGTTTACTGTCGACATCGATTGCTTGCAGTAGTCCAAACTACTTGGAAGTTCAACCACAATCAAGGAAAACACTTCTATGTCTTCCCAATATCTAATACTCGACTTATAGCTGGTGAGAATTCCAATCACCGACCTCATTTATGGTACGAACTGCACCCAGGTCCGTACTTTGGGGTGTTCTGGATATACACTAGTACAGAATCGACGATTTGCGTCGGATGCGAGGCGCCCATTTGCGTCGGACATGGTCTGATAGCACAAGTCTCGACGCAGATGACAGAGACATGGTCTGCGTCGGATTAGGAAACAACGCAAGTTGAGGAGCTATTTGCGCCGGTCGGGTCTCGAGGTGCGACGCGCATGAGCCTCGCCCCAGCATACACAATGCATTGGCCTCTGCTATTTGCCTCGCATGATGAGCCAGGTGCGATGCAGATGATAGACCATTTGTGTCGCACATGCATGGCTCAGCATGCGACGCAAATGGCAGAGGCCAAGCAAACCCCAGCTGCCCAGTAAGCCCATAACCTACCATTTGCGTCGCACATTATGCCACATGCGACGCAAATGGTAGGTTTTTCTTAAAAAATAGTTTTCACCATTCTAAAAGCTGCAATATATTAAAAAACAATTCCACCATTGAAATTGCAAACAATTCTACAATCATTCTGATTACAGTAGAATAAAATCACCATTCAGATTCCAAATAATTATACAATCGTTCTAAATTACAATCTAAACTGAACAAAAACTAAAATGAAATAATAGACAATCCTAGAAAATGAAATATATCACTGTATACATGCAAAGGAAAAAAAGTAAAGAACATTGCAGATTAACACTAAATCATCCAAGGTAGTGACAGTCAGTATACTTATGAATTTCGACCGCCGCATTAGTCTGTAGTAGCAACATCAAGCTCTCCTCATACGTCTGATCAAACGAACACAATTGTTCCTTCACCAAATACACGAGAATTCAATCAAAAACCCTAAAAATTAAACTCAAACAAAATTTAATTTGAGAGAAAATTGAACAAACCTCGGAAGCAAGACGACCAAGACAAGTACCGGCGAAGGAAGAAATTTAATCTCTATGGAAAAGGAACCCGAGTTTTTTTTGGTGGGGTGAAAACTCAAAGTGAACACAGATTGTTGGTGGGGTGAAAACTCGAACCAAACACACAACCCCCAATTTGCAAAACCTAGATTCGAGTTATGAGATGAAAAATTTTAAAATTTTAAAGCTTAGATATAATTATTCATATTTCAACAATTACATGAACAAAGAAACAAGAAAAACCCTAATTCGAGCAAATTAAATCTGAGCAAATCTCTATCGCAACTGACGTCTTCGGTGGAGAATGAAATTGGAACAAACAAACGGCGATGTCTTCTTATTGGTGCTTCACAAACGAAAAAATGAACAAGAGATTTAAGAAGAGTTCGTCTTCGGTGGAAAATATCTATCGCAACTAACGTCTTCGGTGGAAAACGAACGGTTCGTATTCATCTTGTTCGATTTACTGGGGAAAGGAGAAGAAGGGGAGGGAGTGAGGAGATTAGAAAGAATTTACAGGAGATTGAAGAAGGGGAGCAACTGATGAATTTGTGATTGAAGAAGGGGATGAAGATTAAAGAAGGGGAGGAAGTGAGCGGCGTTTAGAGAGAGGGTGTGGGAGTTTTAGGTTAGAAAAGATGGAAGGCTGGGCAGTTAAAAAATAGTGGGCCGATCTGCGTCGGATGGGCCCATATGGTTCGATGCAGATCCCTAATATAATTATTTGCGTCTCACGTAATACAGCATCCGACGCATATCGCTTGTTCATTGTGCCCATTTGATTTATTTATTTGCGTCGAACATAGCAATGCATCCGACGCACATGATTCTCCCACTCATTTGCTTTAAGTATTTGTGTCGAATGCACCTCAAGTCCGACGCACATGAACCATGATTTGCGTCGCGTTCAACACCCATCCAACGCAAATGATAATTCTGCGTCGGTTCGCCAATTGTACGACGCAATTGATGAGACGCAAATCAATGTTTTTCTACTAGTGATAAGTCGTAGTTGGGGCTGTTTAGTGCACCTACGCTATAGTTCAGAGTGTTGAAACCAATTTTGCCTTGAAAAAGAAATTGTTTAGCTAGCAAATTAAGCACTCCACCACTGACCGCACTACAACTTTACAAGTGACTAGAGTGCATGAGTATTTAATTAATGCACCACCAGAAATAGACTAGGTACATCATTCAAATTTAATGACGCACAAAAAAGGTCTAACTTAACCTAACATATCTTTCATAAACTCCATGACACAGGTAGGTTACCAGATTTTAATTGTCAAATAATCTCATTGAACTCACCAAGCTTGGATATGGATTATGTATGGAGTGGTACTTAAGTTCAACGTTATTATCAATTAAAGATTCTCTTATAGTTATATATACTACAAATTAAAGTTCCCCCTCGAAATGAAAAGAGATAATGGGGCGTTTGACAATTAGAGTTTTGAGGCAAAAAGAGAGTTTTCGACTACTTTTAGAGTTTTTGAGTAGTCAAAACTCTATGGGGGTGTTTGGTAAAGAGAGTTTCAAGAGAGAGTTTTGGGTGAAAACTCTCAAAATGAAAAAGCTCCTCTTTGGAGCTTTTTCTTTAGAGGATTAGGTGAGAGAATGTATGAATGACTTTTTTGCCCATAATTATAATACTAACATATCAGTTAATATGTCCATAAATATCATTTTATATAGACAAAGGGTAATCAACTTTTAGCAATCAGCTAAGTTTTACAAAACACATTTATGTGAAAAGTTAATCAAATCTGCAATCAAATCTGCTAAACAAAAAGGTAAAATTTTAAACTCTAACTCTAAACTCTAACAGCTAAACTCTATTTGCCAAACAGGACCAATATTAATTAATAAGGAAAAGTGGTAACTCAAGCGGTAAGCTAAACTACGTAGTACGTACTTTAAGGTCCAGAGGCATACATGTCAGGTATCAAGCCTCGACAAGGGTATGCATGTTACGATCTAGAGAGTGTGGTTAGTGTTTGATTTAGCGTATGTGGTTTGATTAAGATGACCTAAATTTTTATTAGATGGTGGGGGATTGAGAGATTTTCTCAATTAACTTCATTGGGGAATCACATTAAGCAAATACGACTTTACAAGAATCATAAGGATTTGAATTACGAAATATTGTTCATCTATGTGATGCATGAAAGCCATGCATATCTCCAAGAAACTGTTAAATCATTTAGCAAGAAAAGAGGCAATAGCTGCCAAAGAATAAAAGAAGGCTAAAACACCAAAACCAACAACCGGCATAGCGCCCACCTGAGCCCAACGTCCAAAGTTAATTAGTCTTGGACTGCTCATCCGAGCTTTTAAGAGGCGAAGTATATAAGATTGGGGATTCAATGATTACTGTAAGAAAGTGCAAAGTTTTTTCAGTGAACACTGACTTCTTTCTAAAAGAGAGGAATCGTTCGGTCATTCCATCTCTATCTTGATCCTGAAAGTTGTGTTTTCAAAGAATTTGGATGATTTAAGACAAATAAGTCCTATAGTACATCTATACATGCCTACTAGTAATATTCTTAAACCTTACATTATCTTGCTTTTTTCAATAGTTTAGATTTGATGTAAGTGAAAAGATGTAAGTTACGAAAACTGTTCCTAGGATAAGATCTTAAAAACCTTGATGCACCCCTCTTTTTACAATGCAATATGAAATAATTGAGCCAGAAACAGAAAATGAAACTAAACCAATGTTTCCAGCAAGAAATCAGAAGTCATATTCATATTGGGCCCCTAAATATTTTGTTACAACTTACAAACGTCATAGTTTAAGGCAGATTCATGCACATATGCTTTTCCTTCTCCAATCACCCATCCGAATTTCATAACCTATAACTACTAGCTTGCCGAAGACTATGAGGATTGAGGGCCCTTATTCAAGTGATCAAGTCTTATTAGTCGTACAATCAACCAGCAATATCCTATCTTAATCTTGCAAATCTGCAATGCAAATACAAATACAAAGTGGATGCACTTTCCCCTAAAATATTAAAATACCAAAAAGAAATAAAAATAAAAATAAAAAAATGGGATGAATGTGACAACTTATTGCATACATTTAGGCTTTGGTCGTTAAGACTTAAGATTGCATGCATTACGGTCAAAAAATTTATTGTTTGATATTTGAATAGTTTATGATATTAATATAACCAATCAATAATAATATGATTACTTTTAATAAAGTGAGATTATGAGAAGAATATAGTACTGTTGCTTTTTTTTCATGTACTGGGGAAGGTGCTTTTTGTGGAATTGCATGTTGATCTTTGATCAGAAGATGAGAAAATCATGGACTTGAAATCCCCTATATACTTATTTTTGAAAAAAAAATTGTCATTTTTGTTTAATAATGAATTCATTGCGGAACTGCTTATCTCATCAAATAAGCTCTCTTTCGTTCGTGCTTCTTGATTTCTTATAAATTTATAAGTCATTATTGGGAACATATTACTAGAAAGTAGAAGTCATGGTATAGAAAAATTGATATACTTGAAGTTTTTTTATTCAATAAGTTTTTCTAATGCTACTTTTCTATTTAATACTTCTTATCATTACACTTGTTCTGAAACTTTTTTTTTGACTTTTGCGTAATATATAGTTTTATAATTCATACAACCGAATCGCTATTTACCGTCCGTATTTACTTGAAATCGTCCGTATTTTTTTCATTGAATACCCCCCATGTCCCTCCCCCTTTCACCTCACTTTACCCTCTCCACTCTCATCAAACTTAACCCTCTCTCTCTACAATGAAGCACTAACACCACCACCACCTTCCCAACACCACCACCGGACCACCACCGAACCAACTTAGCACCACTGGAAATGTCCAAGGAAGGACCCTCAATGCCGCCAGAACGGAATGTGGTAAGTTTAAGGTTTTGTTTTTTTTTTTATCCCGCCGGAAATTTTTTTTTTGCGCCACCAGAGCAGGGTAACGGATTGAAAATCCGTTACCCCAATGGAATCAACGGATGAAAAATCCACAGAGGCAACGGTTTTTTTATCCGTTGCCTCTGTGGAAGCACCGGATTTTTCATCCGTTGATTCCATTGGAGTAACGGATTTTCGATCCGTTACGCTCTGAAATTTTCCGCAGAATTTTGTTTATTTTTAGTAATTTCTGTTTTATTTATGTTTTAATAATATATTTTTTGTTTATTTAAAATAATTTATGTTTTTTATAATTTATGTTTTAATAATTTATGTTTTAATAATAAAAAAAAATTTGTGTGTATTTGGTTGTTATAATTTATGTTATTTTAATTTATAATTTTAATTTTAATAATTATTATGTTAATTTGTGTGATTATGTTGTAATTAGGATTTTATTATGTTAATGCATGTTAGTAACATGTTAGTATTATTTAATTTGTTTGATTTAATGATTTAATCATGTTAATATTATTAATTGTTTTTATTAGCATGTTAATATTAGCATTTAAAAGAAAAATTGTAGTTAATATTAGCATGTAAAAAAAATTAGTATTAATATTTGTTGATATTTTATTCAAATAATTAGTATTAATATTAAAAAAAAATACCATTTAGTTAATATTTGATTTTCCGTGATAATTAGTATTGATTTTGTAATTATCGAATAATAGTACATTCGTTTCTGTTAATTTTGTTAATGAATATTTAGTTAATATTTGTTGATATTTTATTCAAATATGTATGCATATTATTGTAATTATATTCATAATAAGTAGTAATTTAATAATAGTCGTTGCAAAAATTTATTTATGAATGGTTTTTATTAAGTTGAGAAATTGAATATGTAGTTAATAATAGTTGTGATTGTTAAATAAATAATAATGATTATTAGTTACGATAAGTAAGTAAATAATAGTGAATAATATTATTGATTATATGTTGTCTAAATGGAAAAATGCTAAACATTATAGGTTTATTTGCCGGACTTTGGGGGTGATTGTATAGATTATAATCACATGTTTTATAATGAAACACTATGGGATGAGAAAAAGGAACTACAAGATTGGGTTAAGAAAAGGGCACATAAAATCGGGTTTGTGATGGTTATTATGTCAAATCATAAACACGATCCTAGTGGTCGACCATATGTATATATGAAATGTAACCGGGGTGCACCATATCGGGGTGAAGGTAGGGATCTTAGTGTAGCAGAACGTGTAGCTACAAAGAGAAAAGCATGTGGATGTAGAGCGGGCGTGAAGGTTGAGAATTTCGAGTACCCAAATCGAACTGGATGGGTGATTAAAGCAGAACGGGGGATTAGGGGCATGCACAATCATGAGTTCGTTCATTACCGTGAGGGCCACCGACCCATTAGCGGCCTTAGTCCGGCGGCTAAGGTTTTCGCTCGCGATATGATAAAGTCGCACGTTAGGCCTGCTAGTATCATGAAAGCTGTGAATGAAAAATTTCCCGATGATCATCCAAATATGAGACACTTTACAACCTGAAAGAAAAGGATAGAAGGGAAGCAATGGATGGTAGAGACGTGATGCAACACTTCCTTCACCTTGCTCGAGAGAGCGGCTACCTTCATTGGATTAGGCAAGACGATGAGACAAATGCAATGATTGCGGCATTCATGGTGCACCCTCGTTCGGCAAATATCCTCCTCACTTATCCGCTTGTTGTTGGTATGGATGCAACATATAAAACCAACAAATATAACATGCCTTTTCTAGAGCTCATTGGGATGACGCCTTGTAACAAGAATTTTATTGTTGGGTATGCTCTGATGGCCAACGAAACAGCTGATAGTTATAATTGGGTGTTGGACAAGTTTAGGTTGCTTATTGGAATGAATGTTGTCCCTGTTACACTCATTACTGACCGTGATTTGGGCCTTATGAAAGCAATCCGGGAAGTGTTTCCTAACTCTGCACATTTGCTATGTAGATGGCATATCAACAAAGATGTGCAGGCTAGAGTTAGTAACATCATGGGCAACACCGATGCGGGTCCGTGATTCATTAGCCGAACTTGGTATCGAATAGTCAACGCGACCGACAAGAGGAGTTATGAGGCCGAGGTTGAGAATATGAGAGATGTTTACAGAAAGTGGCCTAAAATAATCCAATACGTTGAAACAACTTGGCTTGTGTACAAAGAGAAGTTTGTGTGGGCATGGACGGACAGTGTACTTCATCTTCGGGAACACGTGCACTAGCCGAGTTGAAAGTGCACACTCTGCACTGAAGTCTTGGGTTTTTAGTAGCATAACTGCCTTGGACACCATCTTTTCTATTGCTCACAGTGAGATAGAAAATCAGGTGAAGAAGGTTGAGAATGATTTGGAGGAAAGTCGGCGTCGGCAAGGAATCTTGTACAAGACTCAGGCATTGTATCAATTAAATGATCGAGTCTCGCATTACTGTTTAGAACTCTTACTGCATGAGGAAAATCGTATGCGGGAGTTAGTCTATGAGGTATATCAGCGTTGCGGTTGCTCGTTGAGAACCACACATGCAATCCCCTGTGCATGCGCCATACGCAGACGATTGGAGGCGAAAGAGAGTCTGTACCTGACAGACTTACATCCTTATTGGACTACTTTGATCATTGGTGATGGTATTAACAACCCTGTGTTTGTATCTGAAGCAGCACAGAATTCTCAGTACTTCTTAGAGTTGGTTGAGCAGGTTCAAAGTAGTGATCCTGCCGTATTGCGGAGCGCTACCCGGGTTCTAGAGGAACATTAGCGTAATCCTGGCGATTCAGCTTTTGAGCCCGAGATTGTCAAGAACCCCAAAGGGAGACCACGACGAAAAAATCACCCGAGTACAAAACGAAAGAAGAGTGGTTTTGAGCACACATCCAGTTCGTCTTCAAAGAGAGGCAGATCTTTAGGTTCAGTTATGAGCTTGTCAACTTCTACAGGTAATATGTTTGTTAATTGTATGTATTGATTATTTATTACATTTATTTGCTACGTATTGATAAATTTAATGTTGATTAATTTGATTGTTGTAGGTCGGGAAAGTGTGGTTGGATAAGAGGGTTCTAGTGGATTTCCATTTTACCGCAGGATTCCTGCGATTGTTGGCCCATTCATTACTAGATGGACGAATGTCCAGGAGGACGGTAACTGTGGATTTCGAACTGTTGCAGATTGTTTTTTAGGGAGTGAAGACCATTGGGGTTTTATCCGCCAAAATATGGCAAATGAGATTGCTGCTCATCGGGATGTTTACACACGTATTTACTATGATGGGATAGACGCATCAATAAGGCGCATTACTTGGAGTGGGGGGCCAGCATCTGAGGCTCATTGGATGGTTACTTCGCAAGACTTGTTTCCTATTGCGCAGATGTTCAATGCCGCAGTCATTTTGGTAGGACTAGGCCCAGTGGGACAACTATATCCGTGTATCACTGTCCTTCCTTGGCGTGCTTTTGAATACACGATGGGTCCAACTAACGAACTCGTGATAGCACATCTTGGTACCTTTGAGCATTATATTAGACTGGAGTTACTTCCCGGATCACCCGTACCACCTATTCATAACTTGTGGCATAACATGCATGAAGATAGTGTTGATGGTTGGGATCAGTTGTATGGTGTGAGACGCGCTTTATGGGAGGAGTTACTCTCTACTTAGTATATACTCCCTCCGTTTCATTTTAATCTACACACTTACACTTTTCACACATGCCAATGCAAAACTTTGAGGACATATATCTTTAGTGTTGTGTTTGTAAAAATTATAAAAAGTACATATTAATAAAATACATGTTATGATGAATCTAACAAGATCCCACATGACTATATTTTCATCCGCATATAAATCACAAATGATGGTCAAAGTGAAATTTGTGAATAGTGTAAAATATCAAAGTGTAACAATTAAAATGAAACAGAGGGAGTAGTATATAGTGAGATCTATTCATTGTAATATTTTATGTATTCTATTTGATAATGACATTTGTAATTATTAGTATTATTTGATAATCGCATTTGTAATTATTAGTATTATTTGATATGATATTAATATATAATGTTGGACTATAATAAGTTGCAATGATTCAAAGTGAAATAATAAGTTGCAATTCATTATAATGTAGTATTAAAGCTAGATGGTAACTATTAATGATAAGTATAAGTTGATATGATATTAATATATATGGATGGACCATGGTAACAGATCACCTTTCCGTTACCACCGCAGAGGTAACGTAGATATGCAACGTTACCTCTGCGGTGGTAACGGATTTTCTATCCGTTGCCCGCCTTTTTCGAAAAAAAAAATTTTCTTTCACCAACTTTTCCGGCGAGGGGGATTTTTAATCACTACTATTTTCCGGCTAAGGGGTCGGTTTTATCCACAAATAAGTACAAAACTAACCTGATTTGAAGATTCTCCGATTTCCTTTGCCTTCTTCCTTGGGGACATACTTTTTCCGGCGAGTTGTGGTGGTGGTGGTGGGCGTCGGTGTGTTGTTGGTCCCCGGTGTGGTGGCCGCCGGTCAACTGGTGGTTGCCGTGTGATGGTGGTTGCCGTGTGGTGGTAGTTGCCATGTGGTGGTGGTTGCGGTGGTGGTGGTGGCTATGGTGGGAGTGAGTGATTAGTGAGAAGAGTGAGAGTGAGAGTGAGGAGTGAGGAGGGAGAGTGTGAGTGAGTGTGAGAGTGGGGTATGTATTTGTAGGGGTAGTTTAGGAGTATTTAAGAAAAAATACGGGCGATTTTTAGTAAATACGGGCGGTAAATAGTAATGCCCTTCTCTTGATAATTGATAAAACTATAAGTAATTAAGTACTCCCTCTGTCCCTAAATAGAGTGCCCATTTTTCCATTTATATTTGTACCAAATAGATTTCTCATTTCCTTATTTGGTATGGGTCCACCAATTAAAATATTATTTTGCTTTCAACTTTTATAATATCACCCACTTTCTCATATGGCCCACATTCTCTCTCCTTAATAAGCAATTCATAAAAAATTGTACCAACTTAATTATAATTTAATACAACTAAGGTCCTACACATGATTTCTTCTTAATACTTGTGCCCAAAAGAAATGGGCAGTCTATTTAGGGACGGAGGGAGTAACAAACAATTTGAATTCTCGCATTTAAGTTTTAAAACCTTTTATAATTCTTATCAGCTAAAAGAAATAGGAAAAATTGACAAAAATAAGCCAACCTTTACCCGATCTTCCACATTTAAGCCAACATTTTGATAATCCAGAGTTAATACAACCTTTAAATCATTTAAACCAATATTAGGACAGGGGACTCTTCTTACCTGCTAACACAGGTTGCAACCGGTTTACCCTCATTAATTTTTTTTTCTGTTTTTTTCCTGTTTTGGTTTCTAAATAAATCCCTATTCTTCTATTTCTCCCTCTTCTTCCTCCATTCCTATTCTTCTATTTCTCTCTCTTCCTCCATTGTCGTTCTTCATTTTCTTTATCTTCCTCCATTTTCATCCATCATTTTATCTCACTTCTGTTAATTAACAATGTCACAAGGCTCTGTTAATTCGGCAAATTCGAAGGTGAAATGCAATTGTGGGAATTTTGCTGTGGTTAGAATAGTGAGAAGCGGCTCAAACGCTGGTACCAAATTCTATGGTTGTCCAATGTGGCCTGTAAGTATAATTTGTATGTCTAATTATTTGATTTTCAGCACAAAGTTTTGATCTTTTGGTCCTTGATTGCAGAACACAACTTGTAGAATGTTTGTGCCATTTGATGATAAGAGTGTTGTTGTTGGGGATTTGCAACTGAAGTTGTTAGAGAGAGATACAACAATTGCTGAGTTGGAGATGATACAGAAATTCAACGAAGATAGAATTAAAGAGTTACAAAAGAAGAACAATGAGTTGGTGCTGATGGTGGAGAGTTTGAAGACAGAGATTTGGGAGCAAAAAAATGGGGGCAATTAGAGGCTACGCTAATCAGAAACATTTGTCAATGGCCCATTTTTGCTGCACTAATTGTAGTTGTTGTGTTTTACAATCTTAATTAGGATTGTAGTTGTATGGCAGGTTGTAGTTTAAGAATGGTTAAGTGTATTGGAGCATTTGGCTAAGTGTATGAAGTACTAGTAAACTGGTTTGACTAAGAGCTTTTGTTTATTATCCCTGTGTGACAACAGTAAATTGGGGTGTAATGAAACATAACTTAATATACTCTTGGAAAACAACTTCATTACATGGCTTACAAACCTCATTGTTGGCATCAAAATACATCTACTAAATATGCTTAAGCATTGTTCACACCAAAATACATCCCAACATTCCAAGTTAATACCAAAACTAAACCTACTATCATAGAAGTTTTCATAACCCTAGTGTGTTGTTCACTACTGTGGAGGTTTGGCTGGGTTGTGTGACAACATTGATCTCCCTTGCTCTTCCACTTCCATCAAAGACCTGTCAATTAGAGAATACACCAAGTTAATCAATGCAACTGACCATATTAGCAAGTAGTGGAATTAATGCTTATTGCTGCGGTGATATTGCTGCGGTTTTACCCATACGCAGCAATATATAACGACAAAAAAAAAGGTAAATTATAAAATAAATATATTGCTGCGGTTTTTAATAAAAACCGCAGCAATATGGTTGCAACAGTAAGCTTTGGCCAAATAGTTGACCATTTGACCAAACATATTGCTGCGTTTTCTAGAGAAAACAGCAGCAATATATATCCAACGGATTTTTTCAAAAAAGTGATAACATTTTATTCCTGAAATATATTGCTGCGGTCTCTTTCAGAAACCGCAGCAATATATTAAAATAATGTTAAAAAAATATTATTTTAATATATTGCTGCGGTTTCTGACAAAACCGCAGCAATATCCCCCGTACTCTGAATCTAAAACACGGGTTTTTTTTTTTTGGCTTTACTGTTTCTCTTCTTTCTCTCTCTCTCTATTCGCACTCTCTCACTCACTCTCTCTCTCTCTCTACTCTCACACTCTCTCACCATCTTCAAATTTCCGGCGATAAGGTTTCATTTTCCGGCAACAAGGTTTCGGTTTCCGACGACAAGGGTACCTAACTCGTTTTTCCGGTGGTTTTCGGCCTTTTTGGAGCGGTTTTCGGCCGTGTTTTCGCCCCTCTTTGGTGCGGTTTTCGGCCTTCTTTTGTGCGGTTTTCGGCCTTCTTTTGGTGCGGTTTTCGGCCGGTTTTGCGCTCCTCTACTCCGTTCACAGCCGCTAGGGCCACCTTCCCCTTGTCATACGGTTAGTTTTTCATTAATTCTTATTAATTTTCAATTGTCTTTTTTCATTTATAAAAAAATTGGCTTAAATTGTAGTTAAAAATGCTCAATATAATATATATATATATATGATTACTTATGAGATTTAAGGATTAAAAACTAAATTTGTGATGATTTTGCTTAAGTTTTTGTATGCCCTAGAATGTTATACGGGATTGTTTTTGCATAAGTGTGGTGAATTGTTTGAAGTGATATATATAATGGGCTTATTTTTGCAATGCCTTCATATTAATAGACTCACCAATGGGAGAGGAAGGGAAATCTAAGGAATGGTTTGGTATTTGTTGTTTGGTTATGACTTGAAATCGCTTAAATGCGATTGTTTGTATGTATAATGCGATTGTTTTTTTGCAATGCCTTCATATTTATAGACTCACCAATGGGAGAGGAAGGGAAATCTAAGGAATGGTTTGGTATTTGTTGTTTGGTGATGACTTGGAATCGCTTGAATGCGATTTTTTTATGTACATCATAATGCCTAGATACCCGTTCAAGATTTACTCATTAGGAGTAAGTCTTGAATAGTCCCCGTTTTGGGATTGTTCTTAAACGTCACATCTCACTTAGGTAGTGAATGTGTGTTGATTCTTTGATTCTAAGTGAAATACGGTTAATCATTTCCCTAATTTGTTCTCCGGGTGCATATAAGATAAGCAATTATCTTCATCGTGTACTTGGAGAACCGAAGGGAAATCTTTGCCGAATTTTACTTAGAATCAAAGATGATACATGCATTCACTAGTGGGATTGGACGTTTAAGAATGGGTTAGGTTGGAGTGATAAGGACCCAAGTGGAAGCATGCATTGAATATTAGTTTGTTGTGTTATATTTATGTGAATTTTTTAATTGATAATAAGTTTTAATGGATGTATATATGTGTGGGGGTTTTTAGAAATGGATCGAAGTTGGATGTATGGAAAGCGGAATACGTTGGAGTTCGTATAAGGTGTGAATGAGTTTTGTAAACGTGCTTGTAGAGCATCAACAACTTACTTGCGAGGATGAGATATATTGTCCATGTGTTGATTGCTACAATGTGAATACGATTTCGATATTAGGTTAATAAGAGATCATATTATTCGTCGAGGATTTAGAGCCGAGTATTATATTTGGTTATGGCATGGTGAGAAGGGAAAGTATACTCGGAATAGGGTTATTGTTGATGATGGCACTAGTAACTCATTAGAGATTGATATGTCGAATGTTGGGGCAGAGAATGAATTTGTGATTGAAGATCATCTTAGGATAGAAGGTGATGATGTTGTAGGTAATGAAAATGATCACGGAGATAATAGTGACACTGAGGATGAAGAGTTTGGTGATGATCGATTAGGTGAGATGTTGGAAGGGGCACGTGACCATTTTAAAGAGCGGTCACGAGTGTTTGACGATTTGTCGAAGTCGCCGGGAAACCCCTTTATCCAGGGTGTACAAAATACACTAAATTGAGTGGGGTTTTAACCCTTTTCAACATCAAAGCGAAACATAATTTGACTGATGTAGGCTTCACAGAACTCTTAGAAGCTTTACAAGATATGTTTCCTGAGGGTAATTTATTACCAAAATCCACCTACTATGCCAAAAAATTAATGTGTCCTTTGGGTTTAGAATATGAGCGGATTGATGCATGTTCGAATGATTGCGTGTTGTATCGAAATGAGAATGCAGACCTTTATGAATGTCCGAGGTGTGGTAAGTCCCGCTATAAATTGCCAGATGGGGTTGAGCCTGGGCCGGGCAATACGGGTCCTTCTGCGAAAGTGTTGTGGTATCTTCCAATTGTGCCAAGGTTTAGGAGGCTATTTTCTATCAAAGAAGATGCAAAGAACCTAAGATGGCATGCTGATCGGAGAAAGAAAGATGGGATGTTTCGGCATCCAGCAGATTCTCCTCAATGGAAGGCTATAGATTCCAGATATCGGGAATTTGGTCAGGAAGTTAGGAACTTGAGACTTGCATTGTGTACGGACGGAATGAACCCTTACGGTACTTTGAGTAGTCAACATAGTACTTGGCCTGTTCTGTTAGTGATATACAATCGTCCTCCATGGTTGTGCATGAAGCGGAAATATATTATGTTGTCTCTCTTAATTTCTGGGCCTAAACAGTAGGAAATGATATAGACATATATCTTGCACCTCTCATCGAAGATCTCAAAAAGATGTGGGACGAAGGTGTTATGGTATTTGATGCGTATTCCAATGAAGATTTCAGGCTTCGTGCTATGCTATTCTGTACTATAAATGATTATCCTGCTTATGGCAATTTGTCGGGGTATAAGGTCAAAGGAAAAAAGGCATGTCCCATTTGTGAGAATGGTATGGAGGCTACACATTTGCCACATTGTGGGAAACATGTCTATATCATTAATAGGCAATTCCTACATAATTCTCATCCATATCGAAAGAAAAAAGCACCATTTAACGGGTTAGTTGAAAATGCTCCAGCTCCTAGACCGTTGACCGGAAAAGAAGTTTATAATCGTGTTAAGGGGATGGGCACAATATTTGGTAAGGGGGTTAAACCTTCGGAAGACGATGGTGTCATTTGGAAAAAAGAGTCTATATTCTGGAGACTTCCTTATTGGAAATACTTACCAGTTAGACATTGTCTCGATGTAATACACATTGAAAAAAATGTTTGTGATGCAATTATTGGTACTCTGTTGAATATGCCGGGAAAAACTAAGGATGGTCTGAAAGTTCGCAGAGATATGGAGAAATTGAAGATTCGGCCTAATTTATGGCCAAAGATTAAGGAAAAAACTAAGAAAGGAAAGGGAACAACAACATATTTGCCTCCAGCTTGTTATACATTGTCTAGGCAAGAGAAACGATTCTTTAGTGAGTGTTTATACGGTATTAAGGTTCCCACTGGATACTCATCTAACATGAGAAGACTTGTTTCTTTGAGTGATCTGAAATTAATTGGGCTGAAGTCCCATGACTGTCATGTGTTGATGCAAGTGTTTTTGCCGATTGCAATACGCGGGATTCTTCCAAAACATGTCAGGCTTGCCATCACGAGGTTGTGTTCATTTTTCAATACCATATGCAACAAGGTTCTTGACCACGATAAGTTGGATGCTTTGCAAAATGAGGTGGTGATAACACTTTGTCAATTTGAGATGTATTTTCCACCTTCTTTTTTGACATTATGGTTCACTTAGTCCTTCATTTGGTAAGAGAGATTAAAGCGTGTGGTCCTGTGTTTTTAAGATGGGCATACCCTTTTGAGAGACATATGGGTTCTTTGAAAAAGAAAGTGAGGAACCCAGCAAGACCAGAGGCGAGTATTATTCAAGGAACAATTGCCGAAGAGGTTGGAGGATATTGTTCTTCTCATTTTGCTAAGGCTGTGACGATAAGCCTTCCAAAGTCCAGACACGAGGGAAGGTTAGAAGGCAAGGGTGGTGTCGGAATGCGACATATTTCGCCTTCATTGAGTGAGTTGAATAAAGCTCATCTTTTCGTGTTGCACCATGTTACTGAAGTTAATCCATACTTAGAGAGACATATGCGTGAATTGCGCCACAAAAACCCGTCAAAAGGGGAGAGGGCGTTGATGAATGAGCATAACAGGTTTTTCATTGATTGGTTCCATAATAAAGTAATTGGTGAATTGTCTGCAAACGACCATCATGTACCCGATACAATTAAGTGGTTGGCATACGGTCCACGTGACAGTTTTAAATCGTATGAGGGGTATGATATCAATGGATTTACCTTTTACACTGAACGTCAAGACAAGAAATCGAAGGTGGTACAGAATTGTGGGGTTTCAATGGTTGCATCATCTAGGGAGTATGCGAGTGCAAAGGATAAAACTCCGATTGATGCTACACAATCATATTATGGGATCATTCAGGAAATATGGGAGCTCGATTATTGTGACTTCACTATGCCTATTTTTCAATGCAAGTGGGCGGATAATAGACGTGGTTTGCGAAAGGATGAGTGTGGTTTTACTCTAGACGATATGAGTCGTCTGCGTGACACTGAAGAACCTTTTATCCTCGCATCACAAGCAAAACAAGTGTTTTATGTATCTGATCCTGTAGACACTCAGTGGTGCATTGTTGTTAATGGTAAAAGGCGAATTTTAGGAGTTGGTGATGTTGACGATGAAGAAGAATATGATAAGTTTGATGATATTCCCCCTTTCTCAATCCCAAGTGATGATATGATGGATGTGTATGATACTGAAAATAGTTACATGCGAGTGGATCACCAGGAGGGTATAACGGTCATCGAGCAACCTATTGACCAAAATTAAAGGTAAAAAATGTTCTATATGAGTAATTTAAATACTAAATTGATGTACTTATAATAGATTTCATTACAATAATGTGTTGATATATATTGTTTTAAATTTTGTTAACACTTTTTGTTGTTTCTATGTATATGTTACAGATATGGCTAGTGACGGTTCGAGCGATCGGTCATCGGATTCCGATGCACCATTTCACCCGGAAAAGGAGGCGATCGGGGGGAGGACAGCGATCGTGCTCGCAGATGCGTTTGATGCTTGGATGGAAAGAATGGAAGTAGAAGGCGATAGAAATGCTTTACTTGACATTGAGGTGACATCGATCCACGTCGCCCACCCCCTCGGGTTCGCGATTATTGTAATATTGAATATGTCATTTATTTGTTCGTTCTCTAATTCATAGTTTCCTTATTTTGATTCTTAGCTCCTCGTCAGACCACTGCATATTATGGTGCACAAGGGAGGGGGAAGAAGTCATGTGGGAAGACAAAGGCAGCTAAAAAGAGTAAAAGAGGTCCCACGATGAATCTCCACAACACAGAAGATATGTTCTTACAGTTTGATGAATTGGGGAGACCAACAGGTAATTATTGATTGTAAGATAGTTATAATTTACCATGCTTAGGATTTAATGTTTGTATTTTGTAATTGTTTTTTCTATTAGGCACGTGGAGATCCAAGTATGGTATTTGGGTCGGTCTTTCTATACGCAGGCTTAACATCAATTGGAAATGGAAAAACATTTCTCCTGCCTTGTTGGATTTGATGTGGACAGACACTATGGTAAGATTTGTTTCATTTACAATTTTGAGATTTATTGTTCTATTGTTGATCTAACGTGCTTATTTATTTGTTTATGATGGAAAACAGAATATGTTTCACCTTCCGGACGAGATAAGCTATAAGAGGCATTACTTGATCGTTTGTGAACTCCAGATGGAGGGATTTCAAGAGCAAATTGGTATCTGGTTGGATCACCATGACCAGAGTCAGATCAAAGAAGGAGAAGCTAGGTGATACTCCGCCAGATGTATACAAGCACATCAAGACGGAGGATTGGCTTACCTTCAAGGAGGCTATGACGTCAGATGAGGCTGTAGTAAGTTAAATTATATTCTAATAACTTAATGTGTTTTATTAAATTAAATTATATTCTACTAACTTAATGTGTTTTTTATTGCAGAAAAAGCGAGAAAAGGCGCTCGAGAGTGCAAAAAAGAATACACATCATCACCACTTAGGGCAAAGGAACTATGGGGATGCTAGAGAGTTGTGGAAGCAGGAGAACTTTTCTCCACCTAGTTTTGATTCTGCAGGATCGTCATCTAGTACACCATCCTCCTCGGTGTCCTCTCATGTTACTCGGGGTGATGACTGGTGGTGCGCGATGCATAAGAAGGATCCAGTCACCAAACAGCGATTTATTCCAGCTGAGGAAACAAAGATTGCAGCTGACAAATACGTATGTATATCACTATATATAACTTTTAGTTTGACATGTATACGTTTTTTATTTATTAAATACATTTTTGTTATTTGGAACTTGTTTTTTGGCAGTTGGAGTACAAGGAGAAGCAAGCCAAGGGTGAGTTCACTCCGGTACGTAACAAAGACGCCCTGTTTATGGCTCTTGGAGAGAAGCCAGATCACTCGGGTCGTTGTTATGGTTTTGGAGGCTACAATGTTGGGTATAGGAAGGCTTTTGGTCTTCCACCTCCTAGGAACTATTGGAGCTCGAGTCAGGAACAAGAGGAAGCATTCATGCAGAAAATGGCAGAAAGGTGGAGAACTGACATTGCCACATATATGCAGAATGTGGCGCTTTCACAGCCCACTCGCCTACCTACTCCACCATTTGTTCCACCATTTGTACCATCCATTGCTTCACCATCTACTAGGCCACTGCTTTTCAGCCCACTTCGGCTACCTTTTTCGCCATTTGTTCCATCACCTGCTTCAGCATCTTCTGGGCAGCTGCTTTTCAGCCCACTCAGCTACCTTTTCCTCCATTTGTTCCATCACCTGCTTCAGCATCTTCTGGTCCAGCTACTTTTCAGCCTACTCAGCTACCTTTTCCTCCATTTGTTCCATCAGCTGCTTCACCAGTTGTTCCATCACCGCTTCACCATCTTTGGGCCATCTACTTCACGACCCACTCAGCTACGTACTCCACTATCTGGATTTGGAGACACTCATTCTCCTCATTTGAAGGTACATATATTTATCATATATACATGTGCTTTATACAAATAAGGATCATATATACATGTGCTTTATACAAATAAATATCATATATACATGTGCTTTATACAAATAATTATCATATATACATGTGCTTTATACAAATAATTATCTTATATATTAAGAACTTTATGTTATTGTTAGGACGAGACTCCCTGTCGATTGTATTTGATAGATCCAACTAGTGGAAAGACTTGTCTAGTGGCAGATGCACATTCTTATGCTTTTGATGAGACCACTACAGTTCATGGGTCTAGAATGATGAATGATCACCTTCGAGTGAAAATTCATCGTTTTGTAGAGAAGTATGGTCATTTGCCACTACCTGTACCCGTCCCTGCATATGAAATCGACACTACGGAAACTGCTTTGGGTACGTGGGTGCAATGGCCAAAAAATTTAGTGCAAATATTAGGTGATGAGGTAATTGTTCAAATTTTATCCATTTTTGTTCAAATAATAGGATTAAATGTAAAAATTACATAATCTTATGCGCGTTCTCAAAAATTATTATTAGGTTACACCGACACCTAAAAAACAAAAGGGGATTTCGGGGGAGGCTGTTAGATGTCCTAGCCAGCAGCTTTCAGCCGGTTCGGCTACTCGTTATAGTCCAGTAGTTGATGATGTATCGTTCTTGGAATCACTCAATGAAGACTGTAAGGAGTTAGCAGATACGCTTGCCCTTGCCGTCGCAGACGATGATACTGTTGGTGTAACCTTGCCGAGCTCATTGTTCCATTATATAGAAGATGCCACCGCTTATCTGACCAAGGAGGATATTGATCAGTTCTTGAAAGGGGAGATGCTTAATATTTCTATTATCCAAGTGTACATGAGGTAACAATAATCAAAGTTATGATTTTTTTTTACATTTCATTGTATGATAGTTGTATTTTCCACATAAAATTTATGTTTATCTATTTTTTTTAGGGCAATACAGTCGACTTGGATGGATTTGGGGATGCTTGTTCGAGTTTGTTGGATGTGCCCGGAGAGTACCGCGGATGTGCATTCTTTGGAGAATCTAACGACTTACATTGAGTGTGCTTTGATTGGATCCGTTCTTTGGTGCTAGTATCATCTTCGCGCCAATCTTTCAAGAGTAATATTCTATCTTAATAGTTTTACAAATATTGATTTTTGCATGACATGTGAATTTTTTAAGTAATTATTATTATTCAATCTTGCAATAGCCGTCATTGGATGCTCCTGGTCATACGTCCCTTGCTCGGGATTATTTACGTCTTTGATTCCGCTAGCTATCACAAGGAGCGGAAGTTAAAGATTAAACCTCCTATGATAGCGTAAGTTGATCGCTTTGATATATTTTAAATGAATTTAAATTATAATATAAAGCAAATAAAGTGTAACTGATCATTTGATTTTGTTTTATGTAGTGCTTTTAGGAGGTTTCGGATGAGCTGCAACGAAGTTCGTCACAACAAGCTTAGTTGGAAATGTGTTAAGGTATAATAGCCTTATTTTATTCAATTAAAAGCATATGTTATGTCATTCTCATTATCCGATAAATTTACTCATTTTCTTAAAACTTTCGTTAAAGTGCCCACAACAACAAGGAGGCACGGAGTGCGGTTATTTTGTCATGCGCAACATTTTTGACGTACTCATTTTATATTCTAGTTCGGAGGATTTCGATGAAGTAAGTTTTTTGTTCACTAATTATTCATTTCATATTTTATATATATAACTATTGAAAACTAACTTTGGTGAATTATTTTCAGGTTGCTTGTACTACCTTTACCCGCGATCCTTATACTGAAGATCAAATCAATGAGGTGAAAAATAAGTGGGCAAGATACTTTATTGATAATTGCATTGCATAGATTAGGTTAGTTTATATATATAACTATTGAAAGCTAACTTTGGTTAATCGTATTGACTTAATTGATTGGATTTCATGATATATAAATATATATGTTGGATCATATGATATCTATGTTTTATTGAATCTTATATATTTCTATTGTTAAACTTGGAATTTGGATTGTGCGTGGAAGTTGGATGTTGGATGAATTTGTGGATTAGGTGTTGTTTGTTGGATGATTTGTGGATGATGGATGGATGTTGGGATGAATTTTGGATGATGAATTGTGGATGATGGATGGTTGTTGCATATAATATTGTACAGGTTAATTCCCAATTATGGGTTTATCCAATTTACAAACGGAGCTCTGTCGAAATTTATGCAGAAATTTGCTGCATCCTGCTTGCTGCATTCTGCTTGCTGCATAATGTAAATTATTTTAAAAAAAAAGGTATATTGCTGCGGTTTCTCTGACAAACCGCAGCAATATCCTTTTTTAATAATAAAAAATATATAATATTGCTGCGGTTTCTCTGACAAACCGCAACAATATATATATTTTTTATTATAAAAAAAGGATATTGCTGCGATTTGTCAGAGAAACCGCAGCAATATTTATATATTTTTTATTATAAAAAAGGATATTGCTGCGGTTTGTCAGAGAAACCGCAGCAATATATCTCATTTTTATAATAAAAATATCCATATTGCTGCTGTTTGTCTCAAAAACAGCAGCAATATGTTTGTTTAAATAATAATAAACAGGAAATATTGCTGCGGTTTTTTCTCAAAACCGCAGCAACAGATTAATTACCTATTGCTGCGCCGTTAATTGCTGCGCGGTCAAAACCGCCGCAATAGGCCACTTAAAGACCGCAGCAATAAGCATTCATTCTACTAGTGATAAGCCAACCTTTACCCGATCTTCCACATTTAAGCCAACATTTTGATAATCCTGAGTTAATACAACCTTTAAATCATTTAAACCAATATTAGGACAGGGGACTCTTCTTACCTGCTAACACAGGTTGCAACCGGTTTACCCTCATTAATTTTTTTTTTCTGTTTTTTTCCTGTTTTGGTTTCTAAATAAATCTCTATTCTTCTATTTCTCCCTCTTCTTCCTCCATTCCTATTCTTCTATTTCTCTCTCTTCCTCCATTGTCGTTCTTCATTTTCTCTATCTTCCTCCATTCTCATCCATCATTTTATCTCACTTCTGTTAATTAACAATGTCACAAGGCTCTGTTAATTCGGCAAATTCGAAGGTGAAATGCAATTGTGGGAATTTTGCTGTGGTTAGAACAGTGAGAAGCGGCTCAAACGCTGGTACCAAATTCTATGGTTGTCCAATGTGGCCTGTAAGTATAATTTGTATGTCTAATTATTTGATTTTCAGCACAAAGTTTTGATCTTTTGGTCCTTGATTGCAGAACACAACTTGTAGAATGTTTGTGCCATTTGATGATAAGAGTGTTATTGTTGGGGATTTGCAACTGAAGTTGTTAGAGAGAGATACAACAATTGCTGAGTTGGAGATGATACAGAAATTCAACGAAGATAGAATTAAAGAGTTACAGAAGAAGAACAATGAGTTGGTGCTGATGGTGGAGAGTTTGAAGACATAGATTTGGGAGCAAAAAAATGGGGGCAATTAGAGGCTACGCTAATCAGAAACATTTGTCAATGGCCCATTTTTGCTGCACTAATTGTAGTTGTTGTGTTTTACAATCTTAATTAGGATTGTAGTTGTATGGCAGGTTGTAGTTTAAGAATGGTTAAGTGTATTGGAGCATTTGGCTAAGTGTATGAAGTACTAGTAAACTGGTTTGACTAAGAGCTTTTGTTTATTATCCCTGTGTGACAACAGTAAATTGGGGTGTAATGAAACATAACTTAATATACTCTTGGAAAACAACTTCATTACATGGCTTACAAACCTCATTGTTGGCATCAAAATACATCTACTAAATATGCTTAAGCATTGTTCACACCAAAATACATCCCAACATTCCAAGTTAATACCAAAACTAAACCTACTATCATAGAAGTTTTCATAACCCTGGTGTGTTGTTCACTATTGTGGAGGTTTGGCTGGGTTGTGTGACAACATTGATCTCCCTTGCTCTTCCACTTCCATCAAAGACCTGTCAATTAGAGAATACACCAAGTTAATCAATGCAACTGACCATATTAGCAAGTAGTAGATTAACAGTACATAGACAAACACATACATTAGTCAAAGTTTCCCCATTACTTGCAATGTATACACGTACTCCAATTGGTGCCTGCACACAACAACAGACAACTAATCAGAATGTTTGACAATCAAAACATTGACTAAAACAAGCAATATCAAAGTATACATACCTGATTTCTTCCCCTCCCTCTACCCCTAACATGTCCTCTACCCCTACCACGTGCACCACCACCTGAAGTCCTGCCACCAGCACTAGTAGATGCCCTGCCACCACCACCACTTGTAGATGCCCTGCCACCACCACCACTTGTAGATGCCCTGCCACCACCACTTGTAGATGCCCTGCCACCACCACCACTTATAGATGCCCTGCCACCACCACTGGTGGATGCCCTGCCACCACCACCACTTATAGATGCCCCGCCACCACCACCGGTGGATGCCCCGCCCTCGCCGGTACCTCTCCCTCTTGCACCCACTCCACCTACAATCATTCTACCACCCCTCCCAAGTTGTGTTGGCTGAGCAGACACTGAATGCTGAGTAGATGCTCCCACTTCATCATTTGGTGGTTCTTGATATTTCCTTGGCCTTCCCCTAGGTTTCTTTGTTGGAGGTTCTTCAGGAACAACAGTGCCTTTAAGTGGACATCCCCTTTTGTTATGACCCTTCTTGTTACACAGCCTGCAAGTCATCTCCATTCCATGTCTAGTTAGTGTTCCAGGCTTCTTTGGATTTTCAAAAGGATCTTTAATCCTGTTCTTCCTTGGCCTCCCTGGCCCTATCTTAATTGGTGAAGGATGTAGGTCCTGTTCAACTAGTGGCCAATGTCTCTCTCCCTCACAAGCTGGGACAGGATTTGCATAACATCTCAAGTACACCTCCCTTTTGTAACACTCATCTACAAAATCCTCTGCCTCTCTGTTCATAAAATAGATGCATGCTATTGCATGACAACAAGGCACACCCAGCACATCCCAGTTCTTACAAGTGCAAGATCTATCACCTAAGTTCACAACTAGTGTGTCTAGGTTATAATGCACATTGAATATGTTCTCTGTAGATGGTATGACTTCACAATAAACTGCCTTATCCTTCTCTTTATCAACCATTGCTTGAATCCTAGGGCAAAGCAAAGATGTACCCTTTTCCATCTCCTGTCTTTTAATACATACCCTTTTCATCAGTGCTCCCCTTATTTCTTCCATCATGTAAAGCAAGTGGTGTGTCCTAGCATTAATGATATATCCGTTAAATGTCTCTGCCATGTTGTTTGTAATGGCATCACACTTAATGGCAGGGTTCATGAATGCTCTACAAAAGTTTTTTGGGGTGTAACTTTTAAATGCTAGAGCAGCATCAGGGTTAGCTTCTTCCAACTCATGTAATGCTTCATTGTACTCAGTAATGTTATATGCCTTTGCTATTGTCCAGAAGGCTAATTTCATCTCATCTCCCCTAAACCCTTTTTTCTGCCAATTTGCATAAACATGACGAGCACAGTGTCTATGTTCTGCTTTTGGCAACACTGTGGCCACATCACTCAATATAGCCTTTATATGTGCATGCAATTGAAGGCAACAAGAAATGAGCAAGTACCATTTAAGCAACTCCAATAAACATATCATTTAAGTTACAAGTGTAAATAAAAGAAACAAGAACAAGATTAGGGAATTAATGAAACTTTGTGTAAATAAATGAAACAAGAACAAGATAAGGGAATTAATGAAACAAGAACAATAAATAAATGAAACAAGAACAATAAATAAATGAAACAAGAACAAGATAAGGGAATTAATGAAACAAGAACAATAAATAAATGAAACAAGAACAAGATAAGGGAATTAATGAAACAAGAACAATAAATAAATGAAACAAGAACAAGATTAGGGAATTTTACCTGATGCTCATCAGATACTATAGCAACACCAGTTCCATCACCAAGCTCCAAGCAAGATTGCAAGTGAGTGAAGAACCACTCCCAGGATAAGTATTTTCGCCTTTAACAACTGCCCAAGCAATGGGAAACATCTGCTCATTAGGGTCCCTACCCACTGCAGAGAGCAATTGACCACCAAGAAATGTCTTTAGGAAGGCTGCATGAACACATATTATCCTCCTACAGCCTTCCTTCCACCCCTTCCTTAACCCATCAAAGCAGTTGAACAACCTTTGGAAAATGGGTGTGTTGTTTTGGGTACTGCAGTCAACTACCAACTCCATCACAGTCTCAGGACTCACTGCCTTCATTGCAGCTATGTATCTCCCAACTTTCTTGTAGTGATCATGCATAGACCCATGAAGAAGCATGTGAGCTTTATATTTAGTTTCGTAAGCAAAGGCACTGGTAACAAGTGCCTTGTATGCCCTTTTAATGGTCTCCTTGATATCCTTTGCTGGCCAATGAGGCCTAGCCTTAAAAACCTCTAACATCTCCTTTGCAACCCACCTAGTTGTAAGCTGTTTATTCCTCTTCATATTTCTTTGGCACTTATGCTAACTAACAACCCTCTTCACAATGAAGCTTGCCTTCAATGAATGCCAAGAGGAGAACAAGTAAAAGGGGCACCCTTTTATGCACTTGACCCCCAACTGTTGTCTTCTTGCTTTATTGCTTACCACCACACCAAGATTTCTGCCTTGTAGAATGGCATACTTAGCCACAGCCTGCTTAAAATCCTCTCTACTTGCAAATCTCTGCCCCACTTTCCATTCAAAGGTGTTGAAGTCTGTGTCATAACCCACTAACAAAGATCTCTTAGACCTCCTGCCAAACTCACCTTCATCCTCACTGCCTGGTGGTGTGTCAAGATCATCATCACTATTAAAGTACTCAGATTCATAACCATCAACTCCTCTTCTTTGGACTGTTGTTGCTGGCTATTTTATTCTAGCTTGTTGGCTTCCAAGTTTTCCCTCAGCAGCCTCTCTCTGCAATTGTTGAGCAATTTCCAATAACCTAGATGTACAAGTTTTCACTCTCTCCCTTGCAATATGGTATTCTTCATCACTTGTGTCTGATTCATCCACAATCAATTCATTTAACTCCTCTTCTTCATCACATTCAAACTCAAAAATAGTTTCATCTTCATCCCCACCATCATCTTCATCCTCAACTACCTCAGCTGTGAACTCAGCATCATCATCACCTACTTTCCACTCACTGTCAGGCTGATACAAAGGGTCTTCTGAATCCTCACTCTCACTATACAGATCTTTATATGGTATAGGACTATCTGGTCTATGGTCTACACAATCATAACGATCAGGGTTTGTAGGGTTTTGGTTATTTGTAGGTGTGTCTGTAAGGTTCTGAGGTACAAAAGCAGGGACATCAGTGTTTGATTCTCTTGGTGTTTGTACCTTTTTTTGGTTGTTTGTAGGGTTCTGAGGTACAAAAGCAGAAGAAGAAGGAGCTGTTGCTGATGATGTGGGGTTAACTTTATCTTTTCTTTTGGACAGATTTTGTGGGGCCAATTCTTTGTAGGGTTTTGGTTGAGGTGGTTGAACTTCTGTTTTCTTGCTTTTGATATTGCCCAAAACAGATGAGGAACTGCCCAAATAAATGACCTCTTTCAACCTTGGGCTGCTCCTAGCTGGGGTGCTTTGTTTAGTTAGTGGGCCTTTTTTTGGTGTAAGCTTTTTAGGCCTGGCAGGTTGGTCTACTGTATTAGGTTGAAATAATGGACCTAGATTAGGGCTACTCTCTTGGTGCAGGACATACAAATCCATTGTCCTATTCTTCCTTGCTATTTCACCCATTGCTATCACATCCTTGTCATCTACCACCTTCCTAAGTCCCTGTTGCATATCCAACCCAGGTATTTGATAAAAAACTCCATGCATAGTTTCATAGGGACCTGATTCTTTTGCCAAATTCAACAAATCCCAATAGCACAACTCATCCGGTAGAATTTGAAGGGTTCTACCTTGACCCCCCATATATACCATAACCCCTTGACGATCATAACTAAACCTACCCCCATGCCAAAATCTTAAAGTAACCGACTCCCAAATAGTTGGAGCCATTAAACCTGAATACATAGATGGCAAAAGACACAATTTTTAAGCAATTGAAAGTCCAAATTAAATTCAAGCATCACCATCATACATTTTCAACAATGTCACATCAATTTGAAAATAAAAAAAATCAATGACCTCAACAACATTTACAATATAATTTCGTGAAAGTAAGCAAAATTCTAATACAAGAACCAACTTACATCAACTGACAACTAAATGGAAACCCTCATTACTCAATTCCACCACAAATCAACAACATGATGGCATAATCAGATACAATTGCAACAACAAAAAAATTGTAATAAAAAATGCAGCTTTACCTTGAATTAAGATGAAATTCAAGAGAGAGAATTGTTGAGAGAATTCGTCACACCAACATGAAATTCAAGAAGTGAGAGAATTTTTGAGTGCTTCACAGTGAGAAGAGAGAGAGCGCGGGAAGCGTTATGAGAGAGAGTGGGGGTAAAAATGAGGGTCCTGAGTTGAAATGGTAAAATGAGGGTTTCAAAAAAAAAAAAAAACCGGTTGAGCAGGTGAAGAGTCCCCTGTCCTAATATTGGTTTAAATGATTTAAAGGTTGTATTAACTCTGGATTATCAAATGGTTGGCTTAAATGTGGAAGACCGGGTAAAGGTTGGCTTATTTTTGTCAATTTTTCCAAAGAAATAAGAACTAGGTTACTAATAGAGAATATATTTAGGATAATATTTTCTCATCGGTTTAGGATATATTTGTACAATCCCTATATAGTTTGGATTCCTAACATGGTTAGGATTATTATTTTGTAAACACTATATAATATTGATCAATGGGAATACTCCAAGATTAGGGAGTTGACACAATCTAGCTTGGTATCAAGAGCGGGTTAAATCTTGGGATAGTCTAGAGAAATTTTTCTCCTGCCTGTGGGTTTATAGATCAAACCCACCGGCGGCATTCACAATCATAAAAACACAAAAAACCGCTTCTGCAAAATCTTGATTTTTTTATGAATCTCTCCTACAGTACTCTCTCCATAGCCAATGCATGGCTTATTTTCTCAAGAAGAAAATTTAAAACATATTATTTTTTTCCCACCAACACATCTATCTATACTAATATATTAAAAGGCGCGCCTAAACAGGAAACGGTGCCACGTGGCACTCTCCCTAAGAGAGTTTTACTCCATGCAATCCACAACAATTAAAGAAATAGAAATTGCGCAGTATAGGATTTGATCTCGGAACCTCAAGAACATATACTAAAGTCATAACCACTAGACCAAATACTCCCTCCGTCCCAGAATAGTCTGAACACTTTCCTTTTATGTTTGTCCTAAATTAGTTTGAACACTTCCATTTTTGGTAAAGTCCCACTATTAACATATTATTTCTTTTACACGTCTTTGGACCACACTCTACCTTTTATCAATAAAAAGTTAACCACCTTTATCTCTTCTCTAATAAAAAATACCCCACCATCTCCTATCACATCTACTTTTTAAATATAATAATATTTGATAACCACACTACAACTTATCACCTTAAACAACTTGTCCCAACAAGTGTTGAGATCTTTTTGGGACGGAGGGAATAACATTTAGTGTTACATCTCAGCATATAATATTAATAAATGAAAATTTTCCACACCTGGAGCGTAGCCCGGGCCTAATAACTAGTTATTATTTTATACCAATGTTGTCTAGCTAAATCTAGCTGTAGGCAGAAGAAAAGTGGTGGACTTGGGCACAGGTCCAAACGGGGATCAAAAAGAAAAATAAAAGAGTGAGTTTTGTGGGATGATGAGTGATGATGCCACGAAGAAGGGCAGTGAGGAAGCAACGAGAGGTTGCACGACCCCAAGGCTAGGGGTGTGCATAAACCGGTCCGGACCGGAATTTGGACCGGACCGGACCGGACCGGAGATTCCGGTCCGGTCCCCGGTCCGCCGAAATTCAAGATTCCGGTCCACCGGTCCGGTCCGGTCCAAACCCGGAAAATTCCGGTCCGGACCGGTTGGACCGGAATTTCTATTGTTTTAGTAAAAAAAAAAATTATATGTTAAAAAAAAAATTAAAAGTTAGAAAGTTAGAAACTTAAAAACCTACTATTTATCCTGGACCGGTGCACACCCCTACTGGCCAAGGCAAGACAAAAAAAATCAAACTTTAGTATTCTTCTCTAGTTGTGATACTATGTTAGATAATCAAAACTATACAGGGATTATACAAATATATCCTAAACATATGAGAAAATATTATCCTAAATATATTCTCTATCACTTACTTCTTTATCTTAATCTTACCTATATAGAGAGAAATTTTCCAGTATATATATATATATATATATATATATATATATATATATATATATAATATTTTTATAGGAATCTAAGTGCTTGTTTGGATGTCAATTAAATGTAGGATTATAAGTACTCTAAGCGGAATTTCATGAATCATATTCATAAGCACTTAAAACAGGATCTCATGCATATACATTCAAGGATCACATAATAGTTAAGAATTAACCTTTGACGCGTGATTTCCACAAAGCTCTTCGAGATCCGGAGATAGAACCGCAATTGAGATTCCTCTACTAGGTCCACGAATCCAGATCAACGCTCCACCAATGCTAGTTGGAAGGAAGAGGGATTCTTCTATTTCTTGGAGCAGTATTACGTAGCTTTGAAAGAGAGAGAAAAGAGGAGAGAGAAAATAATGAGAGAATAAAATACTGACTGCTTTATTTTCTCACCCCTCACCTAATTATAGGAACTAATTAGGTTAGGAGTCCTCTCCTTTTCTTTCTCCTTGGTCGGCCATCCCTAGAGTCCTACATGGGCTCTAGGTCATTCTTTTATTGATCCGAATTGTGTAAGTGTGACCTCGTAGGATCCATCTAATTGGGCTTTGGGTTTATTATTTACTAAACCTGAAGTTCTATAGCATCTTCTAGCAAGACGTATAGACGACCCAATTTAATGAATTTATTATCTCCATAATATGATCCATGTTATATTTAGTAATTGCATTAGTGTCAAGGACACAATTCCTTCAATCTCCCACTTGTCCGAGACGAGTGTGCAATCTTCAAATTCCTTAAGTCTCTTAGTGTCCAATTTGATAGTATGATCATATTTCTATGTCATCCATACTAGTCTTCAAATTAATCCTTGAAATCCGAGTTCAAATTGACAAACAAATGATCATCATATAATCCATTTGAGCATGGCCATGCATTTTTCAATTTTCACTCTCCAAGGGGCCAAGACACCCATCCTATCTCATATAGGAGGACTTTTCAATCTTGTGGCAACCAAAACTCCCACTCAACTTTTAGCACATCCCGAATACTGCCTTTATAGTCCCCTTTTACGGCATGACGTTTGACAGTATCAAAGTTATACCAATTATTAGGCTAAGTAGTGTTCCACTCATGTCTTAGGAATCCACTAATATAATTACGAAGTTATAGAAACTCCTAAGTAGGTTTGTTCGATCATGTATCAACTATACATGTCCATATGATTGACTAAACATCTCCATGTTCCCATAGCCCATGAAACGGCGCTATCAATCAATCTTATATGCTATCCTTTAATAAGTCATTTATGTCCAATTTAATGACTTAGATTAGGAACTAAGATATTCTATGAATTCTGTTCACTTATGGTGTTTCATTCATCAAATCACATATTTGACAAAACCATTGAATTCAAGATATATTTTGGACATTTTATTTAATACCAAACCAAAATTAAATAAGATAAAATTTATTTCTCATAAACAAAAAATAGCAAAACCATGTCTCTACATTGTAATAAGTTTCTCTAAACCTAGTACAATCTAAAGCCACTCTAACATTTGCTTCAAGCCTATAGCCCTAGCGTGACACTCATGCTTGGGTTGAGGTAGTGGTTTAGTGAGCGGATCAGCCACATTCTCATCCGTATGAACTTTGCAGATCCTGACATCCTTCCTGTCAACAATCTCCCTAATGAGGTGATACCTCCTCATTACATGTTTGGATTTGTTATGTGATCTCGGTTCTTTTGTTTGCGCAATAGCACCATTGTTATCACAGAACAACTCAATCCCTTCCAAAGCACTAGGTATGATATCCAGCTCTGTCAAGAACTTCTTTATCCAAATTGCTTCTTTAGCTGCTTCAACCGCTGCTAAATATTCTGATTCTGTCGTAGAGTTTGCTACAGTGCTTTGCTTTGAGCTCTTCCAGCTCACTGCTCCTCCATTTAGACAAAAGACGTACCCTGACTGAGAGCGGTAATCATCTCTCTCGGTTTGGAAGCTCGCATCAGTATAACCTTTAACAACCAACTCACTTTCACCTCCATAGACTAAGAACATGCCTTTAGTTCTTCTCAAGTACTTAAGGATGCTCTTAGCTGCAATCCAGTGTGCTTCCCCTGGATTTGCTTGGAACCTGCTACACATGCTCAAGGCATATGCAACATCTGGTCGAGTACTTATCATGGCATACATGATAGACCCTATAGCCGAAGCATAAGGTATGCTACTCATTCGCTTCAACTCATCAGGCTCAGTGGGGCACTGACTCTTGCTAAGCGATATGCCATGTGACATGGGAGTGAATCCTCTCTTCGAGTTTTCCATGTTGAACCTTGCAAGAACTTTATCAATATAAGTTTCTTGACTTAGTCCAATCATCCTTCGAGACCTATCTCTATGGATTTTAATTCCCAATATGTACTCAGCTTCTCCAAGGTCCTTCATAGAGAAACAACTTTTCAACCATTCCTTGACCGATTCAAGCATTGGTATGTCATTTCCCATGAGTAGTATGTCATCTACATACAATACCAAGAAGACTAAGCTGCTCCCACTAAACTTCTTGTAAACACAAGATTCTTCTTCGCTTTTGATGAAACCAAATTTCTTGATTGCCTCATCAAATCGAAGATTCCAGCTCCGAGATGCCTGCTTCAATCCATATATGGATCTTTGAAGCTTGCAAACCCTTTTAGGATTTTCCGGATCCTCAAAACCCTCGGGTTGTGTCATGTACACATCCTCATTCGAGGAACCCATTCAAGAATGCGGTTTTGACATCCATCCGCCAAATTTCATAATCATAAAATGCAAAGAACCGCTAAAAGTATCCGAATTGACTTAAGCATTGCTCTTGGAGAAAAGGTCTCATCATAGTCTATACCATGAATTTGTCTGAATCCTTTTGCAACCAGTCTTGCTTTATAGACATAGACATTTCCATCTTTGTCTGTTTTCAATTTGAACACCCACTTGCATCCAATAAGGTTAACCCCATCAGGCAAGTCGACCAAGGTTCAAACTTTATTCTCAGACATAGAGTCTAACTCGGATTTCATGGCCTCAAGCCATTTCTCAGAGTCTGGGCTCGTCAAAGCTTGTTTGTAGGTAGTAGGTTCTGAATTCTCCAAAATCATAATTTCAGAGTTTTCAGTTAACAGGAAATCAACCAACCTCTTGTTTGGAATCCTTTCTCTACTAGACCTACGCGGGGCCTGAGCATCAAGAGAAATGTTCTCTTCAACTTCTTGAAGATCTTCGCTTGAATTAGATTCAAGTGGGACGGTAGGAGGTTTACGCGTTGAATACGTCATCTCCTGAACTAGACTTTCGTCTTGTCGGGCCGTCTCTGACATGGTGTGAACCATGTCCAATTGTTGCTCATCTCGAATTTCTTCGAGAATTATTTTACCCCCACTTGTCTTTCTAGAAACAAATTCCTTTTCAAGAAAGACACCATCACGAGCAACAAACACTTTGTTCTCTTGACGGTTGTAGAAGTAATAACCCCTTGTCTCTTTTGGGTATCCCACAAAGAGACATTTATCTGACTTGGGTGCAAGTTTGTCTGAAAGTAAACGTTTTACATAGACCTCACATCCCCAGATCTTAAGAAAAGACAAGTTTGGAGTTTTCCCATTCCATAACTCATATGGAGTCTTTTCCACATCCTTTGACGAGCTCCTGTTTAGTGTGTGTGTAGCTGTTTCGAGAGCATACCCCCAAAAAGAAATAGGAAGATCAGCAAGACTCATCATTGATCGAACCATATCCAATAAGGTCCGATTCCTCCTTTCAGATACACCATTTAACTGCGGTGTTCCTGGTGGAGTCAATTGTGAAAGAATTCCACAACCCTTCAAATGATCATCAAACTCTTGGCTCAAATACTCGCCACCACGATCGGATCGCAGTGCTTTAATTGTCTTACCAAGTTGGTTTTGTACTTCATTCTGGAACTCTTTGAATTTATCAAAATATTCCGACTTATGTTTCATTAAGTAGACATACCCATATCTACTCAAATCATCAGTGAAGGTAATGAAGTAATTAAACCCTCCCCTTGCCTTTGTGCTCATAGGACCACAAACATCTGTATGTATGAGGCCCAAGAGATCGCTGGCCTTTTCACCCTTTCCAGTAAACGGTGACTTTGTCATTTTCCCCATCAAGCATGATTCACATACATCAAATGATTCAAAATCAAATGATGGAAGAATACCATCCTGTTGTAACTTTTGGATGCGCTTTTGGTTTATATGACCCATTCGACAATGCCAAATGTAGGTTAGGTTTGATTCATTTGATTTTTGTTTCTTGCTATCTATGTTATAGACTTGTAATGACCTATCAAGCACATATAAGCCATTTATCAATTTAGCACTAGCATAGAACATATTATTGTAAGAAATGGAACAACATTTGTTCTTAATTTCAAAACAAAACCCTTCAGAATCCAATACAGAAACAGAAATTATGTTCTTAGTTATAGAAGGAACAAAATAACAATTATTTAATTCTAAAACAAAGCCAGATGGCAAATGCAGACTGTAGCTTCCTAAGGCAAGTGCAGCAACCCGTGCTCCATTTCCAACGCGAAGCTCAACCTCGCCCTTTGCCAGCCTCCTACTTCTTTTTAGTCCCTGCACATCATTAACTATGTGAGAACCACAGCCGGTATCCAATACCCATAAAGAAGTAGAAGTCATATTGATTTCTATAACAAATATATCTGAAGTGGAAGCCCCAGACTTCTTTTCCTCCAAGTATAGAGGGCAGTTCCTCTTCCAGTGTCCTATCTTGTGACAATGGAAGCACTTGCTTTCCGCGGCCACCTTTGGCTTGGCGGTTGGCTTAGGTTTTTTAGCAACAACGGCAACTTGCTTGCCTTTGTCCTTCTTTCCTGCCCATTTCTTCTTAAAACCCTTTCCCTTCTGAACCATCAGAACCTCTTTCTTTGGTTCTTTAGAGATATTCCTCTCAGCATTGACCAACAACCCGACAGCTCTTGCAAAGTCTTTTCAGACTCATTCATGTTGAAGGTCATCCTGAACTGATTGAAGCTGTCAGGCAATGAGTGGAGAATAATGTCAGTAGCCAACTCAACCCTGTAAGGGAATCCAAGTCGTTCCATGTTTTCGAAAAGACCCATCATAGCGAAAACATGGGGGCCAACAGCTTGACCCGGCTTCATGTGACATTCTAGTATCTCCCTATTAGTCTCATACCGCTCAACTCGGGCTTGTGTTCGAAACATAGCCCGCAGCTCTTGCATGATGGTATAAGCATCCTTGGTTTAGAACCTCCTTTGGAGGTCCGGCTCCATGGCTGCTATCATCAAGCAAGTGATCGGTACAGACCTCTCATTGGCCTGCTTAGCACGACGTTTGTCGGCTTCAGACGATTCATCAGTAATCACAGGAAGTGGGGTTTCTAAGACATCCTCTCGACCCTCAGACCTCAATACGAGTCTTAGGGTTCTTTCCCAGTTGATGAAATTTTCACCATTCAGCCTGTCCTTTTCAAGGAAAGGACGAATGTTGAAAACAGAGTTGTTGTTGTTGTTAGACATAGTATCTACAGACAGAATAAAACAAAGTTCATTATTATGTTTATAAAACAACCTAAAACATGCAAAGGTTTCTAGGTTGATCACCTATTTATTTTTAATGTCCCATTTGAATAAGTGAATACAAGATCCTATTAACATGCAACACTAAGCAGACGGAGGCCTTATCTTAACGTTACATTCTCAAGGTAAGTAAACTCCTTTACTAATTATAACAATTTATAATTCTTGTTTAGATTGGTAAACATCGCATGCTTAACTATCTCTTGCTTCAAAACCCAAAACGCTTTTGATGATTTTGTTAAGGATAACCAAACTAAGTAGTAAAATTCGCAATTTTACCTTATCTCCCAAAATTAATGATAATACCCTGCGGAGGCATGACCTATTACTATTAATTAAGGGTTAATAAGCACTTTATGTTTGGAAAAGCTAACCTTAATATTTGCGGGACCTAAGTTTATTATGTTGTTATGAATTAGTGAACTCTAGCGCATTGATAACCAACATACAATAAACTTATAAGCATTTTAAATAATAATAAAATGCAAAAAATAAATATGATCTAGTATGGCCCCTAATCCTAAGAACTAAGCATCATGGGCTCCTCCTTGGACTCTTCATGGATCTCCATCCATGTTAGCCATGGGCCTTCTCTTGATGGGCTCGTCTTTGGATTACATAAGTATCAAAATAATTTAAATAATATCTAAATTAAATAAATTACAAAAATACTTAACGATACGCAGATCGTATTTAAATTACAAGAATACATCACGATACGCAGATCGTATTTTCTAACTTAAATTTGGGCCATACTAGTCATTCATAGCAATTATATCAAATATAAAATTCCACATGATAATATCACATATTATTCTTGCCATCAATCAAAATATCAAATATTCTTAATTATAGCAAGTAGATAAAATATTTAAGTAATTCCTAACCACCTAAAGATTCTATCCTATAATATCTTGCCTACTAATCTTAATTAGATTAAAGAATAAAATTATGGAATTAATTTATGACCCAGTCAAAAATAACTTAATTGGAATTTGCTTAATTATCTCAACAAAACAACAAAATTTCAAAAACAAAATCTGCTAAGATATTGCTGCCAGCGCTGCTGTCAAAATCAAAAGAAATTTTTTTTTTATTAAACGTGAAACAAAACCCAGCAGCACAAAGGCTGCCTTCCACGGCGGCACTGCCCAGAACCACGAACGGCCAGAATTCCGGCAACCCACGTCAACAGTCTCACCGGAACTCGCCGGCAACCCATCGTGAGCCGACGCCGGTAACAACCTGCCAGCGCTAGCCAACACCCAGCAGCACGCTGCTGCGCGCGTCGAATGTGCGTCGCAGCGTGGCTGCCGCCACCACCAGACTTCGACGACTGCCCAGCGTTTGTCTATCCCTCGCCGTCGTACAGACGGTAGACCACCGGAGCAGCCACTAGCCGTGGCTGCTCCTCTTCCTCCTCCTTATTTTTTATTTATTTTTTATTTTATTTATTGAAGGAAATTAAAATTACAACATTTGCAATATTAATTTAGTGATCTTAATTAAATTAAACATAAACTCTTTTATGCCTAATTCAGAAAATTAAATCAAAATCTCCATTTTAATTAATTTTAGGGTTATTCACATAAATTAATCTCTAATTCATATAAAACTCTTTTCACATGAATTAAATTTCATACATAAACAAATTTAAACATGAAAATCAGATTAATAATATGAACTTAATATTCGAAATAAAATCAGAATTTAAATTTCGAAAATTAGGGTTGAATTTTCATCAAATTCGGCCACTTTATATTGAAAAATTAAGCAATTAAATCTCCATTTAATCAATTCCAATTAATTATTCATTCCATAATTCAATTCCTCCCCTTAATCAAATTTAAAATTAGTCATGAACACATCAAAATAAATCTAATTATTATGACCAAAAACCTATATGCAAGAGGCTAAAACTGATACCACTGTAGGATTATAAGTACACTAAGCGGAATTTCATGAATCATATTCATAAGCACTTAAAACAGGATCTCATGCATATACATTCAAGGATCACATAATAGTTAAGAATTAACCTTTGATGCGTGATTTCCACAAAGCTCTTCGAGATCCGGAGATAGAACAGCAATTGAGATTCATCTACTAGGTCCACGAATCCAGATCAACGCTCCACCAATGCTAGTTGGAAGGAAGAGGGACTCTTCTATTTCTTGGAGCAGTATTACGTAGCTTTGAAAGAGAGAGAAAAGAGGAGAGAGAAAATAATGAGAGAATAAAATACTGACTGCTTTATTTTCTCACCCCTCACCTAATTATAGGAACTAATTAGGTTAGGAGTCCTCTCCTTTTCTTTCTCCTTGGCCGGCCACCCCTAGAGTCCTACATGGGCTCTAGGTCATTCTTTTATTGATCCAGATTGTGTAAGTGTGACCTCGTAGGATCCATCTAATTGGGCTTCGGGTTTATTATTTACTAAGCTTGAAGTTCTATAGCATCCTCTAGCAAGACGTATAGACGACCCAATTTAATGAATTTATTATCTCCATAATATGATCCATGTTATATTTAGTAATTGCATTAGAGTCAAGGACACAATTCCTTCATTAAAAACATACAAATTAGAATATTAATGTACATAAATACTTGAGAATGGAAAAAAGTGAAAATATTTTATTGACATAATCATCAGAAGTGCCATTTTTCGGAAAAAAAATTTCACAATCAATGGAGAAACAAAACTTATTTGTATTCTCTAAAGACCAATGGCACCACAACCTCTTGGTTCAAGCCTTCAAGAGGCGTAAGATAGGGTGATCCCCTTTCGCCCTATCTCTTCATCATATGCATGGATATATCCAAAAGCTATCTATCGAAAGTGTATGCCAAAACTAAATCTGGCCTGGGTTTTAAGTTATGTGACTTAATTATGTCCACGAGGTTCCTTATCCCATGCCTAATGTTCACAGACGACAATCTGGTTTTTTGTAAGGCCATCACCCCAGCATGCATTAACCTAATAAAAAGGTATTGGACCATTGGATGATTTTTGTCACTATCATGTCAGCTAATCAATTTTCATAAATCAACCATTATATTGTTGATAAAAAGATCTGAATTCAAGGATAGCTTCAATTGCAAGCCACTTTATTATGACACCTAAAGCTTGTCTAGGCCGCTATTTAGGAGACTTCTTCAGCTCATATTACCTTGAGAAACAAGATTACATGCATATCCTTTACAAAATCTAGCAACGCATGCAACAATAGGAAGCAGGATTTCGTTCCAAAGCAGGCGTTATACACTCATTCAAACCAATTTTGAAGCCATTCTGGCTTATACATGCTCAGCTGCCCTCCTCCCTGCCGACATCTGTAAATCAATTGATACCCTACATAGACAATTCTTTTGGAGATAAAGTAAAGACTAAAACAATCTCCCTCTTATTGCTTGGAACAAAATTTGCCAACCAAAACTCAGGGTGACCTAGGCCTTTTGCAAGACCTTACCTTTAAACAAGGCTTTTTTTTACCCAAATTAGGTTGCAGCTTACTCTTACAATCCTCTAGTTTCTGGGCTAAGCTAGTGAAGGAAAAATATATCTCACAAAAATCTTTCTTCAATTACACTTCCAAAAATCAATACTCTCCCATATGGACGAAAATCTTTGCGCAAAGAAAAATCCTTTGAAAAGGCATCTGATGGATGATAGGAAATAGCAAAACTATTTTATTCAACCTGGATAATTGGGTCACAAATGAAAATTTGATAGACCTACTAAAAATGAACCATATCAGGCTCATAGATCAACTTCGACTTTACATTCTCTAATTTTATTCTTCCAGTCCAATCCTGGGATCTTCCCAATCTTATGAACATTCTCCCCTCTCACCTCATATCTAAAATCAAAGGATTTACACTCCCCTCAACAAGATGGAAGATACGCACCATATGAGGACCTACTGTAACAGCCTGCACATTCGAACTGCTAGCTAATCATACTTAATATTCATAAATCTCAATTATCATTCATAAATCTCAAATTAACTTATCTCGCAGCGAAAACAGAACTTATAAAATGATCATGGACCTGGGTCAAGGCCCACAATATAATAATTCAAAATGTATATACAAAGAATTAATCTAAAACAAGTCTCCAAAACTATGTAATAATACACCACAAAAATTTTCTTAACTGAACTATATCGTCTCCACCATTGTTCATCCGGAAGTCATTCCATATAACACTTACGTCCATTACCACTATCCATCTCATAGTTCTTATAATACCTGTAAAATCACTAGCAATGAACACTGCCCTCACCATAGGACAGGTTCCAAGAACAAAATCAGCGAAACTGAGTACACACTGTCCAACCAGAAAATCTTTTTGGTGGCTTAAAACGTATTTACAAATTTAAGTTTGTCTTACGAGACAATTGAAACAAGCAACAGAAACGTCATAATGGAAGAATCATATAACAAAGTACTTAAACATAATTTACATTGTTACTTGTTTAAAATAATAATCTGAATTGATATCTCACAGAATAAGTAGTATATACTTTCAATTGGAGAAACCATAGAATCTAACACGATCTCCCAAATCAACTTTAATCCTGACATTTTCTAAGACATAATAATATCTCTCACTTCTGTGTCTCAAAAGAATAACCTCTAATCTAAATATGAGCATCATAACTCCTTTAATTAACTCTTAGCGACTTTCTTAGAAAGTCATTCCCATATTCCGTGCAGAGATTCTATAAACTTGGACGAGTAAAGATTATATTACTCGGAAATAAAGTTTGAAATAACTTGCACGAAACCGCTTCCATATTCAAATACAAGTTCTATTTTCTATCAGAAATCAGATTTCATATACTGGGGAAGAGAACACGAATAGAGTTGCCTTCCAGGCGAATTCTGTATGCTTTTACAAGGGACGTCTCCCTCTTCCATTATGTACTGCTTGCAAGACTTTTTAGGTTATGCCCCCAGAATATATACAGAATACATAATGTTGTTCATCACCGCTCTGACGGCTTCTTCCCCTTACAGAAACAAAATCAAAATAAATAATTTATAATTTCATATTTTCTGAAATTCAGATTCATAATTCGCAAATGCGATATACCCAAATCTCATAACACAATTGTATTCTGGTACAATTCAATCTTTTACAGAAAATCATTTGCAAAAACCATACGAATATGGACTTTTACTAGAAATAAAGTCCAAACTTATTATAATTGAGGCTCAAAATGTGGCTTACTAATCAGAGAGCCAAAACAGAATTTAATCTTACATAACTTTATATCTTAGTTACAAAAGTTCTCTTTTTCATAAAAACATAACCAGTGAGTTTACTCTATAACTTATCAACTTACACTCCATCTAATATCCCAAAGGATTTATGGCCAACTCCAGTAATTATCATAAGTTTATCATATAGCTAAATCTTCCACAAGTCATAAGTTGTATTATATATAACATCTCCAAACAATTTTTAAATTTCTAACCTTGAACTTTTCATCACCCAAGTAATCCAACGCAAAACTCATAATAAGATATATCCTGAAATCTTGCATTACAGTCAGACCTTTAACCCATATCTTCCAAAAGTCAAGTCCATATTCCTCAAATGATAAACAATATATGTAAAATCTTCTGTATCGTGAGCATAATTTTTACATAGCAAGCTTAAATCAGAAACACTTGACTAATATAATATGTTCAGATTTTCAATAACATTCTATAACTGAAACTATAGGTTCCATAATTATCAGTCCCATTGCCTTAAGTTTATTACTCATTGCAAAGTATACAAAATCGCTCACAACATCTTATGCGTATATTGAGATTTATATCGTCAATTCTTACTCAAATACTTATAATCAGCTTACATATGTAATCTTCATATAATACCTTCGAATGTGGGTCATTGCTTAACTGATACTTTAGGTCTCAAAAACCAAATTCTTCAATACGAATCACGAACAATGTTGACTTAGTATAACATAAGTTGATATCACTGGGTAACTTTTACTTCAAAATAAAACTAATTCACGAAGCCCAAACTTATAAATATATCTCAAATCATGATCAGAAATCAATGCTAAACTCATTATAATCAAATAATCAGCGTTAAATCATTTCTTCCGAAATCAGATAAACATAGTACTTAAGAATCATGCTTTCAAATAAGTTGAACTTTATAATCACAAATCCATAACAAATTCAAGTAAGAACTCGAATCCCTTTTAGGAAAATCATGAAATTCATACGACTTCCAATCGCACAAATATAGTTTAGTTATAAGGTGGAGGGACAATGTGTACCTTTAAGCCCTTCTTGAAATATTGCTTAATCCACATTCCATCACTAAGAATCCATAATGTCGCTTCTCTAATGGGACTTGAATTTCACCAATATTCACCTCGTAACACTAGCATAATTAACAACCATTCTCAAACTAATATCATTCAACTACCATTCTTCTAATAGAGACTAATTAACTTAAACCTTATAAGCTAACTCTGATTTCCCCAACTATAACAATAATTTTCAACCACATAAGCTATTTTTATTAAACCTTTTAAATATAAATCCCTCCACATGCCGATTCTAAAATCATAATCATTCGACACCAAAATCTCCATTTTGAAATTCTCAAATTGATTAAGCAATTTATACCATTATAAAAGCATTAGAAAGAACCCACATTTTATATCTCAAAATCAGAATGAGAATATGACTTATACATAAACTAATTTGGGTTTTGATAAATAATTCTAGTTGTTGAAATCTGGCTTAGGAAATTATACCTCCAACAAAGCTGATTTGGGTTCCTTTGAACGAACAAAAATGAAATTGAAACATAACAAGGCAGCGGTGGCTTTTTCTGCAGCAGCATCGCACGACTAGAGAAACGAATCAGAGGTAAGAAGGAATGGGGAGCACCCAGCTCACGAGAACACCAATACGCAGCACCAGCACCGCAGCAACGGCACCCTAGCAGTACAGGACCAGATTCGAAATCAAGTTATCACACGCATAACGGAAGAGAGAGAATACACTTGGGTATTTGGAGTTTCTTCTCTTACACCCTTATTTCGAGCTTGAACAACAAATCTATGGAATTTAGATGCTAAAGATTGAATCTTTGATTTCAAAATTGAAACACTCGAATCATTACACAAGAAGCAAAACAAAACAGAGAAGCAACACAAGAATCCTAACCGACGAGTGAAACGAAGGCTAATGGTGGCAAGGGTGTCGGCTGCACACCAGCCGCGGTGGTTGAACAGCAAGCAGAGGAGAGAGATCAGTGAGTATGAGAGAGATAGGTGAGTAGAATTTTTGGAGTTGGGTTTCCCTGTTTAAAGGAACAAATAAGGGGTCGTTTGGTTCACGAAGTGGTATAAGTTTGGAATA
This sequence comes from Beta lomatogona, assembly GCA_947646795.1. NCBI lineage: Eukaryota > Viridiplantae > Streptophyta > Magnoliopsida > Caryophyllales > Amaranthaceae > Beta > Beta lomatogona. Next base: position 8,603,975 of record CANSNZ010000089.1, read on the forward strand.
AGGAATGAAACTGGGGTGGTATGGGGTTGGAACTTGATACTTGATTCCATGTGTTTAATTTGGAATTATCTTAGAATGAATTTTTTTCCTTTAATTTTTATGCCTGAAGGTTGGGTATGAGTCATACCCACCTCTCCCCTTGGGTTTCTAAACCCCATACCTTATGGGTTTGAGGTATGAGTTTAGAAATGTAAAATTTTGCAAACAAACACTAGGTATAGGTTTTAGTCATTCTAAACCCATACCTCATACCTTATTTTCTTCAACCAAACACCCCCTAAGAAGAATAAGGAATTCTCTAGAATCTCCTTAAGAATTCACGAGACAAGAGGGTGTTTTTCTTTTCTTTTCTTTTTTAATATATATATAATTAAAATACATAACTAAGATATCTCATTTCAATAAAACCCACTAAATATAAATCTACTTCATGAATTATAATTCTCAAAGTTATCTCCTTAAAACATAATGACATAATTAAGTTAATAAATTATAATCAACCTCAAAAGTAAAGCTGCTTAAAATTCGGGCTATTACACCTACACCCAATGGTCAATTCTCTAGTAAAGTTTGCCACCTAACTCGCTGCACCATAATGGCCTTTTCGCTGGATATGGAAATTAGATATCCCACTGAAACTCCAAATACTCCTCTGGCATATCAGTCACAACAGTTTGGGAGTAAGAGACACTCTCTACAAAAGGTAAACCATCCCTACCAACTTTTGCGTTCTATGCAATAATTAGCCTGAAACTTTATACCATCTTTTTCTCGCTTGCCCTACTACAAATTTATTATGGGATCTTCCGGATACTATATCCTGGCTACAAACCACCTTATGAGCACTACCATTATTAGAGATTCTAGAGAACACAACAAATAAAAAGACTACACCAAAATATCTACTCCATCCATCCCATAAAGATCTAAACACTTGTTGGGACACGTATTTGAAGTGATTAGTTGTAGCGTGGTTATCAAATGTTATTTTATTAAAAAAGCAGATGTGATAGCAGTTAATAGGGTACTTTTTATTGGAGAAGAGAGAAAGTTGGGTAACTTTTTATTGATAAAGGTAGAGCGTGGGCCAAAAAAGTGTAAAAAAATATAGTAATGGGACCAAGTCAAAAATGAAAGTGTTCAAACTAATTTGGGACAAACATAAAAGGAATGTGTTTAGACTATTATGGGACATAGAGAGTATTCCTTTATTTGGAGTCTTTGGAAACAAAGAAGTGCCATTATTTTCAACCATAAGAGTTGGAATATCCACATAATCCTCCATAGAGCTCCGTTTGCCCATCAACAATGGCGCACCTGCACTACAATTGATTTTTATCAAAATTATGGTTCTCCCTTCAAGGGGACACAACCCTCTTCCTTTTCCCCCTCAACATCCACAACCCTAGCTAGTTGCTTGGGAGTCACCTCCCATCAACTCCTTCAAACTCAACTTCGATGGTTCCGTTAGAGATTCTTGTGCAGCAGCTAGTATTATCATCCGCAATCACTCGGCTGAACTCATCTACGATCGTGCTTTCAACCTTAGTTCCACTTCACCTTTCATCGCCGAAACTCCTGCTCTCCATAAAGGCTTACTCGTTGTCATTCAGCATAATATCAAAAATATCATCATTGAAGGAGATAACCTTCTGGTCATCAACACAGTTAAAAGTCATTGGCCTCTACCTTGGCAAAAAGCTAACGTCACGAAGGATATCAAACTTCTACTTAATTGATGGCTCACCCACATTTTCGGAAAAGCAAATCAAGCGACAGATTGGATTGCAAATGTTGGTCGACAGTGGCGGAGCCAGGATTTCAAAATCGGGGGGTCACAAAAATTGTCGCAGATCGGGTTGTTTTCCCATTGCCTTTGATTTTTTTGATCTGGGTGTATCACTCATCGTTTCCTATATTCATTATTTAATACAAATTAACACATATGAACTAACTATTAAACTGTATGAAAATCAATCAATAAAATACCATCATAAAGAAACAAAATCATCATAGAAAATTATAAATTAATTAACACCACCTAATTTATAAAAATTCACAAATTCACACATAGCCTTGAATAGCCTAATTTATCATACAATCAAAACTCAAAGATATTATCTTTATTATTATTACAAAATAGCCTTGAAAACCCAAAAAGAATATAATAACAACATACAAAAATCTGGATTTTTTTAGCAGACTAGTTAATGATTTCTTATTTGAATTCTTACTCAAATATCTAATGGTAAACTACAAAATCAGAATCTTAAAACTAAGAATAGTAAAATTAGTCCAAAACAAACCTTCAATTTTTTGAATCGACGAAAAAATCCTTCAATTTCTTTCCTTGAAGTAACTTGAATTGATAATGGAAATATGAAATTAAACTTTCGAGATAGAAAACTGGAGTAGATGAATATGAATGCAGACTTTAATCAGTAGAGAGATGAGTATTAGGAAAAAGGAAGGAGGGAGAGAGTGATAAGTTTTAAAAATTGAAAGATTTTTTTATTTTTTTAAGTTGTTTTAATTAAAAGCCTGATGGGATTATGGGAATTGGGACCCAAAGTTAAAGTAAGTCTGCAATTGGCAGATAAGATACAGGATTACAACTGTACAAGACCCAAACTTTCCTTCTTTTCTGGCGCTGAACTTGCTTGGGCGCAGCAATTTTTTTTTTTTTTAAGAAAAATCCTTCAATTTTTTTTTTTAATTTGCGGGGTCACGTGACCCATGCTAGCTCCGCCAGTGTTGGTCGATCATCTAGTTACATCATCTTTTACTGTTACTCCTTGTGATAGTTCTACATTTTCTTCTCTTCTTGTAATGGACGCATTAGATTTCCCCATCGAGCGGAGGGTCTCCTAATATTATTTTTTCTTACCTCTTTTAAAAAAACAAAAATCTAACCCCATAAATGGAAAATTCTGCTTCTCCTACCCAACCAAACTATGTTTCATACCTCCGAGGGAATAAAAGAAATTCCTTGATATTTTAACTTCTTAACAAGTTAGGCAGTAGTAGTCTATTACTCAGGATTTCAAGTATGGCTCTCACATTTCAAAATGTTATATAAATAATTCAAAGAAAGGGTTCGAAATATCAGTGATCGTAGCAAAACCCATGTAACACAATCCATTTCTGCTAACATCAATGATAATGATATTTGAAAATTTTCATATATGCATTGATAGCTCAGTTGAGTCTACTTCATGCGATGACTTATAATTTAAAATTCTCTTCCTCTAATTTTTTGGATTTTTTAACTGGAATAATACAAACTTTGGTCCGTTCTCTCGCAATAATACAAACTTTTGATTATTTTTTAATAATACAAACTTTAGGCCAAAATTCCTCCAGTAGGTCAAGACCGGTTGTTGACTTGTTGTAGGAGGTAACCAAGCTGACGTGGCACCTCTAGGACACGTGCCTTTATTTGATTGGCTGATTTCTTAAATTTTATTTAAATTTCAAAAAAAGAAAAAAAAAAATTCCCTTTTTTTTTCCTTCTTTCTTCTCCTGCTCCGGTGCTCCCCCTCCATTCTCACTCCCCCACCCACCCCCACCCCCCACCCTTGGCCCCCGCCCCCTGCCCCTCCTTGCCTCGCACACCGCATCCCTCCGACGACCAACCCCCATCTCTCGGCCCCTCCCCCACCCCGGAACCACCGCACCCCTCCGACGGCCACCCCCGGCCCCTCCACCACCCCGAAACAACTCCGCACCCCTCCAACAACCAACCCCCATTTTTGGCCCCCCCCCACCCCCGAAACCACAACACGACCCTCCGATGACCACCCCGGCCCCTCCCCCAGCCCCTCCCCCAGCCCCCCCCACCCCCGAAACAATTCCGCACCCTCCCCGAACCGTTTCTCTATCTTCCTCCTCCCCCCCCTCCCCCCACCCTCACCCTTCCCCCCGACCCCCTCCCCATCCCTACGAAACCTTGAAACCACTCCCCATCCCTCCCCCACCCCGAAACCACTCCACACCCCCACCACGAAACGTCGGAATCAGCGCGCGAGCAGAAGAGACAACCGATTGAGGGAGAGAGAGGGTGTGGAGTAGTTGTTTTTCGGGTGAAGGAGTAGGGTTTTATGTGGTTTCGGGTGGGTGGGGTTGTTTTCGTTGGTGCTTTTGGGTGGGTTGGGGCTATTTTAGGTGGTGGCATGGTGATTTTAGGTTGTGGAGTAGTGGTGGGGATACTTTGGGTGGTGGTGGCAGTGGCAAAGTGGTGGTGGTTGGGGTAAGGGGTGGGGGTTTCAGTTGGTTGGAGGAGGAGAGGAGAGAGAAAATTTTTGGGTTTGTTTTAATAAAGTTTACCTGTTTTACAGGTTTAAGGTAAACTTGACCTACTGGAGGAATTTTGGCCTAAAGTTTGTATTATTAAAAAATAATCAAAAGTTTGTATTATTGCGAGAGAATGGGCCAAAGTTTGTATTATTCCAGTTAAAAAATCCTAATTTTTTTAGACAAGACGTAATTTTTTTCAATTAAAAAAACACTTTCACACCGCAAATATTGATAATGGGAGAGTATAGAGGAGCTCAAATTTCGAGAATGACATAAAAATTTTATGAAGTTTGATTTTTCATTTTTTTTTTTCCCCTAGACGGGAAGTTTGATTTTTTCTAAGGCAAAATTGACAGACTCTAGTTAATTCATAATTATAGGAAGGTTCAACTGTCGTCCAGACATAATAAAAACCTGAGGAATAATGAAGTTATGCATAAAATTCAGTACTGACTAATGACTATGACCAAAGCTCGTCAACTAATGTGGGTAGTACAATTCTAGGCGAGGCATTTACTAAAGGTCATAATCTGATTGTTATTTCTCAAGTCATCTTCATACATGATTAAGAAAGTTATAAGCCGATTTCTTTCCAAAAACGAAAAATATAAAGTTAGAGGTAGATTAGGCTTGGGGATTAAGTCAATTAAGTGATTACTTATGAATTAACAATCATTGAATTTTATCAGTCAATTAAACCCCTAGGGACGGGACCAAATATCAAATTATCTATTGATAAGACCGTTTTTATCTCCAAATTTGTGTATTAATCTAGAAAGATTCATTTATTTTAAAAAAAAATAACATTTTTCTTTTTTGAAAGGACCAAAGAAAAGTTTAAACGGTTATTTGACCATATACCCCGACAAATCACGAAATTCACCATATACCCTCAAAGTTTCATAAATTCACCATATACCCTGAGTTTTCGAAAACGTTCACCAAATACCCTTTTCCTAACTGACGTTAACTTGCCGTTAGCGTTATTTACAATTTTGCCATTATTAACCCTTAACACTAACCCCTAAATCCTCATCCCTAAAACTCTAACCCTAACCCACCACCCTCCCCCTGCCATCCCCCCAGCCCAGCCCCCACCCCCTCCCCTCCACCCCCGCAGCCACCAGTTCTCCACCTCCCCTCCTCCCCCTCCCCTTTCTTCCTCGATGCACTCCCCCTCCCCTCCACCCCCGCATCCCCAACTCCCCTCCCCAGCCCCCCCTTTCCCTCTCTCTCATCCCCGCAACCCCCTCTCTCCCTCCTCCCCGCAGCCCCTTCTCCCCCTCCCCTTGCAGCCCTCCTCCCCCACTGTTGTTCGCCATTATCTTCAACAACCTAAAACCCTCTCGCAATTCGTCTTCGATGAGGTAAACCTCGTAATTCGTCTTTTAAGATCCGACGTTTAGGGTTCGATGAAGGTTCGATTTTTGGAACAAGGTTCGGTTCGACGTTTAGGGCTCGATGAAGGGTCTGCGATGGAGGGGGAGAGGGGGGTCTGCAGGGGGAGGGAGAGGAGGGCGTGGGACTGCGGGGGTGGAGGGGAGGGGGGGGGTGCGGCGGGGGTGGAGGGAAGGGGGCAGGGGGACTGCGGGGGTAGAGGGGGGGGGGGGGGGGAGTGTAGGGGGTCGCAAGGGGAGGGGGAGAGGGGCTAGGGCTGGGGTGGATGGGATAGGGAAGGGTGGGGGGTTGGGTTGGGGTGGGTGGGCGGGGTGGAGGGGAGGGTGGGTTAGGATTAGGGGTTAGGATTAGGGTTAGGGTTTAGGGGGTTAGGGATTAGGAGTTAGGTTTAGGGGTTAGTGATGGCAAAATTGTAAATAACGCTAACGACAAGTTAACGTCAGTTAGGAAAAGGGTATTTGGTGAACGTTTTCGGAAACTCAGGGGTATATGGTGAATATCTGAACCATTAAAGGTATATGGTGAATTTCGTGATTAGTCAGGGGTATTTGGTGAAATAACCGAAGTTTAAATGACCCTTTCAAGCTTAACATTGTTATCTAAAGCTTAGAGATGTATAAGAAAAAAAAAAGTTTTTATTAGAGGGTTGTTTGGAAAAAATTGAGGTCATAAGGTGATTATTGTGAAAAAAAATCCTGTATATAAGATTGGATAAATTTTTTTTGGTAATCTAGTAAGATGTATTCAAAGACCAAAACCACCAATACAACTTAAGGGAGCAAGAAATAAACCCCCAACAAACTAGCTGGACAGACCCAGCAACAGTACAGCACCCCTATAAACTTTGAAGCCATTCTCTATCTCTATCTTTCACCTTTACACCCATTATCTGTACAATTTTATTTTTCACAATGTATTTAACTTCTTTAACTGTTCTATCTATAGTCATAATCATTTGCTCCCATAAAGCAGAATTTCTATTCATCGAAATCAAATCGACAGTAGCAGAAATAGCAGTCAACGCCACCTTTTTTCTTGAAACTTGACCCCTTGTATCTGTTCTTCATCCATCCACAATTTTGTAGCAAATCTTTTCCACTCCAAGTGATCCCTAGCCAGGTGAAGATGCTAGTCATGCATTGCTTACTGAATGACAGTCAAAGAGAAGGTGCCTGATATCTTCAGTATGCTGTAGACACAGAAGACAAAGGTCACTCTCACACATGTTCATTATCTTCAGCCTTTTCCTTGTCTTCAGCCTATCTTGGATAGCCATCCACATAATCATTCTATGCTTGGGTATGAAATATCTGTTCCAAACATAGCTACTCCAAGCTGTATTCCTTTCCACACCCATCAGCTTCTTATAATGCAGATTGATACTAAACTTTGAATCCCAAAGCCACACCTGACTATTGAGTTTTGTAGACACCTCATTTTTTGCACTGCACACAAATTTTCATGCCCAACTTGCTGTGTTAGGGGCAATGTAGGAACCCCAATCAGCCTCCCTTATATAGACTTCATTCACCCATTTGATCCACATGTTGTCTTTTTTCTAAGCTAAACTCCAAGCTAACTTGTTCACAGCAGCAAGGTTCCAGTTACAAGTGTTTCTAAAACCCAACCCTCCTACAGCCTTGGAATTAATGACACAACCCATCCCAAGCTATAGGCCCAGGTTTACTTTCATTATGCTTTCCAGACCATAAGAAGCATCTACTAATACTGTTCAACTTCTTTCATCACACCCTTAGGAATTAAGAATAATTGCCCCCAATAGACATGTATTCTCATTAAGATAGTATTTATTAGCTGGCATCTAGCAGCAAAAGAGAGATTACGCGTGCTCCAAACTACTATTCTACTCTTTCAATTAACCCTTGGCAGTCCCTAGCCTTCAGTTTACCAGTAGTTATGGGAACCCCAAGGTAATTAAAAGGCAATCTGCCAACCTTGAATCCACTAACATAAGCCACCCTCTTCATCTCCTCCTCTTGCATCCTTGCATAAAAAACCTCTGACTTCTGAGTGTTAACCTCTAAGCCAGTTGCATTTGAAAACATCTAAAAGCCTTGAAGGAGTGTATAGATAAACCTAAAGTCACCATTACAGAAAAGTAACAAATCATCTGCAAAGCAGAGATGAGTGAGCTTCAGGATTTTACATTTCACATGGTATTTGAATCCCTCCAAATCACCTACATATTGCATATCATGTCCAAATAATCCATACATAAAGCAAAGAGTAAAAGGGACATGGGATCCCCTTGTCTCAAGCCTCTATGAGCCCCAAAAAAGCCAGTAGGGGACCCATTTATCATGATTGAGAGCATTGGGGTTTGAACACAAGTCATAATCAGCTCAGTAAACCTCTCAGGGAAGCCCACTCCAACAAGCATTTGCCTTAAGAAACTCCAGCTAACAGTGTCATATGCTTTTTTTAAGTCCAACTTCATCATACAACTAGTTGTCTTCCTGTTATAGCATTTGACAAGATCTTGGCAGATCATTACATAATGAAGGATGCTTCTTCCAGTCACAAAAGCCCCCTGGCTTGGTGAAACTAAGTCAGGCAAGATCTTGTTCATTTTTTCACATATAAGTTTAGTTATACATTTGTATAACACATAGCAGCATGCTATAGGGTGGAATTTAGTTACATTAGCAGGGCAATTAACCTTAGGGACTAAGGTAAGAGTAGTAACATTAATTGCTTTCAACAGTTTACCTGTTCTGAAGACATCAAGGATGGCCTCACTCACTTCATCACCAATAATGTCCCAGCAATGCTTATAGAAGCAGATGTTAAAGCCGTCAATTCCAAACATAACCCTTCTAACATCTTCCTTAGTAACCTCACTGTTCAAAATGTTCAGATGCTCCTCTGTTAGCTTCCTCCCCTTATCAGCCAAAGTCTCCAGCACAGGCTGTTTCTGCTCCCTGCCAGTGAACAAGTCTTTATAGAAGTCAATAAAAGCAGCATCCACATGCTCTCTCTTGTTAACCCAATTGCCAATTCTTGTCATGGATAACATGAATTTTATTCTGTTTCCTTCTAGCTTTCAGGGCTTGGTAGAACACTTTAGAATTTTCATCCCCACACTTCACTCAATAAGGGCAAGATTACTAGGATTCAGCATCAAAGCATTCTGAGCAGTAGTTAGTTTAGTCTTAGCTTTCACTAAGCTAACTTCAACATCACCAAAACCTCTTTTATTCAACTCCCTCATCTCATTTTTTACCAGCTTCATCTTCTGACAAACTCTGAACATTCAACATCCCTGAATCTGAGCATCCGAAGATCTTCTCACAATCTCAATCAATTCAGGGTGATGGCACCACATGTTTTGAAATCTAAATGGTTTCTTCAGATTACTGTTAGGGTACATATGATCAAACTCCCCTACATGTAAGAAAGCAACTTCTTCTTGTTCATAGCTTTCCAACCATCTAGAGTTAGCTAGAACTCTATCAATTCTAGAGACCACCCTCTGATCCCCTTCCTGCTTATTACACTAGGTAAGATGACTTCCAGTAGCCTTTACATCTTCAAGCTGACAGATATTAAGACAATCCTTCATAGGAACAATTTCAGGCAACCTAACTGGAGCACCAATTCTATCATCAACACAACTCAGGGCATTGAAATCCCCTAGTAACAGCCAGGGACATTGACAATTACTAGCAATCTCTTTTAATTCTCTCCACAACTCCAATCTACTATGGCTATCATTAAAACCATAAACAAGTGTGCAATAGAACAAATTACCATGTTTAGGAGTCACATAACAATGGATAAATTTTAGGATCTAAAAAATGAAATAGATGGTTTAAATAAAGCAGTTGATTAGAAAACATGTCAAATAAAGTCCCATGTACAACCTTAATACTTACAACTTTTGCGGCTTTGCCCTTCCTAACATAAGATGTACAACACATTGTCAAACAACTACAACTTCCTAGCAAGAAATTAAATAGCATGATAACCATCCCTAATCCCATGTGCATGCATATGTTAATAAAAACCCTACAAAAAGGAGGGAACAATCAATTTGGTGATAAAGAAATTTATATAAAGTCCTAGTTTTTTAGGCCCGATTAATGAGGATCCACGAATGTAATATAAAGATGGGCAGATGGCTTAGCCAAATTAAGCAATATAGTAACGCCTTTTAATTGATTGGCAATGCAAAAACAAGGGGTGTACCAATGCCTTCCATGTGATACAAAGAACGTATATAATATAGCCTTTTTGGTTCTTAAACAAGAAGTATAAACTACAAACTCGGGGCATTAAGACAACTTTAGCTTCAGGGACCTAATAATAAGCTTGCAACCTTTTCTTTTTGTTTTGGAAGAGGGAAGGTCTGTGCATATATATGAGAGAAACAGTTTTTATAAGTAGATATGATGAGGATATGACATATGTTGACCACAAGAGGATAATCTTCTTATTGTACTGCATAGTGTAGATGTCACTAACCTAATGAGGTGATAATAAGGTGATATTTCTAGGGGGCGTTAAGTTCAAATAGACGAATGGAAAGGGAATGGAATCAGGTAGAGGAGGAGAAATGGTAACAATAATTTTTACTTTTATTGGGTGTTGGTTTAACTATGGAGAGAAATCACTTGTAAGGGAATTGAAAAGATTTTTTTTACACCTCTAATTTAGAGGATAGCATTTTGGGGTTTTGGCTTACCCTCAAGTAAGGGTAATGAATTCAGTTTACTAGATTCGTTTTTAGGCCATAAGAAAGCTCAACCAAATAAGGTACTATTAGGTAATTTCGCTTATATGGCTTACCATTAGACTATATGATATTACTACTAGCTAATGGTAATTTTGTTAGGAATATGTATCGTAGGCGCTAACAAATCAAGCAATCGAAATATAATATACGGAGGAATTAAGAAATAAAGCAATAAAGAACGCACGAAGATTTAACGTGGAAACCCTTGAATAGGGAGAAAAACCACGAACTATTTACATTATGTGCTTCCTGCATATCTTACAACTTAAGACTAGGAATATCAGGAGGGCGGGTCAAGTAGGAGACCCGTCCCATCCCCGCTGTTCTAGGTTTGGCGGGTGATGGGGCGGAGAGACGGGATTGGGGTTGAAAATCATACCCGCCATGGGTGGTGGGGCGAGTGTTGATTTTATGTTATACCCGCCCCCTCCCCGCCTGCTCCGCCCCATCCCCACCCACCCCGCTTCTCTTCCATCCCATACCCTCCCATCTATAAAAAAAACAAGGATGTGAATTTTATATTATATCTGCCCCATCCCTGCCCGCCCGCTGCTTCTCTGCCCACTCGTCTCCGCCATCCCATACCCTCCAATATATTAAAAAACATATTACATATTAGTCATCTTTATTAAAAGTCCATCTTATATTATTTTGCAATGAGTAGTAGTAAGTTTGCCACGCAATTGTAAGATTGGAATATGGGAGTTGACCCATAACGTGAAGAGTTAAAATGCTAAAGTAACTAAGTTGATTTTGTAATGTAGTTCATCTATTAGTGTTGACTTATCAATTTTACAATTTCTTAACAATATTATACTGTGGCATAATGTGTTTGAGGTGGAAGATTTACACTTTTGAAGTTTGGGAGCTTAGTTGGGGTGATGATGAGGCGGATATGAATCGGGTGGGTACCCAGACGGTGACAGATTTAAATACGTACCTGCTGGGGCGAAGATGGATTTGAAAATTTCTCCCGCAATGGGTGGTGGGGGTGGAGATGGGATTTTTAGGCAAGTGCGGGTGTGGACGGACCATCCTCCGCACCCGCCCCCACCCAATTGACATCCATATACTTAAGACAAAAAATATTGGGTCGGCCTTAATAATTTGCTGATGTGTAATATATACGACAAGGAGTTAATATGAACCATTAATTTCAATGTTTAATTTGAATCATAAAAAATGCATAGATTGATCTTAAAATGAAGTCAACCGTCGTTTTTGGCTAGTAAGCACGGACACGGCCCCGACCTAACGTTTCAAGTTTCCGACACCGGAAACGACACGACACGCGTCGAAAACGTTTCGAATTCGTGTCTGAAATGAAGAAACGTTTCTTGATTGTGAAAGTTTATGAGAAACGACAAGTAAAGGGAAAATGACGTTTCCCTTTTATTTTAATGCGAAAAGGGGAAAAAATAAAAAGAACAACATGTGAGCAATAATGTCGACACTCCCGCAAACCAAGTAGCCCAACTTTCTCTTCTTTCCCTCTCTTCCCAACAACCCAATAGCCTCTCTCTTCGCAACAATCGATTTGGCTAAATATTGATATGTATTTTCCTAAATACTATTTATGCTTTCTTATTTATTTATCATAAAAAGCAAGTTTGTATAGGGTACTAATTCATTATTTATGAAGTTGATTTTTGTAATTGTCATATACTATTGTGATGTAAATTTTATGTTCGACGCTTCCTAGCTGTTTCAATTTTGTATAGGGTACTAATTATTATATATGAAGTTGATTTTTTAATTGTCATATACTATTGTTATGTAAATTTTATGTTCGACGCTTCCTAGTCGTTTCCCTATTTTGTGAAATTAGAAATGACGCTTTCCGTTTTCATGTTGTATCCGTATCCGTTTTCCGTTCTAGTTTTCATTTCCGTGCATCATAGGTTTTTGGCAAGCAATAAAAACCATAAAATAAAAATGACTCAATACTATTGGATTCTATATCCATTTTGTGGGCTATCATAGAAACTTCAAGCCAGATTATTTACCAAATCTTGTTTTGCTGAATTTCCGGCGCCTTGAAGCTATGGTAGCAGTTTTGCGTTTTTTACCATGATGCTAATTTGGGGACAAAGATGGAAATCAAAGTATAGTTTTTTTGTTAATTGAAAAAAACGATAAATTAAGGATTCATATCTAGGGGTGCTTATCGAGCGAGTTGGTCACGAGCTAACGTGTACTCGACTCGGCTCGTTAAAATATCGAGTCGAGTTCGAGTCAGGCTATTTCCTATCAAGTTTGAAATTATCTAGCTCAGCTCGACTCGACTCGAACTCGTTGCGGTTTCGAGTTTAGTTGGAGTTGCCCACTAGCAAATATCCTATTAGTTCTCCTAATTTATTCGCAATATTAGTTTTCTCTATTTTTTTATTGAGTGCGTCTTGGATGTAACATGTTACACCATAACTTATTGTGTAACATGCATAATGACATTCGACAAGAATGACATAAGCTACAAATATTGACATGAATATCTCATGTCATTTTGTCATTTATTTCATGTCATTTGAGTTTTTTTTTTTTTTTTACAAAAGAAGCGGTGGTTTGTGGGTTGTTACACCACAAATTATGGTGTAATAGTTACACCCAATAGATTGTGTTTTTTTATTAATCTATTGCTTTATATATTTAATGTAAAGTTCTTAATTTTTTTATAGTCATTTCAAGTAACTTACCAATAATCAATTTAATATTTTATCCTAAATATAGTTAACATTTGAAATCTTGTAATTTATATATTGATTAAAAATTTATCGAGCAACTCGCGGGCTTATCGAGTCGAGTTTAGGCAAGCTCAACTTGAGTCGGTAATGTATTGAGTTGAGTTTCAAGCTCGAGTGGAGTGCTGACCGAGTTACGACCTAGTTGAGTTCAAGTTCTTCATGAGTTGCTCAACTCAATTAGCACTCTTATTCACATTATTTTATGAAAATTAACAGTATAGATTACAAAGTAACAAACTAGAATGCATGAATTATATCTAATATAGAACATTTAAAATTTAACGTTAAACATGATAATTTAGAGTTCGATGCTTAGTACATTCAAAATCACCGGTCGCTTTTTGGGTATAAGCAAATGCATGCAAGATTGGACCGAGTACCTATTTTAAGCAAACCTCGGCAGTGTAGAAGACCTAATACCTCTCCACCCCACCCTATACCCAAGAGTTACATCTACTATTATTTGAGATCGAACTCGAGACCTCCAGAAAGAAGGTATAAGTAATACTAGCTGATTAGATGTGTACCTATATCAGATTATCATGTCTAGCATCGATAGAATTTTTGGCAAACAATAGCTCTTAGAATTTTTTTAGCATAGTGATTGTTTATGCCAAAAATCGCTGGAAGGACAATCTTTGGATGGGACACCGATAACTAGATTAAAACAAGAAAAATAAAGAACGGTATTTAAGTGACAAAAATAAAGGAAGAGAACACGAGAAATGGTGACGCGGAGGTTGGGGTTCACCAAAGTCTGGCTGGATGGGGACGCACTCACTGTCATCTCGGATATCCATCGCAAGGCTAAGGGATATGCTCCCATTTTCTCACTGATCTCAGATGTTATGTTGTTAAGTGAAGGTTTTGATGCTTTTTATTGTAGTCATGTTAGAAGGGCGGGAAATACCGTTGCTCACCTAATTTCAATTCCGAACTCATTTGTACGGACTCTTTTCCCCAAAGTATTACATCTTTGGTGGAACTTGATATAGCTTAATAAAAAGGTTTCTCGCGTTTCCCCTCAAAAAAAAAAAATGGTGACGTGAAAAACCCAATGAAGATGGGTAAAAACCACGGGTGGCTATGAGTCTACCAATCCACTATGGTTTGGGTGTTAAAGTCATTGTAATTACAAGTACATTATATGACCATGTATGTATAGCTATTGCGTATGTATAAGTATTAACATAAGGAAACATAAGTAAAAATATACAAAGGGACGGTTGCAGTACCACGACTTACATAGTCGATGGAACTTCCATGGAGTAGCTACGTATGAGATTGGATACTGTTAAGATTAAGCATATTCCTTTTAGGAAAATGTTATACAAAAACCCATAATTAGCTAAGTACAAGGAGGAAAGATAATCACAAGAATAAGGAAGGATAAACATTTTAGGAAAATATGCTAAGAGGAAAGATATTATCCTAAAGGAATATGCTTAATCTTAACAGATACTTTGAGTAATACTAATATCAATGACAAGTACATGGACAGTGGGTTGTGATGTTTGAAGAAAGTGTTGTAGTAGTATTCGAAGGATTAGCTTTGGTTATGCAACAAAGAATTGGACGTATGATAATCTCTGTGGGAATTTGGTTTTGCATCACTTTTGCCAACAATAGTAGATTTATATAATCGTAGTGGACTTTATGTGGAGATAGCTAGGTGGAGTTAGACTATCTCTATTTCGTGATGATATATTTTTTGTCAAGGAGAAACAATGGATGAATAATCTGGCAGCAGAATTAAGATGGAGGGAATAAATAATAGTAGGTGAGTAGATGACCTTGGGTCTATCCTCCCGGCCGTGAGATACATTAGCTCTTTTATAGCCTCCATCGTAGCATTGATAGTAGAATATTGTTGCATAATGACTCCTTAATTTCCTCCCCACTAACCAGTTGTGGGAGAACATTTTGTTAGTGTAGTTGTTTCATCCCTTGAATATCTCTAATTTTGCTGAACAATTGGATCAAAATTCCTTAATTATAGGAACTGACTTTAGCTCTCCGTGATATTCTATTGTTAGTTGTACAAAGATAGGACATAGGTGATAGGTAACGTCTTCGTGTGCGACATCGGGTCATGCCAAAATTGACCATAACAGTAATGACCGAAAAATAACTCCACGTAAACTTGTCTACGGTAGAAAATAGGCAAGTAGCAATGTGTAGCAATGTGTAGCATGCATGTACCACATTTTAGAGCACGAATTGGTAAGTATATCGAGCTCACGTGAATATAGATGCTGAAGACTAAAATATTACTGTTTGACTAGCAAAACTGCAAAAGTGGTCATACCTTTCTTTTGTTTCCTCCGACCTCTCCAATTTTCTTTTACGAATATTGAAATTTTATGACAAGCTTTTAACAATTGAAAAAATCAATTATATCTTTTGAGAAGCCAACAGAGTATAAGATTAGATGACAAACATGGGACACCAATTTGATTACCCCTTTGTTATTGCTTTATGTAATAATTCTAATTTAAACTGTATTTATGTCAATGATAAATTATTTAGAGTTCTTCTTAAGAATAAGGGATTTAAATTTCCCTTACGTTTATAATAAAGTAGAGGCCATAAGTAGTTGAAGAATTATATTGTTTGAGATAGATTTGCCATGCGCTATGTCATCAATTTTCTTCAAGATCATATTTTATTATTAGTTTTCAAATAAACAACATAAAACAACATTTTAGTACTTATTTCTTACTAAAATTTGAAATTACTTCTTCATTTTGTTTATGTCATAATCTGTTCAAATTTCGGTACCCTTTATTAGGGTGATCTCCAATTATTGAGACCAGTTTTTAGAGTTCACTCATGGTACACCCGGGTGTACCATGAGCATGGTACACCCAGGGGTATTTTTGTAATAAATTAGAACTTCAGGTGCTCATTTGACACCAAGTTTGCACATTTGGGCATTTTTCTCATTTTGCTCATTTGCTCATTTGCTCATTTTGCTCATTTTGTAATAAAAGTGTTTGCTCATTTTCTTAAATAAGTAGAAATGTTTGCTGAATTGTTCATTTTGCTCATTTGCTCATTTGCTCATTTGCTCATTTTACTCTTTTGCTCATTTGCTCATTTTGCTCATTTGGAGAAAATAATCTTGGGTATACCATGAGCATGATACACCCAGATGTACTATAGACATTCTCCCAGTTTTTATACTTGGGCTTCGATGTTGCCTTGAATTTTTTTTTTTCATCTCTGGAACATACAATAAAGAACAAATTAAACTAGTAACTATGAAACGGGAATTTGGGTGGGTTGCCATGATGTTGCTAGCTTGTGTTCTTGTCTTACCTCTTCGAGAAAGACTTTGGTGACACGACACTAGGGAAGTAAGGATGGGCATGCCGCATGGGTATAGGACTCTACCCAAACTTTATTGGACCCAACCCCAGTTTTAAGGTTTAAGTCGAATTTCTCTTGGACCCTAAGGGTCAGGGTCCGAGTCTGAGTAAACACTTAAAGGTTCGGGTCTGTGTCATAATATTCTATACCCGGATCCTACCCAGACCCCACCCTGGACCTTAAAGTTTATTAATTTTTTTTTTCTTTTTGTGTTTTAGAAAAAAAAAATCGTATTTACCCTAAAATTCCAACATTTATCGTTTGGACCCTAAATCCGGACCCTAGACCTTAAAGACTATAGGCACTATCGAAAGTCAATGAATTGAAAATTTGACAAAAACAAAGAAAATAGGCGTAGACCCTATAGGTTAGGGTCCAGTATTCCTATACCCTTAGTGTTAGGATCCGGGTCTGGGTCCAACAAAAAAAATTAGCACTAGTAGAATAATTGCTAATTGCGGCGGTCATTAAGCGGCCTATTGCTGCGGTTTTAGACGCGCCGCAATTAAGGGCGCAACAATAGGTAATTAACTATTGCTGCAGTTTTGGGCCAAAACCGCAACAATAGGGTGGTAAAAAAAATTTAAAAAAATTTAAATATTTATTCGTTCTACAGATAAATTTGATATGTTACAAACACTTATTTCAAAAATATATATAAAAACTACTTTTATTCAATAATAATGATATTCTACAAACACTAATTACAAATAAAAATATGTGCAAAAAACAGAACTAATAAGAAAAAAAATCAATGAAAGAGTAACTAATCAACGAAATAGTAACAAGAAAATTAAATGTGTAACGCCCTTTTAATGTATATAATTCTAATAACAGAACATTACATGCCAATGCCAGGATCGAACCAAATATTACGTCTTTATTTATTATTATAAGATAATAACGAGTTTACAAGAACATTATTGTCATATTCCTAATAATAGAAATACAAGGCGAAAACAAAATAAAACATGATACTAATATTATAAAACACAAGATAACAATACATAGTACATTAATCCTAATATTTTATATTCCTCACTCCTGCCCATTCCCATTACTGGTACCTGAAAACAAAACATTTTATAACCGTCAACCCAAAAGGGTCCTGTACATTCCCAATACCATGTAAAAACACTTTGCATATAATTATATAAAATAATCAGTTATGATTATATAAAATCATTTGTTAGTTTCTCCCGACAAATCTCGTGTGCACACGGCACACCCCTACAATGACATACGTCACTCCAGATAATATTTTCACGCCTTTAGCCTCTCCTGATACTTCTGTGTGCACACTCTTACAATGACGTACTTCACTCCATATATAATTCATTCCTCCAACACAAACCACGAACGTCCATTTTATAATAACATCTTTCCTCCACCACGAACCTCCATTTTTTAATAACATATTTCCTCCACCACGAACCTCCATTTCATTTTATCATAGTAACATGTTTATATAACATCATTATTACCACATATGATAGTATTTTTAGAATCACCTTGTATATAAATCATAATGAGACAAATACCATTTGCATTATAAACATATTATTTGCAAATCACAATATACTACCTTTACTATTAAGGCAAAACTATTTTTAATACTAATAGTTTATCTAAAAATGTTAATATAACAATACAAAACAACATTAAGAAGGGGTATTTAAGAATGTACCTTAATAAGGTGTAAAGGTTAACTAAATTTCTCGTATATTTTTCTCACAATCTGTCTCACTCTCTCTTTTTATATCTTTCTTATTTTTATTTTTCTTTACTGCTGTGGCCTGTCAAAAATATAGGGTGATGGCTAGTATTTATAGTGTTTGTTAGGAGAAAACCAAGTTGATTTTGGTGAGCTTAAGTCGGTTAAGAATTGGTGGAGATAAACACTATTTAGCAAAGTCAACTATTACAAAGTTGCAGCTTTTATCACTAGTTCACGTAAATGGCTATCACATATCAACATACAATCCTTTTGCTATGGCCAAGTGTCACAAATTTACTAAATCCGAAACCTACTAATATTGTTTTTTGCGTATTGTCTTGAAATGGGTAGTCCTTAAGTAAAATTATTAGTGACGATTCCAAAGAATAAATTACGTTCTTTATTAGTTTGACCGTTTATAAGTTAGGAGCATTCCAGGTTTATGCAGTACTTAGTTACTTACTAAAAATCCTACTAGATATATTTATAAGCTCATAAACTAGTAATTGATAATTTATTAATCTTTGACCCTTAAAGTACTTTATAAACTATAATGTTAATATAAATGATATATGTATACACATATAACTTGCCCTGAGCAAATGTAAAAAGCCAAGGAAACACATAACTTCACCTAAAATAATCATATAAACGACAAAATAACGTATATAAGATCTTTAGGGGATAGGTTATCTTATAATCATACTTTAACCTTCAATCCCTTACTAACATATAAATATTATTTTTTTTCCTAGTTATTACAAAAGGATACAGAACATCTTGATAAAGGAAAAAGAATTAAAAAAATGAAAATAAAAAAATAGATCTGATAAAAAAAACACTAATTACTCGTACTCTTTTGTCTCGTCATTGCGGATTTTGAGGGGAGAAGATAATCTCCGGCGCAAATTGAAGGTGTCGTCGAAATCTTCGCTGGAGCGACGACGACGGCAGAGTCGACGGTGATGGAGCGTGATGGAGCGACGACGATTGATGATGCGAGAAGATTTCGGTGATGCTAAGCGAGATTGATGATGTGAGACGATTTCCAAGTCGATTTCCAAGGGGACGCCACTAATTTTAGGTTGAGCGACGAGATTGAAGATGCTGAGAGATGAGAGATGTGCGAGGATTTTCTGTTGAGCAACGTTCGCCGGCGAGATGAGAGATGAGATATGAGAGGAGAGATGAGAGGATGAGAGGAGAGTGAGAGGTTGAGAGGAGACATGAGAGAAAACGGCGAGATGAGAGAATTAAAAAGTGAAAGGAAGCAAGAACCTAACTGCCACGCGTGTTTTATTAAATCACAAAGTCTATTGTTGCGGTTTTTTTAGGAACCGCATCAATAGAATTGGTCAAACAGTCAACCAAATTTGAATTTTTTTCCCGTTGACATCTATTGCAGCAGTTTTGGCTGGGAACCGCAGCAATAGGTGTATTTTCTAATTTACCTTTTCTTTTGATGTGGTTTATTGTTGCGTATGGGTAAAACCGCAGCAATTCCACCGCAGCAATAAGCAAAAATTCTACTAGTGTAGGGTTCGGGTCTAGGGTCCGACTCTTGCTCATCCCTACACGACACTGGTGCCAGAGTCGTACAAAGTGCCTTGGTTCTTTTATCATCGTATGTTTGCTGGCCACATGACCAATAGAGAATCTCATAATGAATACATAAAACGAAGTCAAATCATATGTCATTTAACATATCGTAGGGGGAAATCTGGCGACATGGCCACTTAAGATGTCATAGAAAGAATTCTGGCGACATGGCCACTTGAAGTATCATAGAAGGAGATATGGCGAAATGGCAATCTAAAGTGTTGTGGGACGAAGTCTGACGATAAAGTCGTTTAAAGTGTGGTGGAACAAAGTCTGGCGATAAAGCCATTTAAGATGTCAAATTAAAGAAGGAGATCCTGGCGTCAAGGCCACTGGATTGTCTTAATTAGTGTAACGTTAATCAAACTGTTGTAATCATTAAGTTACTTTTTAGATCGTCTTTTATGTGTCACCTTGTTGTGTCATGATGCAGATGTTATGTCATAGGTTATACGTCATTAAAAAGCATGTATGCATATCTTTGTAGGTAACGACGCTTTGTGTGTTTGACCATATGCATGCATTAGCTCAAGAAGCAATAGCTTAAATCAACAAATGAAATAATCATAGGTGCATCTATGGATACACAATGTTAAACTCAAAGGTCTTTCTAAGTGCTTTAGTGAATTTAGGTGTAAATACCTTTGCAAGTCGGTATATCATAATAGCTAACCATGTCATCTAATGTTACTTAACCAATACATTATCCACTGTTACAAAACTCCATTTACATTGAAACACGGATGTCATGACATATAAATCATTTCACCATCGAAATATATAATGTGTGTCTAAATGCGTCTATGCATGTTTATGTGTGTCGTTTATATTAGGCGTCATGTGTAAGTACTACGTGTGGTGTGAACATATGTAGATTTTTACCTCATGATGCAATGTTTAAACATAATAAATGAAGTGATCGTTAGTGTGACTGCCGATATCTCACTAGTACAAAATTCACGTTTTGCGTCGACTTATTTGCGTCATATGCACGAAGACCTGACGCAAATATACAATTTGCGTCAGATATCAGAGAAGGTGTGACGCAAATAAACACATGATATGAATTGCGAAACCATTTGCGTAGCATGGCGTTGAGGAAGCGACGCAAATAACGAACGCCATTGGCTTGGGGAGCCCACTATTGGCGTCGGATATCACAGACCTTCGACGTAAATGCTCTGCGTGCAATAATTTGCGTCGCGTGCTTTGTAGGTGCGACGCACATGAGCACGTTGGGCTCCCAGCCTCCCACTGCTTTGTAGGTGCTTTGTAGACTACTATTTGTGTCGCATGTTTCTCTTGTGTCACGCAAATGATGTAGGCCCACTATCTGCATCGCATGTTCCACTTGTGCGACGCAGATGATGTAGGCTTAGATCCACTAAAATTAAACACTGACTTCTCAAAAATCGCACTCACTCCTCTCAGGCTCTTACTCTCTCTCTCGAACAAAACCCTTCACTCCGAAAAAAACTCACTGCTCTCACCAGCGAATCCCACTTCTCCGGCGAACCCCTCTCTCTCCGGCGAACCCCCCTCTCTCCTGCGAACCCACTTCTCCGAAAAAAACCCACTTCACTTCTCCGAAAAAAACCACTTCTCTCACTCCTCTCATTCTCTCTTTCTCGGTTTTCGCTCGTCATTCACCGGTGAGATTCACCGGCTGCGTCGCGCCGCACCCACGACCTTCTCTTACACTCGCTCACTCTTCTCATCTCACCGGCAAATCGTTGCACTCACTCGCTCACTCTTCTCATCTCGCCGGCTGAACTCCTGCCGCACTTTCTTGCACTTCGTCTCGCCAGCGCTGCACTCCGTCTCGCCGCCGCTGCACTTCTTCTCACCGGCGCTGCACTCCGTCTCGCCGCCGCTGCAGGCAATGTAAGTCCACTTTTTTTTTTTTTAGTCCAAATTAAATTTGCTTGTATAAATTTACAATAATCTTGTATTTTCAAGTTCCCTTAATTTTTTTAGGGGTTGCTTTGATTTTTAGTTCTGATTTTTTGTAAGGGGTTACAATTATGTCTAAAGTATCATTTATAATGTTACATTAAAATTTCCGACTCATAATGGAGCTCAAATTGTGTTTAAATAACAAATTTTTTTTTTTAATACTTTAACTATGATGCTTCTTAACTACTTATGAACAATACATTGAGTTAGATTATTATTGTTTGTGAGTTAATTTTGAATTAGTTTTTTTGTCAGCTTTGTAAAGTAGCTAGCTCTAAGTATGAGTAATAAAGGATAAGATTTTGCACACTTATGGAACTTCATCTTAGTTTATATAAACTTTTAATTTACTTTAATCTTATGAGTTATGACTTCTTATCACTAGTTAATTTTTGAGTTGGTTAATGCCCAACTGTAGTTGCCACATTCCGTCCTGTACTTGTCGGCTTGCCGGTGCTCCAAGCTCACCTTGTTGTGCTTGTCTTCGCTGCTCCTTGAGAGCAGAGGTATAAATTATACCTTTTGCTTTATGTGGATTTATTTTATTTGTCCCTGTAATGTTTGATTATGACCAAACCTATATGGGGGTTGGGAAACCTAAGGAATTGTTTGGTTATGTGATTGGTATATGAATTGATGAATTTTTTATGAAATTATTGTCTTGTTATATATAAATTATGAATTTGTGGATTGCTGTGTTAATTAGTTGAACAATTGAGATATGGACATACCTTAATGAGGTGGGGAGGGAAATCTAAGGAATGGATTGGTTTGTGCTGTTTAATTGCAATGTGCATCATTGGCCTAGATACCCGTTCGAGGCTTACTCATTAGGAGTAAGTCTTGAATAGTCCCCGGTTTGGGACTGTCTTTGAGTTTCTTATCTCACTTAGGATGTGAATGAATGTTTGGTTTTCGATTCTAAGAAAGATTTAACTCATTTCCCTAAGCGTTCTCTGGGCACATATGTTGATAGTTTACCTACTATCCTCATCGTGTACTTGGAGAACTGTAGGGAAGCGCTGCCGGATTTTTCTTAGAATTTAAAACCAAATGTTCATTCACTAGTGAGATGAGAAACTCAAGGATGGGTTAGGTTGGAGTGATAAGAACCCAAATGATCATGACTGCATTTGATAAGACACTTTGAATGATGTGATCGATTGTGTTCTTGTTTGGTGTTTCTAGTATAAATATGGATAGAAACTGGATGTATGGTAATCGGATTTCGGCGACATTTCTACATGGGGTTAATGAATTTATCAAGGTTGCGTTAGAACATCAATCGCAGAATGGGTCAAAGTTAGTCTTGTGTCCTTGTTGTGATTGCAATAACTCTAGGGGTATCGTGATGTGGATCAAATTAAGGATCATTTGATTCATCGTGGGTTTAAGAGTAACTATACTAGGTGGACATGACATGGAGAGTTTTATGATCAGGGTATGAGCTCCATTAGCTTGTGTGATGACTTGCATGTTGATCACATTGTTGATGAGGTTGAGGTTGATATCGAAAAAGGAGAGGATGATAATGAGAATGATAGGGTAGTTGATGAGAATGAATGAGTGGATGAGATGTTGCACAATTTGGAGGATGAAGGAATCAATCGTCCTCATATGTATGATAGTATTCTAAGTGCAGTGGACAAACCTATGTATCCGGGGTGTAAGAATTTCACTAAACTTTCTGGCATCCTCACATTGTTCAATATGAAATCGAAGTATAGTTGGACAGGTAAAAGTCTAAGTGAGTTGTTCACTTTTTTACAAGAATTGCTACCTGAAGGGAATGAAATTCCCAACTCTACCTATGAGGCAAAGAAATTGTTGTGTCCATTAGGTATGGAATCTGAGAAATTACATGCATGACGAAATGATTGTGTGCTGTATCGAAATGAGTACAAGGATTTGGGTGAGTGTCCAAGGTGTGGAGAGTCTCGATACAAGATAAAGGAGGATGATGAGGGAGTGAGAAAGAAAGAAACTCTGGCGAAGGCTCTTTGGTATCTTCCAATCATTCAGAGATTTAGGCTATTATTTTCGAATGAAGATAATGCTAAATTATTAAGGTGGCATGCGGACAAGAGGAAGAGTGATGGGATGCTTAGACATCCGGCCGATTCTCCGCAATGGACAAATATCGACCAAAAGTTCCCCGATTTTGGTAAAGAACCTCGAAATCTTAGGCTTGGACTTTGTACAGATGGGATGAACCCATTTGGCACACTAGGTACCCTACATAGCACTTGGCCGGTTCTACTGACCATTTATAATCTGCCCCCCTGGTTATGTATGAAGTGTAAATTTATTCTGCTATCGCTTCTTATTTCGGGTCCTAAGCGTAATTTTTCTTTATGTCATAATATGTTCAAATTTTGGTACCATTTATTAGGGTAATCTCCGATTATTGAGACCAGTTTTTATACTTGCGCTTCGATGTTGCCTTGAGTTAGTTTTTTTTTTTTTTACATCTCTGGAACATACAATAAAGAACAAATTAAACTAGTAACTATGAAACGGGAATTTAGTTGGGTTGCCATGATGTTGCTAGCTTGTGTTCTTGTCTTACCTCTTCGAGGAAGACTTTGGTAACACGACATTAGGGAAGTAGGGATGGGCATGCCGCATGGGTATAGGACTCCCGAATTTTATTGGACCCAACCCCGGTTTTAGGGTTTAAGTCAAACTTCTTTTGGACCCTAAAGTTTAGGGTTTGAGTCCGAGTAAACACTTAAAGGTTCGGGTCTGAGTCTTAATACTCTAGACTCGGATCCTACCCAGACCCCACCCTTAGACCTTAAAGGTATTTAAATTTTTTTCTTTTTGTGTTTTAGAAAAAAACGTTCGTATTTACCCTAAAATTCCAACATTTATCGTTTGGACCCTAGACCCGGACCCTAGACCCTAAAGACTATAGGCACTATCGGAAGTCAATGAACTGAAAATTTGACAAAAACAAAGAAAATAGGCCTAGACCCTATAGGTTAGGATCCAGTTTTCCTATACCCTTAGTGTTAGGATCCGGGTCTGGGTCCAACCAAAAAAATAGGGTTCGGGTCTAGGCTCTGGTCGAACCCAACTCTTGCTAGGTTTCCAATGTCGTTGATGATCCAACTTACTGATATGTTCTGGATGCATGGGTTTTTTTAGATAGTGTACCAGTAATTCTGAATCAGTGTCGATCGAGATGCATTGGTATCCAATTTCCTACTGTGCCTATTTTAGCGCATAATCACAAGGGTGTATTTCCATGGCGAGGTTACATGCTGCATAAAGGGCTCTCCTGTGACATGGATTATGCTGGCAATTGGTTATTGTTGAACCCTAGTTTTGATGATGACAAAGGAACAAAGATACAAACTAAGTTATAAAGTAACAAATTGTTAAGTGAATGGAATTTGCAAGGTATCACCGCATTGAGCAAGAGAATATTACGTCTAAGGAAGAAATCATGTTTGGATTTTGAAGACTTTGTGAAGATGCTCAAGGAACTAGTATTGGAGATGCAATGGAGCAAAAGAATCAAAGTGAGGCTTTTATTTTTAGTTCCTATGTAAGGAACGAGTAAGTAATAGTAAGGAACAATGGCAAAGTTAAAAGAGAATGTTTGTCTGTTCCTTTCAAAGGAACAGACAACTGGCCTGGTACTGTTAAGGAACTTAAAAAACTAAATGAACTAGACATATATTATATGGTGCAATAGTTACTTTATGTCTGTTGAGTAATCAAAGGCTAAAATTTAGGAAACCGTTTTTTATTTAGTTAAAATCTAATTTAGGAAAATCATTTTAAGGAAAATCTTTTATCTTTGTTGAAAAATAAAAATCCTTTTTCGGTTTTAAAAGAAAATCTTTTAAAGATATTATTTGATAAAATGATTTAATTATGGTTTTATTAATTAAAATACTTTTTAATTAAAAATCAGATTTAAGATTGTTTCACAAGTAAATGCTAAAATTTAGGAAGCAATATTAATCCTTTACACACGTTCAAAGAGAACGTGGGGTTCATGAGTAGAAAATGAAACATGTTCCTCTAGTTGAGGAACATCATGGGATAATGGTTAATTCATTATCACATGTTTTAATCCCAAGTTTTGCTTAATGACTGCTATAAATACATATGTCTAATCAAGTTCCAATTTATATCTGACCAAGTGATTAAGTGAGTTTAGTTGATTGAAGTGTCAGTTACTTCATTCTCTTATAAGCCATTTATTCTTTGCCTTCTTACTCTATTCCACTAAGTTTATTGATCATTGTAATTTTGGTTTGGGGTAAAGGGATTTTGAGTGAAATCATGTATAAGAGAAGCTTTGAGTGAAGCAAGTTAAAGTGTTAAAACTTTGAGTGAAGTTGAGAGGAACAGCTGTTAAGGGAACAATTGTTCTAGAACATGAATTTAGGAACTCAAGGTGTGGCACGTGAGTAGAATTAGGTTATAAAAAAATTATTTGGCCTAATTAGTGAAAGAGTTGAGTTTAAAATCCCTAGTGGTCGAGTTGTTTCTTCTGGCTGGGCCTAAGAAGTTTTTCCTCGTAAAAATCCATTGTGTTCCTTTAGCTTGTTTTATTGTTATAATTTCGCAAAAAGTACATTTATTTCTACACATACAATTCACCCCCTTTGTAGTGTTCCTATTGAAATAACAGTTATGAATGCAACCTATGGGATACTGCCCATCTATCTGGATGTGTACTTTTGACTCTGCCTCCATGTGTTGGCCAATATTAACAACCGGAAACCCGAGGGGGAGAGAGTGTCATTTTACGATCATCGCGTTGTCATCTATTTTTTCTGGTATATCATATCCTAATCCATCCCTAGACGAACGGCCAGTCGAACAGCTTCCAGCCTTGCCAAATATTTTGCAAAATTGTAGCATTTCTCGTGGACCATATTTCCCATAGTGTAGCAATGAAAATAAACAATTGTGTGCCATCCGAGCCATCTTCTTTCCTGACGTAGATAAGCCACTAATAATCTATTCCCTTACGAGGATGTGCGAATTCATGTTTGATAGGGATGGGCATGGGTTAGGTCTATCCATACACATGTCTAATTTATCTTACTGGATGTGATTTAACTAATTTACAGGTCTGATTTAGCAAACATAATAATATAAAGGTGATCTTGCAATTGCAACTAAAAGACATAAAAAATATTCATAGCATGAGAATAGTTATGAAAAGTAGATAATAGTAGGATTGTACAAATATATACAAGATTGCATCTTTAATAAATTTAATCCCTACAACATGAAAATGAAATAGTTAGTATACAAAGAATTAAATTGAAATCGACCCTCAGGATTATACCTTTGTCGCAAGGTCTGATTGTACGGATGTTGGACGAGTCAATCTTTAGCCTTGAAAAAATGAAGAACTTGAATGAAGATTTAAAGAAGGAAAAATGAAAATTCTTGAGGTAAAATGTGTTTGAATGTATTTGTGTAGAGTTTTTGGGTGCTTACATATGTGAGAAAATATGAGTGAAAACGGGGTATTTATAGTGAAAAATACGATTAAAATTCGAAAAATAGAAGTTGCGGATAAAAAAGAATCGTGCGCTCTGCCCATGTTCGATGCGCTTAGCACACGCGTGTCGTACGCCACACATCAGTTTTGTGAGCCATGAAACAGTGACATATCAGACGCAAGATTATCGCGCCGAGCGCATCGTCCTTGCTTGCAGTGCATTTCAGCTTTTTTCCCAAAGTTCAGTTTTTATCTTAAATAACCGTTTTGACTTATCTTTTATCAATAGTTATCATTGAATAACGATTTTAAATCATAAAATCTGATTTCATGGGAATAGTTATATATGAAAGATTAATTTTGAAATTCAATTAATTATTATGAATAATTTTGAAATTGGGCTTTCTTTGAAATGAACTTTCAAAAATAATTTGATCCAAAAAGGTTCAGGACTTAGGCTTTTGATCGTTTCTCTTCCGTCTAGACCAAGTAGGATGGCGATATGTTTCATCATTTGATGCTAAAAGGGGAGACAAATTTCCGTTTTGACTCTCTCTTTACCTCAACAGTCAACATTACTAGAGCGACTTGACTTTTTCGGTTAAATTGATTTTACTATATTAGTACTACTTTTATCCCCCCCCCCCCCAAAAAAAAAAAATCCAAATATAATAAATCAATGATTAATTTGATAACTGTAAATGACAATTAAGCCTTATGGCAGCTATGTGTAAAAATGTAAAATCATAACTTTCAAATACTGTATAAACATGAATAATGTCATAAATTTATCCGCTCTGCATAAAAAGAAAACATCTACCAGTATGTGATTTAATAAAAAAATGAAATTAATTTTATAATATTAGCTATTAATGCTCATATATAGCAAACATACATTAAACTTTATACATTACTTGGTCAATAAGCCATTAGAGATAGACATTAATATACAACAAATTAAAGTCATAAATTTAGAACATTCTTAAATAATCTATCTCTGGATGCAAATTCTAAGTGCTCTCGGAAGCAAATAGAACTATGTGCTCCCATACACATTTTATGCACAGTTGTCATGTTCTTTTGTCAAATGACAGAAAGGTAAAATATGCAAATATATATCTACCACAAGGAGTTAATATGGAAGCTTTGATCTTTGGTAGATAATCTATGGAGGATTTGGCCTCTAGTGGATAAAATATGAATGCTTTGATCTCTGGTGGATAATCTACCATATGGGTAAACTAAAAAGAAACTGAGAGAGTAGCAATTAGAGCATCACTAATAATGAACCCAAAAAAAAGGTTCATCATTCTCTCTCCTCATTTCTCTCTTCTCCACATCATCTTCACAAACCATTTCCAATTTCACTCTTAACCATGAACCCAAAAATAATGGTTCATCACTCTCTCTCATCCTTTTTTCTTACCCCACCACATTTTCTCTCTCTTCAAATAATTATCACAAGTTGTATTGATTTAATATAAAACCAATTTATGCTAATTAAATGTAATTAACTCTTATAATTATTAATTTATAATTATTTATTTTTATTATATACTATTAATTATCGTAATCTAATTAATTTATTTTTTGGAAATTAATTAATATTAGTTGACAAATAGTAAAAAAGATGCATCCATTCAAAACATATTACATATATCAAATGAAAACAAGACATGGAAATTAAATGCAACACTAAAACAAAAAACTAAAATTGATAAAATTCCATTATTTTAGTTCCCATTCCTACCATACTTTGCCCATATATGTTCGATCAAATCGTTTTTCAAAGATAAATGAGTTTGTTGATCTTCTATTTGTGATTTGTGATGCAAATATGTGTTGATGTCGACAATTCACTCGTTATGATATTCAAAGCGATCTTCTTGCTCTTCATTGTTTCTCTGAGCAGAACGACGTCGAGATCTCCCTACATCAAACTTTGATGGATCCATGTAATTTTGGTAGGTTTCTCGTTCATCTTCACCTATCATGTTGTGCATAATTATGCACGCCAACATAATCTTATGAAGTATTTCGACATCCCAAGCAAGGGATGACATCCGAATAATAACAAATCGAGCTTGTAGTACTCCAAATGCTCGTTCCACGTCTTTCCTTGCTGCTTCTTGATATCTTGCGAAGAGTCTGTCTTTATGAGATTGTGGACTCGTTATGGACTTCACAAAAGTAGCCCATTTCGGATAGATACCATCAGTAAGGTAATATCCTTTATTATATTGATGGCCATTTACAACGAAATTAACAGCTGGAGCTCGACCTTCTAAAACATCTTCAAACACAGGAGATCTATGAAGCACGTTCAGATCGTTGCAACTTTCCGGCATTCCGAAAAAAGAATACCAAATCCACAAGCCCCTATCAGCTACGGCTTCAAGCACAAGTGTAGCTACCCCTGCCCGTCCTTGATATTGTCCTTTCCATGCGTTGGACAATTTTTCCACTCCCAGTGCATACAATCGATGCTACCAATCATGCCAGGAAATCCACTTTCTTCTCCAATTCGTAACAGCCTCCTCAGATCGACTTCATTCGGTCGTCTTAAGTACACAAACTGAATTGGTTGATGACACCATCAACGAATCTCTGAAGCGCCAATCTTGCCGTACTAATACTAATACGTATGTACTCATCGCAAGCGTCAGAAGCACACCCATAAGCTAATTGTCGTATTGCTGCGGTACACTTTTACAGCGGTGACAAGCCAGAACGACCGGTGCAATCCCTCTTTTGTTCGAACTAGTCGTCATTCCTCACAACTTCATTCATTATACGCTCAAAAACATGTTTTTGCATACGAAATTCACGTCGAAACAACCGATTTGAGTAAACTAGATTTTATGCAAAATAGTCATTGTATAATCTTATATGACCTTCTTCTCGACCCCTATCAACCCGAGGTCCAGTACGCCCACCCGGTCTCATTCTAGGAGTGACCGCCG
Source organism: Beta lomatogona (assembly GCA_947646795.1). NCBI lineage: Eukaryota > Viridiplantae > Streptophyta > Magnoliopsida > Caryophyllales > Amaranthaceae > Beta > Beta lomatogona. The sequence continues at coordinate 8,634,249 of CANSNZ010000089.1, forward strand.
ACATAAGGATAGGGGGGTAAGTATGAGTGACATTGTCGATCATGTCATCTACTTCTTGGTTCTCGATATCCTCTTCTAAATCATTGGAAGAAGAAGAGGAAGTTGAACTTATACTAAATTTGCAGGAATTCATTTTAGATTTGTAGGATATCTGATTTTGGTAGAGGAGATTGTTGTAGAGAATTGTGGAACTCTGATCCTTTTTATATAAACTAATGGAGGAGCATAGAGATCCTTTTTAAAGTAGGAAGTGTATCATCACATGGGCTCTCTGAAAAGGAGTATATAATGATGTCTCTTCAGAGCCATTATCACATGGGTTGTCTGAAAAAAGTAGTATGAGATCATAGAGATGTCTATTCAGAGACAGTAACACATGGGTTATCTGAAAAGTATGTCATCATAGTGATGTCTCTTTAGAGACAGTAACACATGGGTTATCTGAGAAGTAGTATGTGATCATAGTGATATCTCTTCAGAGTCAGTATAACATGGGTCCTCTGAAAAGGAGTAGGGGATCATAGACATGTCTCTTTAGATATAGTATCATGCACATGGTTATTTATAAATGAGTAAAAGAGCATAGAGATGTCTCTTCATAGACATTATCACATGGGTTCTCTGAAAAGTAGTATGGGATCATAGATAATGGATAAAATACTCAAACTTTTATAACATAAACTGGCATTACAACAAAAACATAATACATTACTACTCAAACACTCAACCTAAAACAAAATAAATTAACACTCAAACATACAACATAACATAATTAAAAACACTTACACCTAAAACATATTACTCCAAACGTGAATACTACACTCCCACAAAGTTCTAAAAACATATTTGCATATTGCTGATCATTTCATCTTCCCATGGTGTGCGATTTTCCTTAGATGTTAATGATTGGAGCATTTGTCAATTCATCTGATAATGTTGCATCTTTAAGTTTTTCTCCTCTAACTCCATCTGCCTCTACCTATTTATCTCTTCCAACTCCAATTGCCTTTGCTTCCTTTGATTCCTTTTGCTTAAGAAACTCTAGTTTCTCATGTTGCATATCCTGAGCTTTACCATTTTGCTCACCATAGATTTGAAGTCTGTCACCAAATGATGAAAAAGCTTCAATAGCTTCAACGGTTTGGCTCTTACCCTTAAGTCTGGCCTTAGCTTTCTTGTTGCCTTCTAGACGAGGCAAGGAATCCCGAACATATCCACTTGTGGGCATGGTTGGTGTGGAGCCTCCATCTTCAAACCTTGTTCTCTTCCCACTACTTCCAGAACCAACAGAATCAGATATTTGAGGCGTATTCGATGGACATCCACGTGTTATCTTGTAAACGGGGTTAGTCAAGATGGAACAATACTTATCAAACTTACTCATGTGGATCCATAAATCAAAGAAGTGAAATTTACCTCCCGTGCTTTCAAATATCTTATGAGTTTGGGAGATCACATCATCATCATTTTGGCCACTCTTCTTTCTTACCTTTGCCTTGTCGTAGCATCCACACCACTTTTGCACCGCTTCAGATATTCTGAACCATTGGCCCTTCATACTGCAAATAGTGCGGAACTGAATTTCATGAGGGGTGGCTTCTCTCGCTGCCTCATATCTTTCCATCACTCTCCCCCAAAACGCACCCTTTTTCTGTTGCGTTCCAATAATGCTGTCTATACTCGTATTCATGTATGATGAGACTAGTGCTTCTTTTTCAGCTTTCAACCAAATCTTTTTCTCATTTACAATGGGTTCTTGAGTTGGTTGTGGAGTTGGTTGAGGAGTTGGTTGAAATTGTGTTGGTTCAGGCAGAAGTTGAGTGAAGGTTTGTTGCGTGCATGGAACTTCAAATTCACCATCATCTTCATCTTCATCATCACTATCATCATCGTAATCTTGAGTTTGTAGATAATTTTGTGGGTTATGGAACTCTCAGGGGTGGAATTATATTGGTAATTCTGTTGATGTTGGCGATAATTTTGGGGGTAATTTTGAGGATAGTTTTGAGTTGAATTTTGTGGATAATTTGAAAATTTTTGCTGATAATTATGCGGATTTTGTGGGTAATTTGGGGGGTCTTGGGGATAATTATTAAGATTTTGTTGGTAATTTATGGGGTTTTGGTTTGTATTTTGTTGTGGATTTGTTGGACGATTTTTGCGTCTTCTACTAGGATTAGGATTAGGTACATAATTAGGATAATTAGAATCCATAATTATGAAATTTTTTTTTTGGGAATATTGTAAGCTAAAGCAAAATTATGTGATAAAAGAAATGATAATAGGAAGAGAAGATAAAACTGAAATTGTGATAAAAGTATAGCAAAATTAGTGTCTATTTATAGAGAATGAAAAATTATGTATTTCGGTATTTTTTTTTTTTTTGAATTGTATTTTTTGAAATATTAACGTTACAAAATTTGTAACGATAATAATCAAAGGACCAATAGAAATAAGACAAATGGCAGCATAGGAGTGGACCGCAGCACGCGTCAGCTGCTGCTTCCCGTTTTTGTCCTTTGTGCGCTGCTCCAACCAACCGGTGCGTGACATGTGGCGCTTTGGTTTTTTTTGGTTTCTTTCTCCTGCATTTTGCCAGCGTGGAAGAATGAATTAGGCTCACGAACCATTCGGAAATCCGAATGGTTTGCCCTCGATTCATGTGTGAACATTTCTCCCATTCATCATTAAGACAAAAAATAATGGTTCAAGCTTATGAACCATTTTTTTGTCCATCATTAAGAATGCTCTTAACATCGCCTAGCAAACACGACTATAGCTGGAATTATTTGGTACGAGAACCTTTAATAGATGAGATAAAACAACAACTAGTAGGTTTCTATATTTGGTCACATAATAATTCCATAAACCTTATGACAAATATAGTACACTTCAATAGTGGCAAAGTTGGGCTGATTACTGGTAAAAATTCAATTACATTGCGTAAGAACGTTCCTATAAAGATCATGAGTAATAAAAAGAGGAAAGATTATGAAGACAAAAAATAATACAAATATTAATTGGGAGGTCAACTGATCATAGAAGTAGTAGAAAATTAAAGGTCGGCGGCCTTCATATAGCTCCCAAAAAAAGCAACAGAAAAGCTCAGAATGAGCTGTTTCAGTGGTAGCATTAGGAGTTGGTACCTAGGAATTGGAGTTTTATCTCTCTCTCTCTCTCTCATTACTTCTACTCCCTAGTCCCTACACACCATGTCTTTCTTGCCAGCACGTAATGTTTGATCACTGCAAT